>VZTY01026111.1:229317-307368 GCA_013400935.1 Turnix velox
CCCCCCTCCCCGCTCACACAAAATTATACAGGATTAGCTTGCCTGGCAGTTCTAAAGCTACAATCTGGACTTTGTCAACTTCTTGGCACTGAAATGAAATGGAAACCAAGAAGATTACAGCTGGCAGTGTCACTTCAATAGCAAGTTTGCTGAATAGCATTACAGGGAGTTCAGCTTCACCTGATATAAACCCCTGGGTGAGGAGCTTGGTGCCCAAGGACTGCCAAGGACCTGCAGGCCACCTCCTGCCACCAATGGCAGCATCCTACCTGCATCCCAAAGGCAAGTGCCAACCGCAGCAGCAGCAGAACAAGGGCAAACTCTTCTCTCTGACATGGCAAATGGGCTGGGATAGGAAGTCTGGGACCCAACCACCCTATTAAGAGACCTCTGCCTTAATTACTGACCTCCCATTGCTGTGAGAAGCACCTGAACTGCTTTTTCTCCTTCAGCAAATTCCAACAGATTGACCTCAGTTTGGCTTAAACTGAGGAAAAGCCCTTTTTCTGCTTGGGGCAGGAAGCACCACAAATCCCATATCAGATAGATTAAGAAGACAAAGGGAGAGCACAGAAAAGACAACTGCTGCATCTTGTGGTGGTACTTGGTACTCAGCACAGCCCTCTCTCCTCAACTGCATCAGAAAGCTCTGGCAAAACTTCTGCTCTCTTGAATTCTGCCTCTATTTTGGATTTGTGCTTTAAAAGTAACATTCAGCAGTGACAGCACATGGCTGGCTGATTTGTGGAACAGTTGGTATAACTTACCAAACAGGGTTAGAGCGCTTCAGATTTAGGGCCAAATTCTCTTCCTATAAAACTATTCATCCTATCCCCAAACACTCTCAAAAAGGAACTCCATCCAGCAGTGTCCAAAAGTAGCATGGCAGCAGCTTCCAGGCTCGCCAAGCAGGAGTCTTTGCAAATCAGAAGGGGGGAAGGAACATAACTTTCTCTGCAGTCTCCTTCCCACAGCTCTGAACTGAAAGTCTCTGCCCAAATGAAGGCTATCTATAATCTCTTCCCAATCTCCAGCACACACAGGCAGCGGGGCAAGAAGTAACAAACAATATACACAGAGAGAGATGAACTAAAAAAAGCACACACTGACTGAGACAGAAGGGAACAGCTCTCCCAGCTTACTGTTTGGCCTTAGAATGAGCATAGAAATGGAGTTTTTATTTGAATCCATGCTGGATGAAGAAAATTACACGAGTTTTTTTTTTGAAAGGCAAGTCTATACAAGCTTCTGAAATGCTTTCTTAGAATGAGTTACATGAGCAATAGATCTAAGTCATCTGAATTTCCATATTTCAACAACTATATATATTTTTTCATTGCTCTCCCCAAGAAGTGCAGGAGAAACAGTTACCAAAGGGGAAAAAAGCAGCAATGGATGATGCATAATTCAAAGTCAGAAGCATTAGCCCTTGCCAAGTGGACAGCTACAGGAATCTCTCCAGTGCTTTATTCAGGATTTCCTCAAGTGGAAGAAGACCGTTTGTTACAAATGACACCTTAGGGATGCATACATAATCCCTCTCTGACTTTCATGTCATGTTTCCTAAGTTTACTTCGAGTCAAAATCCATTTTTCCCCTTGCTCTGAGCCCTGTAGGGTCAGCCCTGCTAATGAAAATCAAGCTGGTTTTTTTCTGCCATCAACAAGAGTCAGATAACAAAGTGCAGGTTCAGAACTTGGCATGTTCATTGTTGCTGATGATGTATAAGCCCATAGCAGACAGCTTCATTTTTTTCCAAGCTGGGCTGACCCTACTGAGAGACAAGAGGGAAAAAAACCAAAACTTTTTGTTTTGATTAGCAGCACAACACTTGAGCAAACATGACATGACACGGATGTCAGAGTGCATAATACAACTGCAGGGACTACAGAAATGCTGAGAAAGTATACAGAAATGGAAAATTTGTGTCACTGACTTTAGTGATATGGTTTATCATCTTTCATGTTTTAATTACAGATATTAATAGGCTGATTGGAGACAAATAGAATCATAGAATGGTTTGGGTTGGAAGGGACCTTAAGGATCATCTATTCCAAATCCCCTGCCATGGGCAGGGACACCTCCCACTACACCAGGTTGCTCAGTGGCTCATCCAGCCTGGCCTTAAACACCTCCAGGGATTGAGGGGGCATCCACAACCTCTCTGGGCAACCTCTTCCATTGTCTCAACACCCTCACTGTAAAGAATTTCTTTCTTATCTCCAGCCTAAATCTCCCCTCTTCCAATTTACATCCATTACTCCTATTCCTACCATCACATATCCTATTAAAAATCCTACCCCAGCCTTTCTGTATCTCCCTTCAGGTATTGAGAAGCTACTCTGAGGTTCCCCTTCTCCAGGCTGAACAACCCCAACTCCTTCAGTCTGTCCTCTTAAGGGAGGTGCTCCAGCCCTCTGATGACCAATGCTAAACAGCCTTCTTGAACTACATAAGGAAGTTAAATTAAATTAACTAAATAAGTAGACTTAAATAAGAAAGATTATTGAGATAAATGTTTGAAATAAAATGTGAAAGAAAAGCAGGAAGGATGCCTACACACAAACCACTGTTTGCTCCTGTTTTTCCTTTTATGAAACTTCTAAATACTTTTAAAGCTTTATAGCTCATGGCATAAACCACATGATAATCAGAATAAAATAACCTGCAAGTGCTGCAATGTGCTTAGAGCAGGTTGTGTAGAATAGTAACAGGGTTACTGTAGGTGACCCATAAAACTGCAGTACATCCCTAAACTTCTTAGAATCTCATTGAAACAACTGTGCAATTACAGAACTTTCAACAGCAAGCAGGGCTTAAAGTTATCATGTAACAGCATGAAATTACAGAGAAATTACAACTTAGTGCTGCTGCTACTTTACAACTGATCAGGAGGCCCCTATCATGCCCTGGGGTGGGAAAAACTGGTGCCATGGCTAATTATAAAACAAAAAATTGGCAGTGTCCTGAGGCATCACCCCACTGTTGCTTCAGTTCCCTGCTCCCAGCAGGCAGAAGCAGCAATCCATCACCTTTTCATACATTCCAGCCTACTGAGGAATCTCTGCCATCTCTCAGCAGCCAGCAGGGCTGTGCTTTGCTCTTTTGGGCTAAAAGGACAAACTGAAAACTTCCAGCCCTTGCTCAAAGAAGTCAAGAGTGTGGGAAATTCACTGAAGGAAAAAAAGGAAGAAACATCTTCCCTCTCACAGCTCCTGTGTATGGGCACTGGAAAAGGGAGAGGAGCTTGTTGACAAAGATGGATGTACCTTGGAGTGATTCTGTGCTTATTTAGGTCTTCTGGAAAAATAAGCTTTATAGGCTGAGGTGTAGGGAATATCTTTGATTAGACCTGCTCCAACAGCTCAATGTCCTTATGTTGAGTACTCCAGAACCGAACACAGTAACTCCAGGTGGGGCCTCACCAGAGCCCAGTAGAGGGGAAAAATCACCTCTCTTGACCTGCTGGTCACACTTCTCTTGATGCAGCCCAGGATTGGGTTGGCTTCTGGGCTGCAAGCACACACTGCCAGTTCTTGGTGAGTTTTTCATCCACTGACACCCCCAAATCCTTCTCTTGAGGGCTGCACTCAAGCCACTCTCCACAGGTCTCCTTTCTCCCCACCCAAGCCACCCCTTCTTGCTGAGCAGGACATGCTGATGCCATTTGACAAGCTTTATGCTTATCCAGAAGATGCAGAGACCGTGACTATAGAGGCCAGACCTTCAGTGCCTTTCCCATAGGGCAGGTAGGCTCCCTTCAGGCTGCAGACAGACAGTTCTCTTGGTCAGTGCTGCCTCAGACAACCCTCAGGTTGTTAAATTCAAAGTAAGTGATACCTGTACAAGTTGGAATATGCATCAGAGAAATTGGGATTTCACTACTAGCTCACACTAAGTGATTATCAGCCCCAGAAGGCTCATTAGCAACTGTTCTGAGGACAGATTTTTCCTGGATTATTCTTGTTCATTTTCCCATCTTTAACATGACACTCTCTACTAGGAAAAAGCAAGCAGAGCTTTTTGACTCTTTAAATTTCCTTGACTTACAGTAAAATGTTATAAACTTACTCAAACTTAAGCAGTCAAACAGATACTAATTGTGTTACCTGAATTTTTTTTTCCTCTCCCAAACTGAGCACCAGGAATACTCAGTGATGGTGTTCAATGGAAATAACATCCATAATTTGCTTTGAATATGGAATTCAATTATTTTTCATATTGCACTATTTAAAAAAAAAACACAAACAAACAAACAAAAAATCCCAAAACACAAAAAAAACCCAAAAAAAAACACAAAAAAAAATCAACCATAAACCTGGAGCAAAACTTGATTCATCCTTTTTAATTCTACTCCCAAAAAACCAGCTAAGTTTACATCTACATCTTTTGCTTTTCCATCACAGCTTGGCTAAGCATTTACCAGAGGAAATCAGCCTCTGGGATAAAAGTTGTAGCAAGTTCTGCGTGAGAAAATTGGGAAATATAATCTAAAGCACTTTGTAAAACAAACTGTAAACTTCATAAAAGTGATATAAACATTATGCATGTGATTATATATGCAAAACACTCACAAAAAGTGTCTCCACAGTTCTGGAACAGTTTGCACTGGAGGCAGCTGGACTATGATCTATCTTACTTGTACAAAAGCTGCATTTTCTTGTATGAAATGACTTTTGAACAGGGCTTGCTTTTATTTAAAAAAATATTTTTTGGGATAAGGACCGTGCATGTGGAATGACTTGATCCACAGATACACAGTCCATCCCTAGAAAATAAAATATACTTATTGATCAGGGCTTTTTAATAGGAGATGTGATGGAAGGACTAGGAATAACAGATGTAAATTGGAAGAGGGGAGATTCAGGCTAGATATAGGAAAGAAATTCTTTGTGGTGAGGGTATTGAGACACTGGAACAGGTTGCCCAGAGAGGTTGTGGATGCCCCCTCAGTCCCTGGAGGTGTTTAAGGCCAGGCTGGATGAGGCACTGAACATCCTGATCTAATGGGAGGTGTCCCTTCTTATGGCAGGGGGTTGGAACTCAATGATCTTGAAGGTCCTTTTGAACCCAAACTATTCTACGATCAGCCAGCAAATAGGCTTTTCAAGTGGGTGGAGATGGAAGTTTGGGTGAAAGAAATCACAGGAAAAAGCAAACAAAAATGTGGTACAAACACACACTGCCCTGGAACACCTGCAGTGAGGCACAAACAGCACAGCTAACAATTACATCACCATAAAATAACAAACAACAACTGAACAATTAAGATGATGCAAATATGAAAAAAAGAATGTAGAAAACAAGAAGAAACTCAGGTCAACTTGCCAGGCCCCAGCTGTATGAGAAACTGCAATAATGTTTTTGTATTTTGGTAAGGATTTCACTGTCACTTCATGCAGACTCAGTGACTGCTCTCATGATACACATTAAAGTGCTGAAGTGTTAGCATTGCTTTAAGAGCACAAATGACAGGGATTTGCTGGTTTTCATCGAGTATCACCATGGTGAAAGTCTGTTGAGGAATGCCACTAACACAGGCATAGATGGCCTGATGCTTTTCCTTGTGCTGTCACCGGATCCTGTAGTTAGGTCAGGATCACTCAGAGCTGCTGTGAGGAGGTCAGAGCTCTGCTCCTTGCAGTACTAATTCAGTATCTATGCCCATGTGTACAAAACAGGGAGGCAGATTGGCAGCAGCCACCAGGCTGGGACTTCTCAGTGGCTGGAGAAAGAAACTAGATGCACAGGCTGAAGCAGAAGAACATATTTCTGCCCTTTGAAACGAGGGAGCCTTCCCTGCAGTCAAGTTATGAAGAATCCAAGGGGGAAAGGTGAAGTCTGTAAATCATCCTTCACTGATCTAAATCCCTCTCAGTCTAAATTTGGCAGAAGGACTGGAACTAGTCAACACCCTGACACACAGACAGTTCTTGATAACTATTTTGAGTAAATATACATCTTTATGGAATCTATATAGGAAGGAAAGAGCCTATTAATTTTCATCATATTAAAAAAAATGTTCAAAAATTAAAAGGGGCAATGAGACATTCCTTCATCCAGCTCTGTCCCCCTTATTACACATACACACTGAAGTCAGTGGGCTTATTCTGTTTATAAGAGTTTAATTTCTAAAGTACCACAAAACAGAGAGTTGAAAAATTTAAATCTTTCATGCAGATAATGTTTTAAAAAGCTAAGTGTCCACACTAAATATCCTTATGATTCAGTGAGGTCTGCTGTTATTTAATTTTATAAAAATAAAAGTGGATGCAGTTGCCTTTCTCATAGTGATAGACCATTCTTTCAAACAGGACAGGGAAAATACACATACAGTCAACACAACAAAACACATCTTTTAAAAATCCACTAATTCAAGCAGCATCCTGCTTGCTACATCTAATGTGGCAGTTGTTATGGAAACTACGCTTTTTGATTGAGTAGCAGAATAAACACTCACCTAAAACCAGCATGATGGGCCACTGCATAAATTAAGTATTATTCACTAAAATTACCTATATTTTTCTAGTATTAATTTTTTTTTTAACTCTAACATTGTATGATGCGATAGGACTTTTTCAGACAAATATTTTCCTAGCATTTTTAATCCATTCTTTTTTTTTTTTTTTTTTGCAGTACTACAAGATACAAAAGGTACAACCTGGGACAAAAATCTAAGACTAGTTTTATTAATATTAAAATTGATATTAAGTAGCAGAAGTTACTACCAAAAAATACAGTGAAAGGAAGTGCAGAATTTAATCTTGCCTGCATTTTACTATTCCAGTGTTATATCTGGAATGGAGAGAAAAACAAAAATTGGAGAATAAAATACAAAAAGACAACTCCTCCCTTCCCAAAAGTCATGGACAGCTGTTGGATTAGTTCTTTTCATGGGCACCAAGGGTTTGTAGGGCAGTTCATAAAAAAAAAAAATTCATTCTGTCATTTATCAACTGATCATCTTGCCATCTAATAAGCATGAAAGTTACAGAAGGCAGGAAGAAAGACACACCTCATTGTTTTCATCACAGAATACACCCCAGTGTAAGGCAGTTGCAGATTCCTGCAGATCATCCATCCCTTTACATCTCAATATCAACATCTCACTCCCTGCCCACTTCCCAATGTGATTAAGAGGCAGGTTGCATAACTTTTGAAACAAGCCATATTGACTTTTGTTTTCCCCACACACATTCACTCAAGGAAGACTGTGCCAAGCTGGAAAACACCAGAGCAACAGGCAGACATATCACAAACTTCCCCATAATGGGCACGCACTCACCCATTGGATCAACATCTTTCAATTTATTAGCATGACAAAGGACACAATTATTTTGGATATGCCTGAATGCAATTTTCATTAACTTTGCAATGATTTATTAACAAAAGTGTCAGGAATGTAATAAAAGCAGCAGGACTCCTCAAAATGCCAAAAAAAAAAAAATTAATAAAATCATAAAAAAAAAAAAGAATAATGCAGCCGAATTTCCAAACATGCCTTGCAGCATCAGGTCAATAAGGTTGCTCGATTCTATCAAAAGCATCACCATGGTGAGTGAACTCTGCAATTAACAAAGAGTAAGCACAAAAAATGCTAATATCTCATTTGAATGTAATTATGCACAGATTACTGTTCACTGGAACAAGAAAAGGGATTTTAATTGTCACCCCAAGTTAGGTGTAAACCCAGGATTCCAGTTAACTTTTTTTGTTCAGGAGAGTTTACACAACACTAAAAAGGAAAAGTTCATAAATCCTTGTGTTGGGGTGACTTTGTAAAATGCCTGTGCTGACTTTCTATCAAGTGTGCAACTTCCTAGAGTCCTTTCTGTAACATCCCTCCATGCATGTTGGCAAGGTTAGTTTGTAATAAGTTTCACCATCGTTTGCATTTTAATACTATTTGATCTCATTTACATGTTTAAATTTGTTCCCGTAATAAAATTCATTAGAATGTTTATCATAACCACATAATGAATATAGCCCTTATGTAAAATAAAAAATTGAAAGTACATTAGAGACATTACAAGCTGTTTGAAATGACTGCGCTTTGCATATTATACCTTATTAATTAAATTATAAATTATTTATTTATGTATTTCTTTAATCAGGGGCAAGCACTAGAACAATATTATATTAGTATAAGAAACACAATACAACTGGAAGCTAATTCACACGTGGAGCAGTTTAAGACAGGCAGGAGCAGGGATTCTTTCTGCCATGGGATGGCAAATGCCATTCCCCCTGCTGTGCATTGGGGGATAGCAAATAGCTATTTAAAGAGCAGTGAGGGAAAAGTGTTCCTCCTGCAAGTTAAAACTTAACTTGTTAAGATAATATCTCCTTTGCTTCCCCTTCTTAGGAGAATAATTAAATCAGATATGCAGATGGAGCAGAAGAATGAATCATTTTTCAGGCTAATGCCACGTTCCCATTATTAGAGTCCACTGATTTAAAAAATAAAAATAACAGAGAAAAAAAATAATTTAAATTCTTCTTTCAGTCTTTTGCAGCGATTTCTAAAGTTCAGTAAACAAAATTCAGCCTATATAATAATGGACAGTGTTAGAGAAGTATCACAAGAGCAGCAAGACAGCTGTTTGAGTTCATTTTAACTATGCAGCTATGAAGAAAAATTAATCCTCCAATGTGAAACATTAATGCTTCAAGAAAAATACAGTTTTATCAGAAAGAATTAATAGTTGGAAGAAAATTATTAGGCATTAAAACCAAAACTCACAAGATTACAGAAAAATGAGCTTGGTATATTCAAAAGGTCAGTGGAATCTGTAGAAAACTTTGGAGTATGAAGAAAGTGAAAGAAGCTTAAAAAAGAAGGCAAGAGTAAAATTACCAAATGCATAATTGAGATGGAAGAAGGGTACAGAGCCCGTTTCTATTCTGGTATTAACAACTGTGGCTTAGTTTTAATTTTAACCCCCCCTGACAGCTCTGAGATCTATTGTGTAATGCACCAGTGAAGCAGCCAGGGTGGCCACCAAAGGATGAGGGTTTTTTGGTTGGTTGTTTCAGTCTGAATCCTGAAGAGCATCTGGTACCAAGAGTAAAAAACCTATAAAGCCTATATATGGACACACACACACACACATGGCTGAAACAGTTGCAAAAGCTGAAGTTCTCAAGAAATGGGGAAGATTATTGAAGAAAATCTGAACACTCTGTAGCTGCAAGCAGTGGTGTTTAGTAAAAAGAAAGAGGACATTCAGGTAAAAAATCCATGGGCAGGGGAACCTCCCACAAGATCAATTCCAGTGTCTCACCACCCTCATGGTGAACACTCAAGTCCTTCCATTTTCTGCCTTTAGGCAGGTTCCACATACCCCTTTTTCTCTCCCACCTCTGCCCCACACCAACCCTTTTCCAGCCAATTTTCCCCTAAATCACCCACCCCTGGGTTCCACTGGAGACTCCTCCCCTCCCCACCTGTTCCAAATCAGCCCCTTTTGTCCCCCTCTCCTATTTAAGAGCACTGGGGAAGGGCAGCAGCCCCTATTTTCCCTCCCCCGAGGGATGCTCCTCCTGGTGTCTCTGCTGAAGGACATCACTGGTGAGTTGCATTTCCAAGGGGACACGGTGGGAGGAAAAAGGCTGGGGGGCCTATTGGCCCTCCACCTGGTTAGGCAGGGGGAGTGATGGGTGGGAGGGAGGGTGATGGACTTGTGTTTCTATGTTCTTGTGTTTCTATTTCTTGCCTTAATGCTCTGTAGAGTTTGCCTGAGGTCAGATGAAGGTTTAGCAGGAAAGCAAGAGAGGAAGAAAAGAGCCAAGCAAGTGAGCTGCTGGCTGAAGATCCTATTCTCCTCCTTTCATGGCATTGCTGTGTCACCCTGCCTGTCCCTGCTCTCCTATTCCCATGTAGGCTGCCACAGATTTTAGTGGATGTATGCAAAATTTTTTGTCTCCGAGTTAAAAAAATAAAAATTCAAGAACTTTTCTTGGGTCACTCTAACAGAAGGATAAAACTGACAGTATGTCCACCCCAGTAGATGGACTGCACTGTAGAGCTCTTAACAAATGCATAAAAACTATCTAATCTGGGCACAGGCTTTTCCACCACCCTTTGAAAAAAAAATGCTAAGACAGGTAGACAAATAGTGAGGAACAATAGATGATACCTTCCACTTCTAAATGTGAAGGGCAGAAGGGACATCTCACCTCCCCTTTTGCCCATGAGGCATCATTATCTACCATTCTCAATGGATTAAGGCAGTGCTGAATTCAGGGGTTTGGAGTTACCAGAATAAATGAATTTATCACCTCTTCTCAGCATTATTGAAAATTCAAGAGCAAAAATGCAGAGTACTCCAAATCCTCATTGTAAGCTGTTAGCAAACTTCCTAAGTTCATTAAAATGTTTGGGTTGTTTTTTTACTTCTTTTTGATTGTCGAAAAAGGAGGTGGAAGAAACACCTCTTTAGGATCATATCCTTATGGACCAGGTCGCTGGTGCAGTATTTTGGAGAAGCCAAACTTTTAAGTCAAAACCCAAACAAAACACCCTCAGTATTCCTCATAACCTTGTGCAAAACTATCGTATGACATACAGAAGTGATTTCAAAAGGGAGCAAAAATCCCAGGCATTGAATTAAAGTCAAAAATCATTATAACATAAATAAGACTGTGAGAATTTCATTAACATTTCCAGGAATTTCCCAATAACCTGGATGTACAATGGACAGAAGATCAGCAGGCTTTTTGCAAGCAACATGCCACCAGTCAGGGTGCTTGTGCTCAGTGAAAACTCGACATCACAATTTAATTCTAACTTTAGCAATGACATCCAGCAAGAGACTTTCTTCTCCTTCCCCTGAAAGCATTTGGCCTGGTCTCACTGAGTTAAACAGCAGTCTCAAGCCCAAATTCCACATCAGATACATGATTCTCCTAAACAAGCCAGTTCAACTCATTGACCTGCTTTCCTCCTCCTTCTCCTGATCCATCAGACCTCATCAAATTAATTTTAAAATGATTCCTCTAGACATTAGATAAGAGCTTATTAATACCTTAAGTCATGTCAGGATTAAGAAGTAAAAAAGATAGATAAGCATTGATAAAATTACTCTATTTCAGTCAGGGAAAACATACTTCATGTAAGAAAATCTACTCATTAATTATCCTGAAGATGATGGAGCAGGGAGGATACACCTGCAAAAGATATTATTTGCATATTTAAAGAAGGATACAAATATAGATTGGCTGAAAGTTAATATTTTTTTCAGTAAAAGTTACTTTAAAGTATTAAAATGAGAGATGGGAAAAAAGCCAAGACTCATAATTAAATTACTCAATAGGATAACCTATTTCAGCCTATCCTGAACTACTGAGAGAAGGAATGACTCAGTTTTCCACCAGTATGAATGGCAAAAACTGCACAATTATTTTTATTCAATGCTCAAAGCCAAAGTCAGAAAGTTGTTTCCTTTCCCAAAGTGCAAACAGCTTAAAATCATTAACTATTTCCTGAGAACTTTTATCATGGAACAAATATGGGATGAGACATCTGAAATTATCACTATTCCAGATTCTGCTCCTTTGCTAACATGAAATACATTCTTCATTCAAAAAGGAGCTGAGATGGTGTAATATTCACTTTCACCTCCCACCATAGGAAACTTGTCTAGTTCTAAAAGCAGCTTCATTTTTAAGGAACTCGGGCTGCTGTTTTCACAAGCTCCAAGCAGCCATACCAGGAGAAGCTATAAATATCAGCTCCTCTAAGTATTCAAGAGGATGTTTCTAGTGAACATCTGTTAATGCAATACATCACAAGACTGAATGGCAACCTGTGTATGGCACCAAGCTCACAGGACAAGTCCCAAGATCCCTCTCACACACATACTTGAACCTCCTGCTTCACTGCATGGCACCAATGGCTGCTCACAAACCTGCACCAAGTATACAGTGCATTCACATCAGCAGGAATGAAAAAAAATCCATAAAATTCACATGTAAAACCTTAAGCCAAACACTGTCTTTCTCTTCTCCACTGCTCAGGATGCCACAGTTGCACCCAGATATCAGCAAGTCCTTGCTGCCAGTGAACTCACCTCAGTTTATTCCAAACTCAGGGCAATGAGAAAATGGAGAAATCTGAAGTTTGTTTTGGGAAGGAAAACACCTTTCCAGAAGTTATACCAGTTGACTGCTGCAAGTAATGAGACACCTAATGATAGATAGCAAGCAGCAGAACAAATAAAATAGAGATTTTGCAGCTCTGCCCACCCCTGTTTGCCTACATGCACAGAGAGGAACCTCTGGCTTCTCAAAGGGATCACTCCTACTGAAGAATTCAAAATATATGGTATTCAAAAATTTTGTCCAGTATGTACATTAAAGGAACCATTGTTAAGTTTCCTGAGATTAGATTCCCAACAGTAAACCTACATCACAAGCATCTTTAGATTCATCTACTATTCATCTTAGGTATAACTGGCAGGGGGTATTGAGGTCAGCCTGTATTAATTTTGTAAGGTTCAGTTGGGTTTTTTTTAAGAGTTGTAAAAGTTTCAGCTTCAGAGGTGAAGTTATGGGTGTGATAGCAAACAGGGAGTTGGAACAAAAAATATTCCCTAATTCTGCATCCACTCTAATAAATCCTTTGCTTCACTAGCTACTAAAAATGTATTCATCCTTAAAGTATTAATTTTAATTCAGTGGTTGCAAGACTGTTATTACCTTAGTAAAATTTATTCTGTTTGCAAGCGAAAAGACCTGCAGTCCAACTTCATTAGGACAACAATGGAGAAAAGGCTCAGGTAACAATTGTGAACAATTTTCTAATGGATTTAAATTATGTGCTTGTGAAGGATATTGACAATGATATATTTCTTTTTCCAGGGAGTTCTTAAAGGAGGAATGTCTAAACCAGAGCTTAGTTACTTCCACAAGCCTAAAAATTTTAGGTCCAAACCAAAGATATTAGCCAGACCCTCTCTGCCTTTGGTGATGCAGAACTAATAAGCATAAAGGCAGTCCAACTTTCTTCACCTCTTTTGAAAATAAAGAACAATTATGTCTTAGATAACAGCAATAATTGGGGTCTGTATATCAATTCACATCTCAAAAGTGGGATACAGGTAGTTAAAGATAACACCATAGGGTTGGTTAGTTGGAAAAACCCCTTTTAAGAAGTTTGAGAAAGCTGTTACAGATGTTAATGAACCCAACATCAGTTAAGAAGCATCTTTTCTATGACAGAAGAGAGAGGGTCAAAGCTTCAGCAAACCTAGCTTGCATCATTCATCATGTGTTGCTCTCAACGACCATGAGCCTCTACCCCAAATCATGGTGAGATTGCTCTGAGGACCAGAAAGAACACTCCTTTCTGATCTTAGAGGCTTTGTGCTTGGCTCAGTCTCAAGCAACACATGTTCTGAACATACTGAGCACCCTCTCAATGCTTGAAAAATTAGTAATAATTGTTGAAATCTTTGCAGGACTTTTTCCCTGTGCCATAGAAGAGAGTTATTGCAATCTGCTCCCTTTTAAATTCCTTAAAGAATAGATCTTGGGCTCCTGGCAGGTTCCCTGATTTTGGCAAAGCATTGGGTCTTAAGTGTTACACATAACACACAGCTTGTAAGGATGCATTTCCTGATGAAGTTCCTCTTCTCTCTAATGTCTGAAGCCAAGAGCTAACCTTGGTTTAACTCCACCAATTTCAAGGAAATGGAGCTGAAGGGATGAAATTGGAGCAGACTCAGAGAAGAGCCATCATATCACAATTTGTAATGAACCATCTTTCCTTCCATTCTTGGTACCTTCCACCATGCACAAAGGCTGAGTGCTGAGAATTCTTGGACTTATTAGTGAAATCAAGGAGAACAGGAATCAAATTATTCAAATAAAATGTCAAAAACATGTATCAAAAGTTTTATCATGGAATTAAATAATCACCCTCATTTTACATGCCAGCAAAACAATTTACAGCTTTGCTTATGAAAACTTAAAAAAACCCCAAAAGTGAATTTAAAATAATTACAAGGCATTTACTTTAAAAGATAGCACAGTAATGTAAAATAATGTAAAAACTGATTCAATAACTGTTTGTATTTAGAAAAAATGTGGTTCTGTATTTCATCACTAAATATTTTTGGGCTGATTGATTGATAAGAGATAGATAAAAAAGGACTCAAGACACTCCATGATCATAATCAGAAATGAAATTCTCAAGAAAACAAATTCTTTACGATGCCTAGTGAAATGAAAATACAGGTCTTTCAGAACAAATATGTGTGTGTGTTTTTAGAATCAATATACATATAAATATGTTCAACATATACAGATTGTTTCCAGAAATGTTTGAAGGCATGTTAGCATGCTGCCTGTATTTAATACACACAGACAAATTCATTAATTTCTACACATCTGTATTGATTCCCAGCACTTTCCCCCATTATAAGTTAAGAGTTAACGATGTGTTCAGAGTGAAAAGAGCAAGTTAGAGATTGAACACACAAGTTGGTTGCTGCTATTAGATGTGTTTTGTTCTCATCTTCATTGCCCAGGAGTTTGTGAAGCTAACAAACTACTGTAATATTTTCTCTCACAAAGTCTGTTTGCTAATCAGTGGAGGATCTAATCAAAGACCTATTAAGTTCATAATAGCACATTTGCTTCCCAGGAGAAACTGCTGTTTCTCATCATACCAGAAAATACCCTCTTGCAAGGTGCAACCAGCATCCATGGACTCACTGCAACACTCTAATAATTTAATTGCAAGCCCTAAGGCAAGGATAACTTAAATTACAATTAGAGAGCTCTAGCAGGGCTGCTAACATCTGTGTGATGAACACGGGACTGATTAAAGATTTTTAAAAGAGAACTCAGCGCTTCACACTCCAGAAGAAGTCACTACACTAACTTTGAAGTCTCCTCTCTCACTATTTTAATACTTGTGATGCACTCTGCCCAGCCTTTTCTGCAGAGATTCAAAGGATCCGGGCTCAGTGTGGTGTCTGCCCTTTGAAAGCCCTACAGGGGTGTCCTCACATGAGAAATACCTTTATTGCAGGTGAAATACACACAACAAAAAGCCAGTCCACAGCACCAGGAGAGAGACACCATGCACAAACACTGCTTCATCACCACCTCCAAAAACACAGGAGCTTTGGGAGGATGCAGCATCCTGTCCCCATCCCACAGAGCTCCAATCCCACAGTGGGACACCCAGGTCTGTGAAGAGATCTGAATCCTACCCTGGAGCAGAATCTGAGCCCTCTGGTGGAGTTCACCCTGAATTCTATACATACATCCATGACACAGCTCTACAGAAAGGCAGGTTTTTTTGCAAACACAAAACAGTGGTTTTTCTGTTGGCCTACAGTATGGCTGCATGGAATATCATAAATCACAGAAATAATGGCAGATTGTTTCTTTATAGAGAGGATCTCCATCAGTATGCAGCTCTGTGGTTATCTTTCTCCAATACTTACTTAAATATGCAGTCATTCCTCCAAGAATAATTTGGAAGTGGCTCAGCAGTAATGCTGTCTACCTGCAGTACACAAAACTCACAATGAAGTTTCCATCCAAAATCTCTAATAAAGTTTGCCTTTGCTAAAGTTACCCATTCTCAGTTGGATGTTCTTGAAGCCCATCTTCATAAAGAATTATTTATAAATAATTTACCTCCAGCAGGTAAATTAAGGGAGACCCACCTTGGTAGGGACCCAATTTCTGCCCAATCATGCAGAGACAGCTCAGAAAGCAATAAAAGTCCAAGTACCAAGCAGGACATGAATTTATCACAATCCTGCCCACAAAGACTCATGTGAAGTCTTCCATCCTGAAAGTAGTGACCCAGGAGTGGGTCAGACATTCTTCACAACCCTTTTTTAAGCAGCCCAGATTTCCCACCTGCCTGTGGCTCAGAGAATCTCCTCCTGGACCCAGAAGGTAGGTAGAGCTCAGGAAGCCATCTTCTCTGCTGGAGCTGAGAAAAATGCGAATATCCCACGTATGAAGCAAGGTAATCATGGCATGTAACTCTGATTTTGTGAAGCAGAACCCAAAAGTCAGCAATGCATGAGGGTGACAGCTACGTGGAGCCTGAAGTATGGGAATAAAAACATTTTTCCTTTTTTGACAGAAAACTCCAGTGTTTAAGACAACAAAACAGAAAGAGCAGCAGCCCTAAAGATACAGCCCGCACAAAATAAATTTTTTAAAAAAAAAAAAAAAAAGAATAATCTTGGCATATGGTAACAAAAACTATATAATTCTCTTGATCTTTAATCTCTATGCCAATGTCTGTTTTACAGATTATGGCCTCAGCTACTGACAAATCTGCTTAGTGAGTTTTTGGCTGACAAATCTGGCAACACAAATGCTGTCTGAAATACATTCAAAAGGCTAAACATTTTCATAATAGCTACTTTACACAGCTTAGTAGGTTTCCCTTTAGGACACCAATTTGATTTTTTTAAAGTGACAGTGTTAATTTTTATGATTACACACAGAACTGAGATTTTTATTTAATACAGTGGGTCTTCTAAAGCTTTTCAAGGGGATCAACCACTTTGCCAACAGACGGGTGTTACAGCAGGGGTGATTATAGTAATTTTTCATGTAATTGGGAGTCACCATTTGGTTGCTATCTTTCACATGCTTGTTGCCTCATCATATAATCTTTCATAATGGGGGTTTGTTGTGTGTCACAAGAATGTGCCAAGCAGCCGGGAAATAATAAACAGAGGAACCCCCTGGCTTGTGGGTAGCAGAAGTGTTTTAACATCTGCCCAGCTTCTTTCAACTGCAATAAATTTCAGCTGATAGCACTGACCCAACAGGAAGGCATTTGGGGCTTGTTGGTTTTAGGAAAAATCTTGAACATCACACTTCATTATCTCAGCTACACTGGCACAATCAGTAAGGACACAACTTGCTGACAAATGACGTGGCCCAGTGTGGAAAATCCTGATTCATCAGGAATTAGTAGAGACATCAAGTTCTTGCCCCAAGATGTTTGGGCTCTCTGTGAGCATCAAGAGTTGTCCTTTACAATTATTGGCTGCAGCTCGCTCACATTAAATTATAAATAATTTCACAGGAGGTCCTGAAGCTGTGTCACCTCTGGTTGTGATCTCATCAGACCTCCTGCAGCAAAGAAAGAACAAACAGGGTCTGTGTGCTACAACAGGAGTTCTCACAGGGTGACCAAGCTCAGTCTGGCACAACAAAACATCTAAGCATCTGCTTAACACTCTAACACAAAGAAGTGCTCCATTAAAGTTAATAAGATCACTCATTGGCTTAACGTCCAGGAAATACAAATACACTCCCCTCACTCCCAGCCTTTGGGAGGCTGCTGCAAGAGCTAAAAAATAATCCCTCGGGGCCATTTCTGTTCTATGGCTCCATCAGCTGGTCACAGCAGCACAGCAGTGCTACCTGAAATAGGACATCATTGTTTTATGGCATAAATGGATGGCAATAAGGAGATAACAAGACTCAGGAATGTATAAATAACAAAATAAAATGCTGGTATTTCACAACTGTTTGCAATTATTTAATAATAAGAAATGAATGGTCGAGAAAACAGAGGTCAGTGTATCAAATTGGGAATAAACTGCATAGTACCTTGTCCTGTTCTGGTCAGAGCAGCTGTGCTGTAATGCCATGGTAGCCCTGGGTAAGTCCAGATCAGAGACTGCTCCAATTGTGGTCACTACAGACACACCATTGCTTCCAAGACACATGAAATACATGAAAGATGCAAATATCTGTGTTTATCTGAGTATTTCTCTCACATTAACTTCAGGCTGGTCTTCTCAAAGGAGTTCAAGTATATTCAGAATATCCCAAGATAATCCCAAGTGATTCCACAAGTTCAGGGCTTTATTTGTGATGAAAGGAATAAAACCAAAAATTAAATTCTTCATTTTCCTAAGATTATATAAATAAAAAAAATTTTTAAAAGTTAAACCAACCAAAACATCAACAATTATTTCAGACCTCATTAAAATAAACACCCCTGTCATATGTTATTACATAGAGAATGCCGTTTACCACACTGAATTCTTCCTCTGACTTTCAGATTTATGTTTCTAGATGTTGTCTCTTCAATTCATAGGCAGAATGAGATGGACAAAACAGTGGCAGATATGCATAAACCCTCAGTAGCATCTGTCCTAAAAGCAGTGAAATAGCCCATCACACAGTGCATTTTGCCTTGCCTGTAGTCACTCACTAGAATTTCCCTTCCTAGATTATTGTAATGAGAGTGCAATTTTTTACAGCTACGCTTCAGTGAAATCTTCTCCTATTTACATCTACCTCTTGTTGACTAAGAAAATGCATAGAGATTCACATTCCAATTCTTGCAAAGCTTTTTAGGGTATGCATAAGCAAACAGCACTTGCAGCTGTAGAACAAAAGTTCTTTCCTGAGGAATAGTTTAAAGAACAAGGGTGGCTGCCCTACTGCTAGTCCTGGCTTTCCCATTCAGCTCTGGAGAAAAGCAGCATGTTTTGGAAAGTCCAAGAAACCCATTTCTTCCTTACTTTCAAATTAATTCTGCGACATAAAGCAGCCTGTGCACTAATGGTTGGCCTCTTTCATTCTCCACAGAGACACAGGGATGTCAGAAACAGTGATACAGCATCAACGTGTGCATGGCTTTGATTAGATCACATAAGTAAGCAAGAAACTGGAATTAATACATTAATACATACATAAAATCAGCTAATTCTCAAGTAGCAGAGCCAAACTAGTGTGCACAAGAAAAGCAGAGAGACCATGACATATCCCAAGTATCTTTTGGATTGGTGTGCGAGAAATTAACTTATCTATGGATGAACATTATTCATTTTTGCATTATAAACAGACAAATGCCATTTAGGATCCAAAATGTCACTGACTTTCACTAAGCTCTCACCTAACCTTTACAGACCTCCTTTGCATTTTTACTGCTATATTTTCAAAATATTTTTTAAAATAATGGTTTTGCTAAGACTAACAGCTACATGCCTATGTGAAGATGCCTTGTATCAGGAAGGTAAACTGTCCAGGATGCACTGGGACATGTGCATTCAAACTAGGAAAATTATATTTCCAGTAAGACTGGTGGTAACACCTGAGAAGGAGTAGATTACATGCTGTAATACCTGTGACCACATAAAGACAGTGGAGAATTCAGGCTTTGAGTTAAATAAATTAGGAAGTTTGTCGCATAATGGAATAAGAATGAAACAATCAGTACAGAAAAAAAAAAAGGTGAGAAAAGAAATCAAGAGACTGTCCTATAGGGGTGAGTGTCAACAGACCAATCTACTATTCAGGAAGATCCCAAGGAGATGTGCAAGGAGTATGACCTCAAGGAGTACATAATGCCTGGAAAAGAACAAAGAAAAAACCTGCCTCAGGTAAAGGAAAATGCACTGTAAATTGCATGGCACTGGAGGAAAAAACAAAAATTTCCAGGTCAAGACAAAGTGTTCTGTCCACACTGTCTTTGAAATAGACAGTTCTTTGAGACAAAATACTTTCAACTCTAGAATGATCCCATTAAAAATGAGAAATTTAGGTTTTATTCAACTTGGTAAATTCAGACATAAATATTCTAAACCTGACAACATTTATCTTGGCCCTAAGTTAATTTTTCATTTCAACTAGTCCCATAGTTTTGATATCCAGTCTGCCAGAAAGTTCCTGCATTGATTTTTGGCCAATTCTATCACAAAAATTGTAGATCCTAGCAGCAAATACTGTCCTGGCTTTCGTAGCAGAGAGAGCTTGTGGAAGGTAGTCTGGGACAGCAGGACAAACATATTATCTTGATGTTCCTGCTAACTGATGGGTTGTTATTAACTGTTGAACTGCTTAATTAGGTTTTATAGTTAACAGGCTGTTATGATTAGAGGGGACAATGGATGTGCGTGGTTGAGCTATTGTTTCAAACCATTTGCACATTCAGAAGAAGCATCACTCAATTCACGCTCTGGAGGCTCTATTGGGAAGCTGAGAGGAGAGAAGCTTTCTCTTCTGCACAAGAAAGCTCTCATTAGGCATGAAGTGCGTGGGTTCCCCAAACCAACTGCAGCCTTCCAAAGGACACCAGTGCACCCTGCTTTGGGGACCTGACAGCTCTCCTCCTGCCTTGCAGCATCAAACACATCCTGAGGTCTGACACTGCAGAGATGACTGACCAGTGTGGTTTTGGGAGAGTAATTTCACTGAATTTCTTCACCCTATTCCTGCTTTTTAAATGGCATTTCCCCATTGCATTGTAATGCCACAGTACAGTTCTTTTCTGCTATTTTAGGCTCTTTTAGAATCCCCATAAAGGAGCTCCTTTCTGCACTTTCCCCTATTTACCTTTTCTAGTCACCAGCTGGTACTTTTCATCTCTTTCTAGAAACCACTTGCTCTCCCAATTTAGCTGCACATTGGCTCCATTCCTCCTGGCCAGCTGGCACACCTTCAAATCTTATTTTGTCATTCCTCTCTGAAAAGCCATGACACACTTCAGACCATCTTTGCTAGTCTGCCCAGCAAAGCCACCTCCTCCAGAAGGGCTCCAGCCAACACAGGTTTCAGAAGGTACAAAGATCTGCCTATCAAACCCATCACTGCTTTTTGTCACCTTTTCTTCTTGCACTCACCACTTCTCCTTATTTTTCTCCAGCCACACAACTGAGAGACCATAACTGCACTCCTGATTTTATAATTACACAGACAGAGCATAAATACATATTGCAGAAAACTCTCAAAGAAATGGTGTTAAGTGAAGATAATATCTCAGGCTGCCAGGGGAGGGGAAAAAACAGGTCAAGTTACATTCTGCATAACCTTCACAGTCCTTTATCACACAGATAATGCTGGGCTGAAGAACATTTCAAGCAATCTGAGTCTTTCTCTCCAACTACTCTGATCTGTTCCAGGAACTTTTGCCCTGTTTTTGTATCAGCACAGGTCAGCAGCATCACCAGCTGTACTGTGCAGCTCAAACAGTGCTCCATGTCCCCTCTCCATCCTCTTCTAACACCCTGCAAGGGAATAACCTCTCCTTTGTGAGAACATGGACTTTTATGTAAAATGCAGGCTGCTTAGGAGCAAATTCCACAGATCAGGCAGTAAAAGAAGAGTTCAGTTTCTTTCCAGGAGGAGTCTCCACCTTTCCTCAGGTGGAAATTCCGTGCAATATGAAGTAGACATATACCCACTGAAAGACAGAATGACTCTTACAAATTATTTCACTTAGCCTAGAGGAAAACAGGTAGTGATTTTGATTAAATGCAGCTCTATGCTAGAGCTGATCCCACAACCCAGTGGTTAGAAGATCTCAATGCAAATTTTCAGCTGCTGCTATTGTTCTGTTGCCTTCACTATTGATTGATTTCAGTTGTACCTCACATTCATAGATTCTACCTCTACATCCTCAAAAATGCTGAAATTGATGTAGCACTAAACAAATGCCTCGTTTTTATCTCTGGCCACCAAATAATACCAGGAATACTTTAATGAATATAGTCATATAATTACTTGATGATATAAATTCCTGGCCATGTACAGAACAGAAACTCTGCACATTTCAGCTCCAAGGGAATGGCACAGAATGCATTCCAGACAAGCAAGGTTTGCCAGCTTGTTCAGGACACAAAGCTGAAATTCCTCTCCATTTCACTTGTTGCTGTCACTCAGCAGTCGGAAACACAGATTTTTCAACAAAAAATAAACTCAGACTTTAAATCATTAGGAGCTGTTTTGGCACGTTCAAATCCTGTTTTGGCAACCCACAGAATGGTACAAAGGCACCAGAATCCATCAGGTCCCCAGACTTGGAAATATTATTCAAGACAACACTCCCCTTGTACCTCACTCCTCTAATAATATTCAACAACTTAGCCCTTATTTTTTTGCCTATACCAGTCCTCCTCATTCTTTCAAAAAAGCACTTTCGCTCTAGTGATTTAAATTTTTTTTTAAATGCAGCACATAAGGCTGACAAATATATTTCACCAATTGCAATCTTTCTGCTGCAGGTTTTCCTGAAAGTTCTAGCTAGAAACAAATATGTTGCTAATTATATGTTATTTATGAAGATGGAAGACAACCAAAATTCTTCAGTTTTCAACCAGTACATGCAACTTTGCTTTCAGGCAGCAAGCAGGAGTGACCACACACAAACTGAAGCCTTTTTCCACATGTGCAGGCCAGACAGGAATTCTTCTGAGCTATAAATTAATGCTCTGGCTTCTTGACAGATAGGATTTTTCTAATATTTCTTTTTCAGGTGCTGATTTTCTTGAGAAACCTATTTTGTACCCTGCTTTCTTTAAATGAAGACTTCAGATGGGGTTTTAAGAGAGCCTCTGAAGAAATTACTCTGCAATAAACCGGATTTCCATGGTAAATCATGTTTGCACATATGGATCTGCTGCAGATTCACAAAGAGTAGTGCCATATTCTTGCTTTCTGTGCAAACACCAAAGCTTTGAAACAGTTCCATGTGCAACAACTTGTCTAAAGGGCAAGGACCACGTTATCATTCACTGGTGATATTACAAATTTCAACTAAATGCATGCATCTAGGAAATAGACTGCACATCAAGGCCATATTTAAGCACTTGTTGCCTTGAGGTAGCTGTCTCACTACCCTGGGACACCAGCAGCTCTACTCAACCTCACTGGACATGTTTAAGAAACCCAAAAATGAGGCTCCATGTGTGAAAAATCAGCCACGTGGTGCAAAACCTAATTCAGCTCTTCAGCATAAGGGAATTCTGTGCTAAACAGAATCACTAAAGCTAATCCCTTCTCCAAAGGATGGAGAAAGGTCGGAGTCCTGGGAATCTGTAAATTTGGAATATTCTCCCATAAGTACACAGGAGAAAAGAACAAAATGACAGCCTAGCACTACTTTATAAGTAAGAAAACAATGATGAGTGCACAGCAATTGGTGCTACCTTCTGCAACATCAGACTTGTTTCTTCCACTCCATTCCAATTTATTCCTGTGAATACAAACATTGTCACTGTTCTCTGGGGCTCTATTCCTTCTGCTCTCTCCAGAGCCAGTCTCAGTAGAAATCACCTCCCTGCTGCTGCTATAAAGGCTGCATCTGCCACACACAGATAGTAGGCACAGCTAAGAAAAGGTCAGGAGTGTGATTCAGTTCCTAAAATATGAGTAGGAGTCTTGATGCTGATGTGAAAGGCAGCTGGATCCAGAACCAGAAGTTCACTTATTTCTGCTGGAAGCCTTCCAAACCTCCCATCCCTGAGCTCCAGCTACAAGAACCAAGATAGCCTTTCTAACTGATAGAACACCAAGAACCCATGCAAATCCCCATGAAAGTTAAAAAAAACTAAAAGGTATTCTTGCCCTCAGTGTCCTTGATCATCCTTTCTCCTACTCTTCTAACAGACAGGTTCCTCAGATAGTCATGGCTCAGCATTTTGGGTAAAAAAAAAATTATAAGTGATTACTGGATATAAAAAATGTGATGCTGTATTTGGTGCAGTACCTGCTGTGTGCTTATTTACCCAGGTGAGACTGCCCATACGAAGGGTAAGGCAATGGTGAATGGAAACTATTCAGCACTCATGCTGCTGGGCTTCAGTAAAGGTTTGCCATCAGCTCTGCCCTTGCTATTTATCATGCAGATATTGCAAATCAGCTGCCAAAAAATTAAGGGGTCTTTTCACACCCTTTTGCCAAGAGCACCCCCTGCTCAGAGACCTCAAACCTACACAACCTCTTGCTCTTACTCCCTTCACTCCTTTCCTGCAGCAGTGGCAGAAGAAATATTTAAATTATTTTAAATAAGTAAGGGATGGAAGTGACTGGTCAGAAGTTCATGGGGCTCATGCCACATTTTATTCTTTTTGCCTGTTTCCAGCTTCCCTGAGACCAGTTTCTGGTCCTGCAGACAACCAAGGTGGATGTGGGGATGAGGAGGTCTACCTAAACCTTCTCTCAACACTGTGACCTCTTCTGTGATGGATGTCTACATATTGCTGCTGTTTTACATCCTTGCTGCTACTACCACCTATGGATCTGCTCATCATCTGACACTTCCTACCTCCATCACCAGCTTTCCAAACCTAGATTATCTCAAAAAAGCTAACACTCAGTTTGAAAACACAACCCCTCCAGCCACCTCTAATTGCTGCAAAGCTCAAAACCCATCCATCCTCATCATGTAACAAAAAGAGAATGATGCAAAAATAGAAAAAATAAATGCTAATGGACAGAGTCACAAAACCAAGCTGAACTGATGAACTATGAGCATCATTTGTCCTTCACTGTGAGAGATCTCATCTTCTGTTGACAGGGATCCCTCACATTCTCAGCTTTCCTTGAACTCAGGGGTGTCTGTCTATGAGTACAGAACACAAAGCCTGGCAAACAGTGTTGAAAGTACAAGTAGTCATACTCTCTGAGATCCAGTGAGCCTGCAGGGAGCAAGCTGCTTCACTCTGAGGAGCACAAGTCTTTCATGACAGCCGCCAGCTTTTTGCTTTCTTAAAAAAAAAAAAACAAACCTACACAACCAAAAAAATCAATGTCACAATTGCACCATCGCTGGTGCTAAAAGGATCAGGCTCCTCTGCTGATTTCAGATGTTGCTCATTTACTCTGAAATTAATCCTCCCTCCCCTCATATTCAGAGCCACTTAGCACCAACCAACAATTATGCCATCTGATCACTAAAAATAAAATAACTTTTCTTCTTTGTCTTTGAATGTATTCCTTCAGGACCCATTTCTTTCTGCTGTTCAGTGAGCCAGAGAGAAAGATATTATGAGTTCTGGGTGTTTAACAAACAACATGACATGCTGCACTCTTGAAGAATACAAGTGCAGGTCTTCTGCTTTCACAACAATGGATCTTATTTCAGGGGTAAAAATAAAAGGGTTATTTTTATTTGTTTTCTCTTAATGTTAAGTAAGAAATGTAGTCATAGCCATCCTAGCAAAACTGAGATATAATGGATTCTCTGTCCAGAGAGCAAACAGTTAGGTTTTATGAAAAGTGTTGAAAAGATAAACTGGATTTTAAAAGAAAATATATAAAATAAGCACTCATGAAAGACCAGAATAAAGGTTACGTTCCTCTTGGTACATATGTAACAATTAGGGGCTAGGTCTTACAATTGTTATTCCCACCAATATCAATAGGATTAGTGAGTAATCCTCAGAGGGTTTGAGGATCAGACAATAGCATTCTGCTCAGTTTTCACATAACAACCTATCTCAACACATCTTTCAACAGCTTTAGCCAGAAAGTAAATTGGTGGTGTAGCAATTCTGCACTAAGGTAAAAGAGAAAGGCTGTCGTAGCTCTCCCTGCACAGAAAGGCACCTTAATACTTAATGTGATTAATTGAGGGTAGATTAATGACTGAGTCAACAATAATTCCCATACGGAGTGTTTGCATAGGAGTGTGTGGGCATGCTTGCAGTAGTATACTTGTGTGCAAAAATCAAACACAAAACCTGATCACATGTTCACAGCTGGAAATGGTGTTAGGCTTTATTCAGTAAGGTATAAGGCACTATCATTTAGCTCTCCCACAGCAGGAGGAAAAATGGTGCCACAGAAGAGAACTATCACATCAGACACACTCCAGGGGTCTCTTTTACCTACATTGTTCCTCTCCCAAATGCAGCTCTTTAAATTTTAAATAGAACAAGAACACACAGAAACATTGTGCAGTACAAAAATGTCACGGTGAAAAAAATGTGGAAAACATTTCTCATTAAGCAAGGTAAATACCCCAAAGTTCACACGTAGCTTTGATGGTGCAGTGTGTGCCTTTAAGACTTAAAGAAACACCCACATCAAAGTGTTGTCTTAAGATGGTGGGGTTTTAGTTCAAACATAGCCAAGTTGTACAATAGAGGATGTGGTGAATGTCTACACTATTTTTACACTGAATAAAATATGGCAAAAATACAGACTGGACAGCACATTTAAAGCTTGTTTCAATTTTTAAAATTTAGAGAGAATAATATATTTTTATGGGTGAGCTAAGCCCAAAACTCCAGCTCGGCCCTATAATTCTTATTTGTATTTAAAATCCTACCTGAAATATTCAGAAGGTTCAATACACAGAAACCTAGCAGAAACATTGCCAAAGCACAAGAATCTCACAGAGAATATTTATTATTTTTTATTCCCTGCACATTTTTCAAGGTAGCAAAGGCATTCTGAGAATTCAGATCTGTATCACTAAGGAAGATTTGGTATATTCCTCTAGAAGATACTCAGGATTTCTTTGCTTATTTGTGCATATACATTTACCAGTAGAGCTTCACTGATTTCTGGTGGACACAAACAACCATCCTTCTCTCCATCTGTGCCCCAGGCTGGCCATGGGGAGCACAGAAGCCCTACTGCACCTTGTGGCTGGGGAGGAGACCCCATATTCCCCACTCCCTGCCCCAATTCTGCACCAGCCTTAGGGAAAAAAACTCTGCAGAGCCAAGGGAGGTGTCTCAAAGCCAAGAGGAAGTCACCAGCTGAAGAAGAAATGTTTACCATGTAGAATCTAGAGGAAGATAGTAGCACTAAAAAACCTGGAGTGCACTTCAACCTAAAAATTCCAAGTGTTAACTGCTGTCAAAGCTGTCTAGCATCAGCCCCATTTCAGTAAGAGGCTTTGGGAACCAATGGCTGCTTTTGGAAATCCCATCTGCAAAATATTTCACCATTACCATCAGGCACTCCTTTATAAGAGATGCCTAGAATTATAATGCTAGTGCACTGAGCAACTATTGCTTATTTTTATATTTATCACATTGAGTAGAAATTGAAATATAGCTGAAGAAAAACAAACTGTTGTTCACCTAACACATTTGTTAAATATCAATACAAGACACTTGAAATGATAGACTGAGTAATTAAAAAAAAAAAAAGAGAGACAAAAAAAATGTTTATCTAAGAGACCTTAAAAAGTTCACATGAGAAATATTGTCAGAATGCAAACACAAACTGTCAGACCTACCTTCCCTGGTATCAAATTCTGAATAAAAATACATCCATTAAACAAAGGTTTAAAGATAAATTATTTAAAAATACATCAATAAAACATTAAGTAATGCTGGTTGCTAAAGAAATATCCTACAAGGCCAGACAATCACACCATTAAGATACCTTCCTTAGCCATGATGAAATCACACAGAAGGAAAAAAAAAATACATAAACCACTTGATGTAGCTCAGTGATGTATTATTTGATAGGGAACACTTTAGTGCGAGTGTCCATTAAGTGATGCTTACACTGTAACTCACAGGATATGACATCCATATGAATCTCAAATGAATTCACTCCTATCAATGCTGCTTAAATGAATACTATGTGGATTGGGGCTCTTTTTTGAACAGATGCAATCTGTTCATGTATGATGAGCTGTATCTGAATTGAAGGGGCTGCAGCAGGCTGGGTACAAGGAAGATACCACAACTGGGAGGAGAGGTTTAATCTGGCAGCACGGGGACATCAGGAAGCAGGTCTGTGTTCTGGAAATGGTTGGGGGAAAGGGACTGCAGCAAAGAACAAAAATCACATCTTAGCAGAGATATTAGAAGCAACAGGAATGTGTACACAAATAATAAGGACTGTTACTGGGTATGGACAGAAGAGAAACAACACAGCAGAGGGTGAAAGATCATAGAATGGTTTGGGTTGGAAGGGACCTAAATGATCAGCAAGTTCCAAACCCACCTGAAATGGGCAAGGACACCTCCCACTAGACCAGGTTGCTCAGTGCCTCATCCAGCCTGGCTTTATACACCTCCAGGGAGGGACCATCCACAGCCTGTTCCAGTGTTGTTGAGAAAAAATTTCAAACAGAAGGGAAGTGACCAGCCTTATGGTGTGTAGAGATTAGGTAGTGACTGAGGGCATACTGGAAAAACAGCTTGTGAGGAAGACTGACTGTGACTAAAGATAAAGATAATAAGAGGCCTGAAAGAAATGTCACTGAGTCTCTTGTTTCAAAATGCCATAGGGTCAGTCTAGCATCCCAGGACAGGGTTTTCTCTGGGAATGGCCCACAACCAGATGAGGAGAGCAGAAAGAATTCAAACAGGTCTGCCAAGCAAGAAGAGCAACCTGGATTTTTTCATAATTGGTCAAGTAGAGAACTGAAATGGTAAAGGAATAACCAAAGAGCTAGGGCCCAGTCCCTCAGAAAACTGACAGTTTTTATCCAGAGAGCCTCCCAGTTGAGCTAATCCTACTAGCAGCCCATGGTGGCAGTCACCAGCCAGCTCTATAGCACATCACTGGAACCACAGCTGCCATCAGTCCTGACTAGTGCTGTTCCTTCCTCACTTCTACTATGGTCTTGGGCTTTGTAGAGTTTACTCAACAGGGAGAGGAGGAAAAGATGTTAAGTTCTGCTACAGATGGAGTTCAGAAGCAGGACAGCTTTACTTAAGTTATCTGCTAGAATTGACACCAAGCTTTTTAATGCACATACTAGTTTAGGGATTTATTCCCCGTGAGTTCCAGCTGGCACAGAAAGAGAGCAGGTAGCCCACACGGGCTCAACTGCTCCTTCTTCATCAAAGCAAACACATGCACACACACAAAAGAGTGACCTGCAACTTCACAAGGGCACTTGGCAGGAATCTGCACTGTTTTGTTCTGTCCTGGCCATGAGTGATTTCAATTTTACATCAATCTGTAATCATCAAAATAAACAGCAAAGGACAAAAGAAACACAATATACAGACAAGAGTGGTATTCCCTCTCATATCATTTTTTGGGGGGCAAAAAGGGACCCTGGAATACTTTACCTCTCCTGCATGTCTCTATGAAAGCACAATAGTTGTACTTTCTTTTGTGCCAGCAGTTTTTTAAATTGCCTTCTGCCTTTCTTTTTGATGCTTTCCAACCTTTCTGTTAAGGTAGGTACTTTCTTGCAGAGACACATGCCAATCTTCCCCCAAGACAGATATCCTTGCCTGAACAATGAGCAGAAGTTTTTAAATTGCCATAAAATAAAGCCTGTTGTAGAATAAATAGTGTCTGATACCGAGTTCAACAGCCAAAGACCTGGAGCAGTTTGCCCAGACATTACCAGTTCACAGCCTGAGCACAGCTCTGCTGTACTTTGTCTCTCTTGTTTTGAAGATGAGAACACTGGAACATTGTCACTAATATTCTCTGCTCTGGGGACTGCTCAATAAAACACCCACTGAAGTTATTAGAAGAGCTTTACATAAGGTCTTCAAGACTGAGTCACAGCAGCCATATCTGCATGAGCAGGTACACCAAAGGCAGCTCTTTGGGGTGCACTAGTGGATGGTGAAGATCCCACAGCCAGCCTGGAGCATTCAGTTGAGAACTGAATGCCCAGTAGTGTTACAGGGATATGGAGTCTACCTTGGGGCTTGGTTTGATGCAGTTCAAGGCCAGCCTAAACTGCTCTGCACCATGACCCAAAGTGTGACCCAGAGATGTGCTTCAAAATCCCACTCCTCATTCCAACCAAACCCCTGGAGCACAGACACCTGCTTTGGGTTCTCAGGCTTTTTGTATAATTCAGTCAAAAGTCTTTCACATCACATTGAAGAAAAAAATACATGAAATCACTGAAAAACTGAAGTCTAAAAGGGGGGTTGGGGGGGGGGCACCATCCTAACCATTCCATAGTTAATGTTACATTCAACAGTAATTACTTAACACACACAAAGCTCAATTGCATAACCTACAATTCTCCCACTTTGTGTAGGCTCCTTTGCTTCTACTTTAAATAAAAGAAATTCTTTTCATTTTGTCAAGAAAACTTTTTCTCTACCTCACTATGGCATGACAAGGGAACAGATGGCAATTTAAGGGGAGAATTTATGAGAGCCACAATCTTAATGTTGCATAAAGAAAAGAAAAAGACTCGCATCAAAACCACTGACAAATGTACTTGCTAATATTAATGCACTCCCCATTCATCCAATATGCTTCCTAATTGCTTTTCTGTACATAATAATGTGGCACCTGCTGCTCAACATTGCAAGCGCATCAGGATTTCTCCAAAGTCAAACAGCTCTGCAACTGGCCCTCTCCCAGTGATAAATGTAGAGCACTGTATCACGCACAGTTCCTGTCAGTGCCATAATTAAAATTTTATACTTACAGAAAAAGATAGTAAACAATCGGTTCTTAAATGGATTCACAAGAGGAACTCCTGTTACAGCCAACTTTATAATTAGTATGCATCATGCAACGCTAATATATCCGTGACAAGAAAATAGGAAAAATGTAGGAATTGGGTTGTTCCCTCTAATGCAATGTTAAACTACACACAAAAAAAAGGAAAGCAATCAGCCTATTGTTATTTCAGTCTTCTACTCCTCTCCTCTTCGTTTGCCACTGAAAAATAGCTCGGCACATTCTGCACTGGAATGATGGTCGCTCCCTAGTGCCACATCTCTGGAATTTTCAAACCATGGCTAGGCTAACTTTCAGCTTTATGATGTTTATTCATTTTAATTTTACATTAAGACAAAAAAAAAAAAAAAAAACAGGAAAAGTAATTTATTTTTAACCGAGTTAGGGCCAGAGTCTTTATTAGCTGACAAAAATCCCAGCGGTGGAGAAATCCGAAACATTTCAAAGCATTTTTGTGCCGAGGTTGGTTATGCATCACCCAAACTGTGACAGGCAAAAAAAAAGAATAAGCATTCACATCAAGTGTCCTAAATTAACTCCTGAGCATGACGATATTAAGCAGAAGTGAGATGCCATATGCTTTCTGTTTCAGAGTGGTCACACTTCTCTCTCTCTGCTATAGAATACACATGCTCATTTGCATAATGCATGTAACACTGTGTACATTGCAGATTATAATCCCAATGCTTGTGATAAAAATTTCAGCTTGCATATGTGCACCTTGCAAATATTTGTGCTTGCAAACATGCTGTTTACACCCCTGCATGCTCATGCAAACACACAGGCATGCATACACTTTTTCTCCCTTTTCTAATTGCTTTTAAAAAAAAATTATGGCTAGAACACGTTTGGAAATGTAGCTCTGCAAAAGTCTGCTCTGTCCCCAAAAGCCATATGCTGCCTATCTGCAAGTCTGCAAACATTTAGTACTCCAAAGTTTAAAGTGCATTTTTACCTGAAATTAAATGTACTTTTAACCAAATTGGTGGTTTGCATTTTTAAACTCATTCTGTGCATTATATTTAAGCAACTTCTTTATTCACAGCTTCTATTATTTTGATTCATAATATTATTTTAATTATCTGCTCAGAAACAGGGACAAATAATCATCCTATAACCTATTCAAAAAAGATTTTTAAATGCTCTTATTTATGATATTACCAGCCAAATCACAAGCAAGGGTGTGCAAAACAATGCTTTCATAGTTTATTTCTTTTAAATGGAAACAATATGCAAAAAAATAATTTTGAGGGGAAATATTTCCTAGAACAAAATAGAAAGAAAGATTTATTTTTTTACAAATGTCAGCAAATGATAATACATGCTTGGAATATGCGTTGGCAGGGAGACAATTCCAAATGCATCTGATTCACAAAGAGATGCTGGTGGCATGTTTGGAATATAATAGCCAAGATCTAAATCTTCTTTATCTTCACTTGGGGTGATGATGTGCATGCCCAAAAATTAAAATACTCTTCCAAATCAGGGCTACTGTGTTACAGACAGTTGAAGGTTTTGGAGACACGGGAAATCCAAGGGTCTGAAACATCCTTGCATTTACACGCTGCTCTTTTCTCTGTGCTTTTCAAACAAGAATTGTGGTAGATTATCTCCATTTATAACTTCAGCATTTTTATTGAGAGTGTTATTTCTTCAAAGGAATATTAGCAGAACATATCTTTAAAATGTTCAAGAATCTGAAAACATGAATAGCAATGAATCCCTTAATATATAAACACTCAGAGCTCACCTAACTAGAGAGCTATCAAAACCTTCATTCTTACAAGCAAGTGAAAAATTCTGAAGTCAGACTCCTATCACTTGGTTACAGAAACCCCTATTTCCATGGTCAGAATGGCATCCTCTAAACAAGAAAAGCATTTTTTTAATTTTTCTTTTTTAGTGTAAATTCCCATGTACAGGATCGTCACAGGGTGGAAAGAAAATCTGGAGCTGATCTCTGGTACTCTTCCTGATGACAATAAAACAACTTCTAGGTTACAATATTTGGAAAAATTTACCATTTCAGACTTGTAGAATCTGTAAGAACACAGCCACGTAAAAGAAACAAACCCAAATCAGCAAGCAAGCAAAACCCCCAGTGCCTTAGGAATTCAAACAAGGGAGGAACATAATCTATGACTGGTAATACCTTTTCTTGCTAATGGATTAAACTGGTTCACAGGAAGCATCAAGGCCTCACATTTCTGAAGTTTTTTATATTGATTGTGACAAGGAAGTGCAGGCATTAGTGCAGGCAATATGGAGGTGATGCAAAATAAATAAAATTTAAATAAATAAAATTTAAATATATAACATTTAAATAAATAAAAATAAACCCTCTGCTTTGCCAGTTTGTGTGCTATGATGAAAAGACTCATTCATGATACTGGTCATCCCAAGGTGAAGCCAGGGCTACCAACCAACTTTGACACTTAATTCTCCAAAATTCCAAGGAGATCAGCAAATTATAATTCCATACCACAGAATTAGGCCTTTGAGGACAGGAGGGGAGTCCCTCACACTGATGGTATGGCAGTAGGAGCTGCAGAGATGTGGAATGAGATCACACCTCCGCACTACAGGTTGGAGTGGGGCAAATTCATGCCTGGTGTGAATTCACAGACACCAACTGAACTCCATCCATAATGATTTTAACCAGCAAACATGAAGAGACAATCCCACTGCCCTGTTAATTCTGCTCATACTGCTGCTAAACTCCAAACTCCCACTCTCTTCAGAGAAGCAGAGTCTGGTGTTGCCTAAAGATCTCCTAAAATCTTCCCCAACACTCTAAGAGTGCTGTGTCCATGTGCAGAAGGAAAACCACCCACCACTCTCCACACTGACAGAGGCTTTTGCAAGTGAAGAACAGGCAGAGAATGGCACTCCCAGGGAATTAAATAGGGAGTGGCACTGAAGTATTGGGTATTTCCCCTCCATCCCCTCCTTTACAGGATCCCTCTCAGCAGGAAGCATTCTATCTTAATGCAGATTTAGTGGATTTCCAGCAGAATCCTTCATCAATTCCCCCCAGACTGTATAAAGGAGTCCGACAGCACTTGCAATTCTATTAAGCACCATTTTAGATTAACCCAACTTCCATAACCTCCATATTATAAGACATAAATATTAATACATTATAGTTATTCCATCTAATTAGCTTTTCATTGTTTTAACCCAAGTGCAAACTCCCATCATGTCCCCCTGTTCTCTAACACTCCATGTACGCGGCGCGATTTGATAAATGAAAACATGAACTAAGCTAATTAAAACACAGTTAAAAATCTGTGTTAGCAGAAGCCAAACTGAACCCCTCAGTCTTTGTCAGGAGCCATTTTTTAATTCTACTGATACAACTTCACTGTAAAAGTTCTGTGTATGGAAAAAGCCCTGCTTTGTGCCTGCTTAGAGGAGAAATCTAACTCAGCATCCCAGCCTTCATCTCCAAGGCTTTGATCTCCTTGATCTCAGGACAGGATGCTTTGCTGGGTCCAAACAGAATCTATCCCAATAAACACACCAGTGTAAATCTTGTGACTAAATGATGAGTTTCATAATCCTGGTCTGACTGATCAGTTAATTTGGTTTCTCTCAGTGCTTTACCCAGCAGTATCACACAAGCACCTGGCTCCAACATGACTTCCTTGAGCATGGGCAGGATGCCACTGCTGACCTGGATTTCAAGTTGAAGCTTGTTTATCATCAAGAAACTATAATTTTCCTCTAATAATTTACAGCCATCAAGGTTATTCTGAAAAATTGTCAGTGTGTACCAGCTATTTATTTCAGAGGTTAAAAAAGGTGGAATTTCAACACCAACAATGTATTCATTTCAAAAATAAAAAAAATAAAATCTGTACCAGCTCATCTTATTTGCAGCTCTGCCTCATGATTTTTTAATGCTTGTGTTTGCAGCAATGCAAATGATATCATGAGTAATGATAAAATTTTAAAGCAACAGTGATGCCTGCAAAGACTGGGAAATCCAGAATTTTTTGGCAGAAGGGCCACAGATGCAGAACATGTTGTGAGAACATATTAGAAAAGTCACAAATTTTGACACATTTGGGGCAAAGTAAGACCCCTCACTTCACAGGAGTTCAAATACCTCCAAAATACCAGCTAGAAGATATGTTTAAAATAACAAAAAAGAAACAATAAACTAGCTCAACTGAGTGACTAAGTAATCATTCAAAAGGAATGTAGATAAACAATCTCTTGCAACTTCTTATAGGCAAAAAAGATACAGAAAAAACATGAACAATTTGGGGTTTGTTTTTTTTTTTTTAAAGGACTACTTTACAAACATCTTCCCAACTTAGAAAGCATTTCAAGGGTTTAAATTTAATTTATCTTGTTCATGTACATGTAGTGAAGTCAGGATCTACATGTTAACCATAGATCAGCTAAAGCACTGCTAAACATGTACAACCATCCCAAATAAACCCACTGTTGGTCACTCCTAAAACCTCCCTGCCCTGTAACTTTGGCTTAACCAGCAGCACTGGCTGCCAGTCCATGCAACTGATGACCCATGAGACCTGCAACAGGTCTATGGAGTGTTACCAAAAAAAACCTAGTCTCCATTCCACAAAGCAAATACACTTGCACACATGTATTACCTGGGAAAACTCTTTTTTTGGTGATTCTGCTCCTTTTAGGATTTTTTTTTTTTTTTTTTTGGTTTACATAATCCTCTCCCTCGTGAAAAATATCACAGCACAGAGTGTAAATGAGAGACCAGATTTACAAGATACACAGCAATAATATCTATGCATTTAGAATTTTAATCTGCAAAACCTTTTTCATATAAATTTGAGGGGGCATTATGTAAGAATAAAGATGTGAGGGAAGATGCCTTTGCTGCTGATCCTTCTTGTGAGTAGGTAGAGGAGAGAGAAGACTTTTCTCAGCTAATCTTATTACCCCATCACTGGTTAAATGAAGTCTGGGATACACTTGCACTGTCCACAAAAAATGTATCATCAGCCAATCCTGTTTCAATACACTAAAAACAAAAATGCGAACAAACTCCCCCACCTCAACAGATTTTTCCCATGTTAGTCAAAGCCTGGAAAAATTCTGTGAGCCCTGGTTCTTTCTAAGTTGTTCCATACATGTTGTAAAATTACCACAATGCATAAGGAGTGCAGATATTTAAGGTAGAGGCTTTCACATCAAATAGTGCTCCCTGTCAAAGCAAGTGAGTCCTCCTTTAGGTATCATACTGATAAAATAGCTACATGATATTTTACTATTTAATGTGGACAATGATTCAGAAAAAATGTTTTCCATGTTATTATTATTAAATCCATGTTAAATGTATTATGTAATTTTTTACCAGCTCTGCTCTTAACTCCACAGCAGCTGATGCTGACTGTACTGAACTCTAATATAATGAGCTCATATATTGCTAGCAATTACAGAATTAAGTTGAATAAATCCTCTGAGTAGAAAAACAAGTTTGTTTTCTATCTAGTTCTAAATTAAAGACAACTCTGGCCTTAAAGTACCTGTTGCCCTTAATGGCTTGGGTTTTTTTCAGTCTCTGTATCAGCCAGTACATTCTAGTTAATGCTTGAGGTTTCAGTAACTCTTGTATTTATAGATGCATGCTCTGGGGAGAAGGAGCATTGAGATTAGGTAGTTCTTGGATATAGTCGTNATAAATCCTCTGAGTAGAAAAACAAGTTTGTTTTCTATCTAGTTCTAAATTAAAGACAACTCTGGCCTTAATTTTAAATTGCCAAATTTTTGTAAATAAGTGCAAATAAATTTATAAATATACATGCATTTATAATACCCATAAAATAAATACTTATACAACAGAAACAAAGATAAATTAGAATTGAAATAACTTCTCAGAATTTATTTTCTTCCACCCTACCCATCTCATGTTTGTCACATGCATTAATTAAATTATTATTAAATGCTGGTTGAACTTTTCTAAATGTCATGTCAAAATGATAGTGTTAAAGTTAAAAATCCTGGAAGAGCATAGGTGAAGCCAGAAGTTAAACCTTTGACCTGCTGCTTGCAGCAAGGATAGTCAAGACAAGCACATCACAGTCTTGTCCTAAAGCAAGTCCAAACATCCTAGAAGAGTCATCAGCCAAAGTCTCATGTCATAAGGGAGAAAAACACTCAGCTTTTTGGAAGTAACAAGCTTGTAGAGAGAAGAATGGACATGTTGAGATGACATGTCTGCATAAAAGTAAAAAAAATACACCTCTGCTCTCACTACAATATTACTAATTATTTTTCAGAAGGAGAGAACTGGGCTTGTACTAGAAATGCTCTGACTGCAGACTCAGGTTGTCTCTCAAAAGTTTTTTCCCTTTTGGGATATTAATTTCAAAAGAGGCTCTCTGTGAAGTAATACTCTATCTTTCCAGAACAAGAACAGCAGGACCTGGCCCCACTCTCCCCATGGATTTAGGGAAATGGTTGCTGATACAGAGGGAGAGTGACTCCTTCATGGAAGAAGCATTTGCTCCTCTGAAAAGAGCTTATGGGAATAAGTGAAGTTATAGTCCATTTAAGGCTGAAAATAAATTTTGGATGACCTGTGCATAAGTCTGTACATACACAAACACTGTAGTGTCAGTCTGTATGAGAAATAAGAGAGTTTCTTTCTGGATTGAAACCCAACTTTCTGACACATAGACACTACTGGGTTCAAACTCTTCTTTCAAGTAGTCCTTAATTTTGTCTAACTCAAATTTGAAGGGGACAATCAAAAATGTTATTATTGTTCCTGATTTTTGAGAGGAGTCAGCTCTTTGAGGAACATGGCACCTTTTGAAAGCACCCAAACAGGGTATCCCAAGCCTGAAGTCATTGAAGACATGTGCCATTTTTGCAATGTCACAAGACTCAGGCTACTGTAACAGTTCCCAGCATCTCTGGGCCAGTCTCACTCAATCCCAGTGCTCTTACAAACACCTGAAGCAAATCCCAAGCATGGCATTTGAGATCATATTTCTTATCCATCATTATTAACTCATTAAGACTTTCTCTCCAGCAGCTTCCCCGGCATCATCACCAGAAATTAAAGCATTTTGCCCTTTCTTTGATGGAACTTCACAACTCTGCCTCTTTGCCATCCATCTACTCCCACTTCAACGCCTTCCCAGCAGCCTCAGTAGCTCTGATAGCTGAGATAACTCCAGGCTGCAAGGCCACAGTCTCCTCTCTCCAACCCCTCCTTCACATCCCTCTCTGCCACACTGTTTATAAATAATCACCTGATTCCTTACAAACAGCTGGTTGGAATCTGGCCCTTACTGCATCCACATTTCTTTAAGATACAGTGAGCATAAAAAAACATAAGCAAAGAAAGGATCATAACGAGAAAAAATGTTTTCATTTGACCAGTTCCCAGTTTGAAAAAGTGGACATGTAGCCATTTTCTGGCTATGTCAACTCATTTAATAAAGGAAATTACCTAGTTCTTCCATTTCTCACATTCATAGGGTATCTACAGCACCAGTCCTACTGCAAAAATGTATATATTTTACTGAAACCCTCATCTTAAACCAGTGAGCTCTCAGTGATATTCCTGCCACAGAAAGAATCCATGGCTAGAATCATTTCTTCACAATGCACAGAAGACAATCAATCTCTGCTTTGCTTAAAAAACCTCGATGTTGCTGAATTGATACATGGGGAAAAAAAATACAGCAATCAACAGTGTATAAGGATAGAGTATATAGAGGGATATAAACATGTGAGAGCATATTAAAAATATCCACTTGCAAATTATCCCTGTCCACGTCCACGTGCTCAGATCATTACATGAAATGACATGTGGGAATAATACAATAAGGATGCTGATGAAAGGAGGTATATTAGGCTGTGGGTCAAGGGCCCTGTGCATGTTTTATTTGCCTGAGTTACAGTGAGTTGTGACTGGCTATGACATACTGCAGTCTCCAATAAACATAAACCAGAGTCTCTACTGCTCCTTTGAAGACGTGGGTTTCATTCATTCCACGGGACTGAAATGTCTTCTAATGCTTCTGAAGGGTTTTAATAAATATGAGTATGTAGAAAATGCTACTGCTGATTCAATTACTAAATCACTAGTAACAGCTGTGCTGCTGTGATCTCTTTCCAAATAAATTATGTCATGGTGATTACCTAAAAAGAAAGGTGCATTTCTCATATGATGCTGCCCAATGCATTATAGATTAAATAGGGTGCCTACTGTGGAGTCTACAGCTCCTGCTCGGGGGAAGTGGGCAGAATATAGATATACCTGTGTCATTTCCATTACACCATATGTACAGCTGTGGGAAGGACACACATTTTTGTTTCCTATGCTAAAACTGCCCATTTCATCAGTCAACATTTCCTTTTCTTATGAGTGATCATGACTTTGAGCAAAACCAGGGTTTTAGTCTCTCTGTTTCATCCAATGCATTATCAGTGTAACATTAATCTTTCTGGAATGGATTTCATTTTATCTGGTTACATTTCACAGCAATGTAAAAGTATAAAAAATGCACTTTGATTTTCTAAGGGAACATTAGCACATAACATTAGTAAGAGGAGAAGTAAAGCTCTTGTTCTAAATAAATTTAACAGACATGCTGGCATGAGAGGAAAGGAGATCATGTGAATATGCCTTTATTTTTGCATTAACTGATTTTTTTTTTTCCCCTAAAAAGAGCTTGTGTGCCAACAGGATAAAGAAGTGCTGCTTCAGGGAAGTACCCTTCCCACTTAAATAAAGTGCAATGTATTTTCATTATTAGCAGGAGCAAGAAGTAATTTCTCTCAAAATAATACACTATAATTTATACACATTTTAAAAGCAGTCTTTAAGAGATGTAAAAAAACAACAGGCCACTGATACAATCCAATTAAATATAATACAGAAGTCACTAAAACACACAACAGAACTCTTTATAAATGTTAAAAAAGGCAAATATACAAGGAATAATTAAAGGAGGGCAGAAGAAAAATCCTCCATTAATTGTGTTGCTGTAGGGGGTCTTTAGTCCATGTTAAGGTCAAACACTAGGGACTGTGTATAACATAAACCAATCTTTCTAATGCTATAAACATACTTTGAAACACTCGGTTAAACTTTCTAGCCACTGTCAAAAAACTTTTATCAACTTTATGTCTTAAAAATGAGACTTTTTGTGGCAGGCCTCTACAGATCAGTATAAATTCAATCCAATTTACAGCCCAGTAACGATGTGGGCAGTCTCAGACTATTACTTTCAATGGGATGGAGTCCCTAAGGATGACATAGACTTAGTCCCATTGAAAGTAATGGGGTAAGCAATCACATGCCATTACTTTCAAGGAGACTCAGTCTATACTATCCATAATAACATGGTAATATAAATCTGGACTGACTCATCAGCATGAAGAATGAAAATGTAAAAGAATGGCAAAGCAGCAAACGTGCGCCCTGAGACAAAAAACAGCCCCTTAGTTTCTCTCCATCCATAACTCATCAGTGCTGAAAGTTTATTACAGGAGAGCTAGAAAGGCTTATGGACACAAGGTGAGATGTTAAAACCAAGACGAGGCTTCAGCATTTTAGAATATTATCAGTTTTCACAGCTCCCCACCTTTTCTTTCTTTATTTTTTTAAGTACAGTACAAATAGTTCTGGTCATTAAAGTCCCTCCATTTAATTTTTTTGTTTCCCAAATGCAACGATTTGAAAAATATTTGTTCATGGAGGATGCCTCTATATAAAGCCATTTATTTTTCAGGTTTTTTTTTTTCCCTCAGTATAGAGCAGAGACAGCTACAAATAGCCTCTGCAATCTCCCACTCTGCAAATCAAAGACATTAATAATATATTAAAAGGATAGATAATTCTGAGCAGGTGGACAGGGTGGTGATTGATCCATTACTGTGCAAATACCTTGGTAATAGCTTGTAAAAACTTAAAGATTCACAAAACAAAGAGATAACAAAGCTGCACCATTAAGACAGACGCCCAGTAACGGCCAGTAAATTTTATACAGATTAATAGAAAAGACCAGCTCAAATCCTCCTCTTGATCTAACAATAATGCCTGAGTTAACAAGGGCTCACGAGTAAAAGCCTTTGGTAAAAAAGCTGCCTGTGGGTAGATATGCTGATTTATTTTGATAAGAAAGTTGCCACAGTTTTCAGTAGATCAGCCAAAAGCATTTCTATAATATTCACACAGTACCTCAAGTCCCTCTGCTGACCAACCTGCCAATATCTTTAAAAAAATAAAAAATAACTCTAATAGTAGAATCTAGTTTGCATATAAGCCGACTTTTTATTTTCCATTTCCTGTCACCTTCCTGGGGAGTTAAAAAATATGAATATAAATGTTTATATATATACGTATATGTATTAGAATATTTCTTTCCCAATGGAGTCTCAGGAAAGAAGTCTTCTGGCTACTGAGCAGTAATTGAAATTATTGAATCTTTGCATCCCATAAATTTTTAAAGGATAAAAAGCTAGAGCAAATCAGAAATACCCTAGAACTTTGGATAAGCATCCCTGCTTGTGTTACTCATTTCAGTCATGTTTTCACAAGAATTACATTGCTGTAATGCAGTGGATCAGAGTTTAGTGCTTGTCAGGTTATAATTGTCAAAGAAAACCCTAATCTTGCTGAATCCAGCATGGATTTTGACATTTAGGGCAGAGGGATAAACCAGGTTTTGAAACTAAACTCTTGCTCTGAATCACAAAAAAAAAAACTATAATACAAAATTATATTATATTGAAAAAATATAAAATAGCATAACATAAAACCATAAGTACATAGATGCTAAAAATATAAATATTAGGTGAGATTTGGTCTATAATGATAATTTCTGCTTTGTATAAAAGGTGGATATGAGCTAAAACTTGTTCAGCTTTGGGTATTTAAAACCTCTGTAGCTATCCAAAAAGGTTTGCTGCAAGAATTGAACACTACATTTTCCATCCCCTAATTAATTTTTCAGTGGGAGGCTACTTCATCTGTGGACTCATTGCATCTTTTAATTCACTCTCAGCTTTCTCTGAAATTCTCAACTCCTTGTAGTTAAACAGGATCTCTCACTCAAATAAGTGTTGATCAGACTGTTGACACTTTATCAATTTCAGTTTGCTCTTGCAAGAGAAGAACTAGGCCAGTTCTCAGAAGGGCATATTTTAAGATAGAGAATCACAGCAATTTCACAAGCATAATATTGTTATGATTATACTGTAAATATTTTAATACACTACCAGTTTTATCAGCTTTTTCCAATAGCAGAGATGCCTTGTGCACTTCAGAATCCTCAAACTTTAACTAATTGCCACCTTTCTTTCTCCTGACTACAGCCACATTTATGCATCACAACTCTGGCAAAAAAATATAATGAAGAACTAATGGTTTAAAATAATCTCGATGAGACATTTCCCCTCTTGATTTACCTACACACTGCATTCTCTCCTTTCTCTTCTTCTTTTCAAACAGAATAAAAATCCTCCTTTCAAGGCTTTGACTGTTAAAAATTATTTAAAGACTGTTGCCGAGAGAAAAATATTATCATCTGAAGTAATGAAATTAGACTACAAATAATTTTAACTTTGAGGAGAATGTGTTTACTCAATTCTCCAACAGTGCTTATGAAAAATAGGGCTCTTAGGAAAGCAATATGATTTTTTTCCAAAAATATTTCTGTCTTTTTTGTGCACCTGCATCGATGTAAACAGTTTTTAAGCAAGGATAAAGAGCTCTGACATGCAGGATTTCATTTCTAGAAGCAGTTTGTACTGAATAGAAATTTATTTGGTACACAGTGAAGAATAGAAAAGTGAATATGTATTGTATTTAGAATATTATTGCATTTTTAAGTGATTTAATTTTATGTAGAATTTCATAAACAATAATTAATACTGACAAAGATAATATGATGAAAACTGCCAACTGTTTTGAAAATAAGCTACAGCAAATATATAGAACAGTACAGCTGTACAGTTGTGTATTGCATCCCATCATAAAGTTAAATTAAAATATTATACAGTATTATTAAGAGTATCATGAAGTTATGAATATGACACAGACACAAAAAATTAAAATTCAAAAAATTAAAAATCAAAAGTAGTTTTCCTGAAACATTTTTCAGCCCGATTTTTTTCTGGAAGAAAACCCAAAAAAACCCCCACAAAATGAAACAAACAAACAAACGAACAAAAACCAAAAAAAAAAAGAAAAAAAAACAACCTTCACACCACCAGAAAAAGGGAGCTGCACTCCTGGGAGAACACATACACCTTTCTAATCACCTTTCTTATAACTGCTTTGATAATTTAACTTTCAAAGCCCACTTCCACATTGAAGGAGTTGCTATATTTTTAGAGCTGAGTATTCCCTTGCTTTTTCCTCAAAGTTGGTGTCAGATGCCATGCAGGTATCTGAGGTAGGAATCAGCTTTAAACCCCTTTTGCACCTGCTGACAAGACTGTCTGCACACACACCCTTTCCCTCACGCTTACAACAGCTTGCACTGAAATGCTACATGTTGTAGTGCAAATCTGTTTTGTTGTTTTCCAACAGAAATCCAAGTTCTTTTCACTTTTTTTTTTTTTTTTTTCAGCAGATCTGAAGTATGGTAATAATAAAGATGGGGGGGTTTGGGGGAGGTTTGTAGTTCGCATATTTTATGATCATGAAAAAATATGCAGTAAATAAATCATTCATACATTAAGAATGATTACCAGTGTGTAAAGTGGAATGTTGAATTACCTTAGATATATTACCCACAATGCTTTTCAAGGCAGCAGCTAATTAGCAGGAGAAAGGTCATGCAAAAAATAATGTGATTAGAAGAGGTTGAAAGAAATAAAAAAAAAATTTAAAAAAAAATAGCCACATATTTGGACATAGACCAAATTTCCTTTTTGCCACTATAACTGCAAACCATTGCTTCAATATTTAATGAAATGCTTATGTTGCAGCACCTGGTCACATTGTCAGCATTGCCTAAGCACTGCCTCCCCTGTGGGTCATTACTGCAGCCATCTGAAAGGGGGCAAACTGTTCATCGACTACAATAATGCCAGTCTTTAAGAATCTACAGCTACAAAACAGCAGGAGACAGAGTTACTTTGGCTCTGATCTTGGGAAAAATGGCTGGGGGCAAAATGCTGTTTCCTCCCATCAGAGCCCAAAGAGTTGGCAATAATTCTGGAAGTCAAAGCCCGTGCAGGAGCCCCAGCTTGGCCGCTCACTTCTGCTTTTCCTCCACAGCAGCAGCTCCTGGTGAGAGATCCTTGTCAACAGGAAAACAGGAGTTCACGCTACCCTGCTAATGATCCAATGCATCAATAGCTCAAACAATCACAACAAGCAGATGTCCTAAGTTAATATAGACTTTCCTGGGATTTTCCTTGTGAAACACGGCTTTAAAAGGCATTAGTCTTTTGTCCTCGCTGGAGAGCTGCTAAATCCTGGCACCAATTCCTTGGGTACGTGAACCCCAGCCTAATGGAATTTAATTACTTTAGTGGTATTAATCATCTGTACAGTAGAGCAAAGAGTATTTTATTACCACTTTTAAGGGTTATCGGCACATTTATTTCAAATGAACTGTCAAACTGCATTACGTGGAAAGCATGCCAGCTCTGAACACCACACCACACATGAGGAAATATTCCCTGCTTAAAACTCCTCCATACTATGAGGATGCCAGCTTTGAACACCACACCACACCACAGGTGAGGAGATATTCCCTGCTTAAAACTCCTCCATATGATGAGGATGCCAGCTTTGAACACCACACCACAGGTGAGGAGACATTTCCTCCTTAAAACTCCTCCATACAATGAGGATGAGGATGAGGATGAGAATGAGGAGGCCACACCACAGGTGAGGAGACATTTCCTGCTCAAAACCCCTCCATATGATGAGGATGCCCTGGCTCCACCTGGGAAATGTGGATGCAGTTTATTCAAGATGAGAAAGATTGATTTCTTTTTGCTCTTGTTGGTTTGTTTTTGGGGTTTTTTGTCAGCTTCTAATTTCTGCTGGAGATGGAAATTCTGCTCTTTCTCAAGGAGAGCACCAAATCGGTGCCATCAATTTGGCACTACATTATCTATGACACCATTAGGGGACTATTAAAGCAAAGCAATGCCAGTTCTGGTCACTGTTTAGCAACAAGCACGTGCTTACTCACACAAAGTTTCTCTAATTCACTTAAATACATAAAATCCCACATTCACACATGGAAAAGCATGTTTTCATTCAGTTTTCATTCCTACCATATCTCTGGATAAAAACTATGCATTCCTAGAAGCAGCTCATCACATCACCAGCTTCTTGCATGAAAAGATGCCCATTGTTAGAAGATCCCAGCCCAAATAGACTCAAACCAAACAGGCAGGAGCTTGGTTGGTCCTCATTTCTGTTAGCTGAGCATGGTGCAGCACATTTTAATGCTGCACAGTTGCAACCAACCTTAAAAATCTAGCAAAAATTAATACTTGTTGAAAAGATGTTGATCCCTCTGGTGTGAATTTCCTGTGGGTAGGTTTCAGACCTGGCCTACACCTGGTTAAAGCACATTGTTCTGCACTTATCTTCTCTCAGACATTTTGCACAGAGTAGCAAATGAGAGCAATTTGTGACACAAGATACCACGACATGTGGGAAAGACACATAATTAGTGTCAGAATGAATGCCTTTGCTTTTTAAAGCCTATTTGTCCTAGGATTTCAAATGAATCAAGCTGCTACGTCTCTTTCAACAGCTCCATACTGCTATATAATGAATTAAAAGCTAGTGTTGCTAAAATGTGCAAGCTTCAGGAATAAAATAACTACTGTAGGCATCTCAAAACCAGGGGATGAGAGGATCTTAAAAGGCTCTAAACTCCAGTGTAACCTATTTTAAAGCATTCCAGAAAATCATCCAATTTTGCTAAACGGAGAATTCTCAAATGAAATCACCCCTTTCTGTGACAGATTTCTATGAATTTATAAAGCTGCTCTGAATCTTGTCTTTCTTGGAGGGAAAAATCTCACACTTGCCTCCTTTTGCCCTGGGTTTCAGCACCAGCACTATGCACAGAGCACACACAACACCCAATCTCAGCACCTTCTCTGTCCTCTCTTGCATCTTTCTGCCCTCTTCCCAGATAAATATTCTCATCCATCACTGATTCCTCCCCCCTTCCTTCCAGATATGCAGAACTATTACCTGCTAGAGAAGGGGGACAGCCAGACACCATCAGTGCCACTGTTGTGCCAGTGTCCCTTCCCTGAAGAAGAAAAGAGACTTAACTTTGGACATTTTTGCCCATTCCCTGTGTTGACACATTAGCTGAAACTCTTCCCAAGACTGTCAGCTCACAAGACAGAAGCCTGCACCTTTGACCACAGGCCACTCCTGTCAATATCTTATTAGAAAAAAAGAAATAATCTTTTGACAAATTAGAACAGAACTGACTCGGAAAATGAGAAAGGCTTTGCTTGTGATTACCTCTCCTTTTCAGTTTCCAAACTCTGCTTGTGTTCTTCAGTGCCTTGTTGCTTATACAGGATACCTCTCCTAAAATACTGGTAATTTGCCTTTCTCTATTTTAAAGACCGTCAGTGGATTAAAAAGACAGAAATGTGATCAGTCTCTTCCCTGCAACCCTCAAACCAAGTTGGGAAGTGGATGATAGGGACCTCAGAAAGCACTTTTAAGCACTTGTAATCTTGATTTATTTTCCTTCTATTAACTAAGGTTGGTTGCAGCAGAAAAATGACTTTTTAACATGACATGAGGATCTCCTAAAATTAGCATTCTGAATAAGTCCAAATAAGTAGGCTTTGATCAGGGGAATAATATGTTAGTGACAGAAGAAGAGAGGGAGGCAGCAGAGCATCCCTGCAGCTCTCTTGCTGATGAAGATGCCAAACATACAGTGGGACAAGAGAAGGAATGCCCAGCATGTCACAGGTCCATTTGACAGCCCTGTGGACAGTGGTTTGGTTTTTTTTTTCAATTATTTGCCACAGAAAGGCCCTTCAAGAACAGGCAACATGTTCTACATCTGAGACCCACCAAGTATCCTCACGAGCTGCTGCTGCAGCTGAGACTCCCCCAGCTGCCAAAGAGCTGTGTATTTCTCAGCCTCAGGCAGTTGCAAGTACAGCAGATGACCTCATCAGCTAATAGGAAAGCACAATTTTTAAATGCCATTTTATGATTAGGTAACAAAACAAACACAAACACACCTCACTGTGAGATAAATGTCTTGAATGCAGCCTGAGATACAAGGACTTCAGTGACCCTCAGGGAATGTTATCTTAATGCAATGCACACCTTTGACTTTTCCTTCTTCTGTTTAATGCATAAAGTAGGCTCAGACACAGGTTGAGCAGTAGTTGTGATACACCCCACATGGTAAGCACAACACTAGAGTGGTAAGTTCTCTATTTCAATATTTAGAAGGATATTGTCAGGCCATGTACCAGGTAACAAGTCTATTTATTGCTCTGTCTGAAGCCTCCTGTGTATGACACCTCAAGCCCTCCTGCAGTGCTCACACAAGCAAATCTCCAAGCAGGCTCAGAAGGTATTTTGCTTGTGGGAACAATCAGGCTCAATTGAAGACAGGAAAAGGAATATATAGTGTACTTTACAGAAAAGATTCCATCTTAAAAATAAGGAAATTATTTATTAATATGATGTTGCAAAACTTCAAAAATCACACAGGAAGCCCAATATTGTTCTTATTAAAGCCAAAAGGAGTTTAATAAAAGGGAGCAGAATTATGCCCAAGGTTTTGACAATTTGAGCCCAATTTTGTCCTATAGCATTTACCAGAAAGAAAGCTCAGTTTTTCCAGGAAGAAAGGGCACGTTTCTTGCCTTGTTCTTCACATTTTGTCTTCACTCCAGTTAAGTCTCTGGACATCATTTCCAGTATCCATGGGGTAGCACAAGCTAAACACAGGGAATTAAAACTGTGAAGTTCAAAGTACAGCTCTATTAGCTTTCAAAGGAACTGTTAAAAGCAAGTATTTGATGCTCCAGGAGTGTCAAGACTTGCATATAAGCTGAATTTTACAAAAATGAGCACTCACTGAAGTCAATGGGATTACTTACAGTGCATAAAGTTAAACATGTGCATACATTTGGGGAAGTCTCACACAGGTTACAAACCTCCCTTAATACTGTGCATTGCTGAACTTCCTTGAAGTATTTCCAGACTGGCAGAGGTGCCTCTCCAAAATGCAATATACAGCCAAAATTTGACACTTTACAGCATAGCAAAACCCATGGATGCCTTGAAAAGGGAACCCACATCAGTGCAAAGGGGGAGGAAGGCATGTCTTTATTCATCACTGAAAATACAGCTGCCACCAAGAGCAGGCATGAATACACACAGCACTTCCAACAAGGTCTCATCCAATTCAAAGTGCATACTGAATTGTTTCAACTCAGCTTATCATGATGAGGAACCTAAAAGCATCTCTTCTTACTGCTCTGACAGATAGGAACTGACAAGCCATAGTTTCCCAGTTAGAGCTCTCGTCCAGAATAGACTAAGGCAGGCCCAGTGCATTTTTGTCACTGCTTTGTCACATCTCCCTCAGTTCAAAGCATAGCACCAAGCCTTGGGAATCTCACTCCATCCTCTGTGCTGCAGAGAGTTTTCCCTTCCTGCTTTTATGCAACCCTGTAGGCATCCAGTGCACTTCATCCTACAAATCACTGTTGCTTTCTTCCCCAAACCAAACTTGATGGCTGAAAATGCACATAACTTTGAAAATCCCATTTCTGAGCAACAGATGTTATTCTTACTGTTTTCAAATACTTGGTTGAAATAAAAAGTTTAATTTTCTCTTAAAAAAACCCAAAACCAATAAAATGTAACAACTTGTAATAATAGTAAACAGTGATAATGAAAACACTGTAGCAGAGTGGGCGAGATTCCATTTTGGGGCTGTGGTTTTGCCTCAGGTTTTTCAAAGAAAAACTGGGGGTTTTTATTATTTTAAGATTCCAGTCAGGTAGGAATTCAAATCCATGACTGAAAACCTAGAGGTGGAATATCACCACCCTTATTTTACTCCCTTAATGATCTTGGAGTCACATCTCTTCCTAGCAACACAGACTGTTTGCATGTCATTGTAGGGCAGGGAAATCCCAGCCAAAGTTACTTGATGCAAACAAACACTCAAGGTGTGAAAGTTAATTTGAAAAGACAGAAGTTGGCAGCCTATACAATCAGTTATGTAGAAATCTAATTGAAATTGCTGATACAAGTGGTCTGTCACATTGTATCAACAAACTTCACTATTAACAAAAATCAATCCTAAATCAATGAGATTACAGTGGGAGATGGACTTGAGTAAGAGTAACGATGCATCAGGAACCTACAAGCAACACACAATGATTTTGCCAGCTTTCAGCTCAGGATTCTGGGTCATATACAGAGGTCTTAAAATAACTGTGCTTGGAAGAAAAAAAAATAATTGTGTGTATGTACGTAAAAAAATGAAATGAGAACTGTGCAGCTACGTGTAGAGTTAGCACTGTCTGCAGATAATTAGCATCCTGGATGTCTCCACAGAACATGTGCTGACTATCTTTTTTCAGGTACAAGCAATATCGGGGGCTTTGTGTTATTTAAATGAGATCAATGCTGAAATTGTCTCTGACACTGACATTATGCTAAAGAAGAATGTCTCCTTTGTAAAGGCAGCTCCCATCTCAAGACCTGCAGACTCTGTTTAGGTATGACACAGCCATAAAAAGACAACTACAAAAGTAAAGCAAAAGACATGAGCCACCATATAAGATACTGAAATGTTTATATGCACAAATAAAACACCCATGTTTTGCTACTTCTGTAATTTCTCATATCTGTGATGTTTCTACTGTCACAAATGTTACAGCTTATAGTTCCTCTTTCCCTTCATCTCCATATTGTTCTGCCTTGCACAAATGTTTGCTCCTTTGGAAGACAGAAAGGCACTGCAGGGCACTGAAATGCTACATTTCACAAAAAAAAAGTCAAACCCATCTGTGTCAAATGTCAACAGGAATGCATTGGGTTTGTCTGGAAATTGACTTCTTTGGATACTTTCTTGCCATTCACAACCTAAATAATTTGAGGCATCAGAAACTTGTACTGAAGATTATTCTCTCAAAATTCCTATTTTGAAGGCTAAGAGGATTTCTAAAGTTTTTAAAGACCATCAAATGCATCCATTTACCATGCAAGGATGGAACTAAGAGACCGTCTCCTTTTTAAGCTCACACCATCATGGGCACAAAACCAAAAATTGTTTTCTCAGTCTAAAAAATCTTTCCCACTTGACACCAGTCTATAAAGGGTAGAGATATAAAGAACATAGCTGAGTGGTACAGAAAAAAAAAACCAAGATGTATAGCCATGTGTGTCATGACTATGGTTCTATCTGCTCCATAAACAGACTGAGCTCATGAGAATCCTACTGTTGGTGATTTTGGTTTTTCCCAAGCTAGTGCTACTTCTCTTCAGTGTCTACATTCCCTAGCACATGACAAACCCATGCTTGAAGGAGGGAAAGTTCGGTTTCATTCCATTATTGATCTATCAGACAAGAACTGAATCAATCTTCTTTATAAGCTATTAAAGCAGAGCAAGAGAAATGAACTCACCTGATACATTCAGCATTGATTGCTTCTTTCAAAGAACTGAATGTCAACCTTATCTGCTACTACAGCTCTGATCCAGTTTTTCAGAAACTCATTTTTTCCCTCATTAGCTCCCCAGATATACTGCAATTAAAGATGTATTTTATACAAAATAGAAATTAACATCAAAATTAAATGCATTAAGGGTTTTCCTGAGAGTGTTGAGACCACGAGATCAAGTCCAGATAAGGAAATTCTGTTTTATCACCTGTGCTATTACCTGTGCTGTGGTGCTGCACCACAAAAGGGAGGGAGCTGAGTGAGGACGTGATTCTAGAAAAAGAAACAAAACATCTCTATTTCATAAAACAAACTGCTGGGTTCCTCTAGCAATAAAAGAACTCGATGTAATTGAATTTATTTGTGGGTGTTCACTCTACTAAACCTTGTGGTAGTGTGCACACTTTGTGCAATTCGAGATGGAAGCAGTGAACAAAATCAGAATTTCTCTGGGATAGAAATCTTAATTTTTTTTCTTCTTCTTCAGGAGCTAATTAATGCATGCAGAAATTAGGGCTGTAAACTTAAGACAGCTGAGAAATAAGCAAATTAAGTTTCTAATGAAAATTTACATTCATTATTTTGTACTATTCTTTTAGTCAACTAGTTATGACTTCTGGCTTTGCTATCTGAGTATGTTTCTCCCTTTGTCATTATTTCTCTATGTGTAGCACTGAAAAAACCAAATAATTACATCCTTTTTGTAGGATTTTCCCAATCTGGTTCCTCCAGTTCTGTTCTAGCAGAAGGCAGAGCTGGTGAAAAGTACTCTCATGCTTGTTGCATTGACCAGGAGGGATCCTACATATGGGCATTACTCCTCCAAACACCAGAAATTACTGCAAAGTTTAGGACATGCAGGTAATAAAGTGGACTTCCTTTTGCTAAATTGTAGAGAAGTGCCCATATTTCCTACAAATTGTCTTTAGGTTGCAAGATACCACAAACTGCAAGGAAGAAAAACTGCCAAGTGCCAACAAATCTCCCTGGGTTCTCAGAGGGAACAGACTGGGAGGCATTTTCTCTTGCAAAACAATGTAGTAAAAGTGTAGCTTTTGAGCTCTTTTATTTATTTTTTTTTCCTTTTGCTGGAAGGAAAAAAACAGCCTTTGCTATTAAGCATGTCTGTTTTCATGGGAAATCCTTCCATTTGCAATATCTGCATATCATGTTTAAATATCTCCCCCAGGAAGATATAGCACTTAATAATGCTTCTGTTTATTTATTACAAAAATCAAGAATAGCTGGAAGTCTATTATGAGGGTCTTTTAGAAAATTCAATTAATTTGTAATTAATTTTATTAGTATTTATGAGAGGGATCTTTAATCAGCATAATTTAGACTGAAAATTACAATATTAACTAATATTAATTAAACAAAAATGTAATAATTTCAATAGTTTTAATTATTTTTATATTAAATTACCTACTACTCAATTCTATACTGCTTTTGAAATTAATTAGCCAACTGGAGCATGCTCTGTATCCACTAATCTACCCAAGATAGGACACAATGTCTAAACAAGCACAGAAAAAATGCTTCCAAATGTCAGCTGAGTTGTCACAGTTTAAAAAAAATTACTTTCTAATCCTAATTTTAAATAAATGATGTTTTATTTAACTTGGGGGCATGCTTTCAACTCAAGCAGGGACTTGTACTTTGGAGCAAACATTCCTTTTAGTCTTTTACTCCACCTCACAACTCTATCATCTGATTTTTATAGAGCAGAGTAACCTTACTATTTGTATGGGACACTGCAGAGGAAACTTTGCTGTAAATATTTTTAAAATTTGGCTTGAAAATTGCTACAGCACCACCTCTGCAATGAGGCCTCAGTAACAAATATGGCAATTAAATATTTGCCTAGATCTTAATGTCTCTCCACCATAACAGGAGTATTGTTAATCAGGGAAAGATATTTCACTAAATATCTTGATATTCCCATAGTCATAAGTAAATTTAGGTTTTCTTGGAGTGAAAAGGAGCAAAAGAATCACAGAATATCTGGGATTGGAAGGGACCTCAAGAGATCATCTAGTCAGAGCATCCCCAAACTCAATGGGAGCTGCTGAACACTGCAGCAGACAGACAGACTCCTGTCAGATGATCAGCAATACGTTCCCCATATAGAAACAAGAGTTTCTGCTTTCCACTGAATTCTTGCTTCTAAAGAAGCTTTTCTCTCTTTCACACTAAGTCTGCTGTCATGAGACAGACTCAAGAAAACAACAGTTGTGTTGCAGGGAATGTTTGGCACTAGAATAGTGGTTGGTTAGTAGTTAAAGGGAAAAATGTTCTCTATCCTACAGCTATGAACTGCCCCTGTTCAACTCCTGATGGTGTGGCTGTAAAGCTCCAACTCTGCTCCTACCTATAACCTATACTTTAGTTCGCAGGGATTACAACTTTTCCATTCTTTTTGGAATTTTGCATAAAGTGGAAAAAAAAGAAAAGTGAAACCACAATGTTTCCTTCTTCTGGTTCATAATATTCACAGTTTCAAAGTGATAACATCATGCCTCTCAAATACAGGCTACAATGAGTAACAAAAGAAGAAATCTTGTCACATTCACTGCTTCCTTTCCTAACCAGAAATATTCTTTTTAACCAAGATGAACAGCACAGTATTTGCAGGGCGTGGATCTATATGTGCACTGGAATATAGCATACACATGCTGGTTTCAAAACTTGGACCCCTACGACATCAATATAATTTCATTGATCCTCAGGTCACCTAGATGAGGACCAGAATGAGTAAATATTTCAGTCTTACAACTTCCACTCATCTGTTTATACTTCAGTCATGGAATTTCCTGATTTAAAATCCTTTAAATGTTAGCCACAGCTTCACTGGTCACTTGCTGAACCTGAGTTTCATGTCCCTGACTTACAATTCTGTGAAAGGGAGTGAATTTCAAAGGGAAGCTTTGCAAATTTCAGAGCAAACCCACTCTGGTCAGTGAAATTTGAAAAGACTGGTGGTTATTTTTGCTTTCTATACTTTTTTTTTTTCCTCTTATTAGGTGAGGTATTAGACAGATTTCATCATGGTAAAGCTGTTACAGACATAGAAAGCAGGATAGAGAAGCGAGCTCAAGTGGTAAAGTGTACACCTGAAGCAATTATCTGGCAAGATGTCATCCTTGTTTCCTTCAGAATTTCTCAAACATCTCCATGACCTTAAAGAAATTCTCAAAATTACCCCAATGAAGGAAGACTAGATTTTCAAATATATTTTAGTAACTACATTTTCTTAGATGATTTGGGAAATTTTATTGTGTGTTCAGTTAGACCTTGAAATTCCTAAAAATCTTAGAAATCTCTAAGCATTGTGGAATCCACATTATTCTTCTGAATGTCACAGCAGAAACTTGCAAGGATACATTAAGCTTCATGGGGAAAAAAATTTAAAACAAAAAGCTGACCTTTAAAAGGAAACAGCCCAAAGTGTGGAGGGTCAGGCTGGCACCCAGAGAGTTAATGTGGCTAAGTCTACAACAAAGGAAAAAATATTAGCATTGCTATCTGTGTAAACGACTTTAGTAGCAAGACTGAATTATCTTCTGAATTATTTTATTCAAATTATATTTTGATATAATTCAAGGTCTAGTGACTTTTTTAATGTTTGCAGTCCCCCAGTTTAATACCAGCAAAGCAATCAGTCATTTGCTTCTCAGACACCAAGTGGATGGAGGAGTTTTTACATCCATTTGAAAATTATACAATCTATATTTGCCTTTAAGTATACATTAGATGACTATTATAAGTGATTTGTAATTGATTTTAAATTGTTGAACTTATTTTAACAAATATTTGCAGTTATATGGTTGTATGAATGTTCATGTTATAAGCAGTTTTTTGGATTAACAAACTGTTCATCTTTTGGTTTTTTAAAATGCATTTTACTACTTTACATACTGAAATTCTCCTCTGGAACAACTGGTAAGATAAAAAGCCCAAAACAGATGTAGAAAAATATTCAAAAATGTCCATTTGGAAGATCAGCACTATTTCTGTGTTGGATCAGTTTGAGACTTAGGTTTTTAAGTAGCTTTGTTTTATAAGTTTACAGAAGTTCCTCTAAATACAAATGTTTATATGTTCACCTAGAAGTATAATTTGAAACTAGCATAACTCAGTACCAAAGCAGGCACAAGTGTTTTGCTTGAGCTGCCTTTATTTTGGTTTTGCTTCATAGGAAAGTCTGTCTGCACAAATAAAACATGCATTGACTTAGCTGAATTGTTAGAAATTTATATATGGGTGCATTCTATTAATTGGTGTTCTCACCAGCATCACTGACCATCAGGAATGCAGATGACAAAATTTCCCACAGCTGGAATATACTTCCATGATGCCCAAGAATCCTGAACAAGAGGAGGACTTGACTGCACTCTGTAGGTTCCAGGTCATGAGCATGTACTCACTTACACAGGCAGTTTTTACAAACTGTATCTTATACACAGAAATGAAATTACTAACAAAATCTGTTTGGCCAAGAAAGTGAAGCAGAAATCATGTGTGAATGCATTTGGGCAAACTCTTCTGTCTCAGAAAAAAAGACATACAATATGTTCACATTCACCAGTAAAACCCAATCTGCATGCTGAAGCATGCACTCAGAGAAGCTGAAATGAGCCCACTCTGAAAAGCTGACCCTTATTGCCTTGGTGTTCCCTCTTGAGAGAGGTATGTGCCTGTTTTTCCTCACCCACACCAGCATATGACTGGCTTTGAGGCAGATATTCTGGATTTATGAAGTCCAGGTACCTAAGAGACTAGATGTCCTCTCATGCTCTAGGTATCAGAAAGGACATTTGAACTAGCAGTGTAACACAGACAGCATTTTCTGTGAAGCCTAAACATTTTCTTTTTTATTGACATGATGAAGCCCAAGCTTATTGACTTTCAGAAGCCTTCCACAGTCTTATTTATTATCCCTGGCATTTGAAAATGGAAGTGGTTTTGCAGGATCAAACATAGGTCATTAGTGTGTAATGGCCATTTGTTAGTCTATACAAACTGAATTTGGTAGTTCCAGCTCTGATTCCTAATGTATGTTTGCCATTATTATTTATCATCATCAACACACTAGACAACACTTTTAATGGCTTACTCAGGAGAGAAGCAAGGGCTGAACAGACCAAAGGAGTGAGCCATCTCTGGATGCTGATTGCTCCAGAAAGGGCTTGAGGCACCTCAGACAGGCAATGGGGAAAGCTGGCCTCAGCCTATTGATCCAGGCTGTCCAGATTTCTCTGTAGAGCAGATCAATGCTCCCACCAAGCTTTGTGTCCTCTGCAAACTAACAGAGGGTGCACACAATCCCTTCTACCAAATGACTGATAAAGATATTAAACAGAACCAGCTCCCAATAGTGGAACACCCCTTGTGATCAGCTACCAGGTGGATTTAAGTCCATTCATTGTAATTCCTAGCACCTGGCCATGCAGCCATATTTATAGCTCTCTAATTATTATTTTTACAGTATCTCTTCCTTCCTCTTCAGGAAGTATTTCCATCTATTTCTCAACACACTGAGCTTCTCACATGTATATACTTGATCCTTACACCAATTTAATTTGTAATCTTTTGCAGCATTCTGGTGTACATGTGGAGATAATGAAGTCACCCCAAAGGGCATTCATCTAAGCAGTAAGCACCTCAGAATTGATCACAATCAGTTACACTATCAATTCAAGGTAACAATTATTCTCCTTCTTTTGTTCCTTTTTTCCTTATATACTTAAGTAGCAGAGTTGGAAGAAAAGCTTCCCCTTGTGGTTAATAATTGATTTTCTACCAATCAGAGCTCAGGATGGGACCAGACCTATGATATTTGAAATATTAATTATATTTTAGACAGGTCAAGTTATAACCTCGAAGTCCATTGACAGACTGTTAAGCCCAGACAAAGAGAAGAGCTACACAACAGGCATTGTTCATTACTCTCATCGTTTCCATTATTGAATGATTTTGAGTAAAATCTATGGCTAATTGTCTTTTAACATTTTGTAAGCATAAATTTATCTAACTCTTACAAGATCAGTTGACACTGGGTACGATCACCTGCAGCATAACCTTACTTTATGCTCATTTTATAAAGCTAACATGGTTCTTGCGTAGTTTGTGATAAATGGACAGATTATGCCAGCCATATCTTGACTTTACAGGCATTGGGGCAGAAAGAATCCCTGCCCAGCTAATACTCCAAAGATGTACACACAGTCCTTCCTCCTTCTTTCTGGGGCAGGCATCTCCTTTGAAATGCCACCTGCACCCAGAAATGCAAGTTCTTCCTTGCTTCCCAACACTGTGGATATTGAGCAAGCTACTCCCTAAATACACAGAAGTAATCCTGACTCCCTCCCAGACTCTGCCACCTGGAAAGGAAACTGTATGAATAGAAACATTTTTAGTTCCTTGTTCTGTTTGAGCCTATTTGTATAAAAACAGAATTTTTATGAACTTACACAGCCATGGAGCTGCTGTAACAAACAAAAACCAGAAAACAGCTACAGCAAGATGAGGATAAGAGTTTTTAATTATACTCTCAAAACTAACAAAAAAGGGTGAAAAATAGAGGAGAAAAATTTCTGAGAAGTTTCAATTTAATTGAAACATTTATATTAAGACATCCAGCCTTGAGATTTGTTTGGATTTTAGATTTGGACGGGTCTAAATTCTCTCTCTTAGATTGTAGTTCACTTATTAGAAAAATTCTCTCCCTTAAATTGTAGATACACTTATTAGAAAAATCTGGCAACCAATTGTTTCCTTTCTTTCCCTTTAAAGAGCTGAACACCATAAATCTCCACAATGAGCAGGTCTGCAACCCCAAAATGCAATGCTTTCTCCCCAGCTCATTCCAAAAGCTGTTGCAATATTCTCTCTTACTATAACTTGGATCTGAGTCTGTTTTAAAACTGCTTTTTTTAAAGTTGGTTGAGAACCCATAAGCAACCTGGGAGAGTAATTTTCTTTCCATGAGTTACAGGTCAGAATGACAGGGGAGCTGGAGTGTATGTAAATATATATCAAAATACAGGTACATATATCTACAAAGATACACAAGAATTTAGAGTGCAAGTATGTGGGACATATATATTTCTGGTAGGATTAATTACACTCTAAAGGGAGAAAAGATTCCTTCCATTGTTATGCTTAAAAATTCTCTGCAGTCAACAGCCCTACAGTACAGACATCTGTTGATTCAATTCTATATGTTGTCCTTACAGACTTGTATACAAACAGGAAAAATTTGAGAAATAGGTTGTTATCACAGCAAGTGAAACACTTGCGTAAGAAATTAAGTATTTAGTTGAGGAAAAGGTTATTATGGGTCTGCCATTTATCAGGTTAAAAGTCTAGGCAACGCATGTGTTCTGTTTACACACAAATACGTTATTGATTTCTAGAAGTTCCTTCATTTGCATTAAAAAATCTGTATCTAAATGTGATCTTCAGTTCTTCAATTGTAAGCCATATGTAGTATGAGCTTGACAGACGACTAGATGGTATTTCAAAGTGTGTGCCTTACATAAGGCAAAATGCAAAAATATTGAAGTTCTACACTGCAGAAAACAGAAGACTTTTAACTGCATAGGAATACGTGGCTTCTTGGTTAGATTTTACCTGTAGTCGAGGCTCTGTGGCTACAAACTTGAAATGTATTTTCTCTCAACAGCTTTGTACATTTGTAATCACAATATCAGCTGAGATATTGTTGGAAGGCAGACAGCAACTGTGTTTGAAAAGCAGAGCTATTCAAATCCCACACACTTCCACATTTTTGCATACGATTTGTATCACTGTGCCTACAGCTTTCCACACTGCACAAGAAAATAGTGCTCTTCTGCAGGCACACACGTACAGAAAACTTCCAGAAAAATCTTCTAATGTGAACATCTGAGGTTAAAGAGAACAGCAACTGAAACACCCTCAAGATTCAATTATTCAAAACAATGGTTTATCATCTGTTGCTACTTCTGAGCTATGTATGTGTGCACTCCACAGCCAACAGTGGGGACGGCAAAACACAGTTGCTACCCTTCGCTTCTGGCTTACAGAAGACCTTTGAAGTTTCTATCCTGGAGACCACATGTAGAGGCAACAGGTTTGGACCTTCTGCACCCGTTGCTGAGGACTCATGATTGGCATATTTAGCCTTGTCCCTTTCTCTCCTGTCTTTTATTAATCTGAAGATTCTCAAGCTTCATGTTCTGAGATGCCTTTTTCTATTAGAGTTAGTTGTTTCAGGCAGATTAGCCAGCTGAAGTGCAAAAAAACCTAGAGCACTCACTGACATTATGTTTATGTTTAAAATGCACAAGTGTGTATTTCCTGGTCTTTATTTAATAGCCAAAAAACACATTAATTTTCAACAAATCAGATCAATTACATGAAGCCAAACAGGATTTATTGATACATACATAATTCCAGAAGGAAAAAAGTTGTCATCTTCTACTTACAAAGTAGAAGTTACAAATACTCACAAAGTATTTGCTTTGTGATCAGTAAACATGATGAAATTCTCTTTCTCTGCCTGCTGTATATTTAACTTTTCAAAATATCCTACAAATAGACTACACAACAACAAAATGAAGGGTGACACAGCCAGGAGTGGACTAACACAGCCCTTGTGAAAAGGTGTGTGTCAGAGAGAGAGCACATCTCTCTTACTGGGCAAAAATAAATATTGCTGGGAACAGCAATGGGCAGAGTGTAGTTTTAAACTGGAATGAAGAACGTGGAAACAAAGAGAAACTGAAATTAAAAAAACCTACAAAGTCAGTGAGAAATCCCAGAGAGCACAGCCTTTCTGAAATTCAGCTTCTGCAGACATGGGAAAAGTCTTAGGAAAACAAATGCCCACCAGAACTTGGAGCAGTATCTTTCAGTAGCCCAACTATGCCAGCAGCAGCTCATTCAAAAAAGATTCCACTGGCACAAAGCAAGCAGCTGTCTACATGCAATGAAAAGCAAAGCTGTCATTTTGATATATGAAAGAGAGAGGCTTACAAGAACAGACTGCATCAGAGCTGGGATAAAACCTTAACTAACTCACTTTCACTCCCATTCCTGAATCCACTAAGCACGAGCAACTGGAGAAACTTGCATTGAATAGGGATATACAAATCTTGAGTGGCAGCTACACATTAGTGCCAATGCCAGGATGTCTTCCTTCACCCTCGTAGGAAGAGAAATACTTATTAATGTGAATGAAAGAAGCTGAATCACTGAAGGAACTTCCTATCCATCCCTGTGAGCTTTCTCAAGCAAATCAACAACACCTTTATGGATATGTTACTTTTATTAATCTCAAGATCAGCTAGCATAGAGAATACCACTGTCTCTCTCCTGTATACCTGCCTAAAACCAGAGAGCACAGGTAGGGATCACTAGTGAGAGAAAGACACAAAAGTTTTAGAACTAAAAAGACTTGGAACTACTGTAAAGCTTGGACAGGAAGGAAAACAATACAACTCTGAATTCACCCCTAACTCTTATTTTTACATGCTGTATGTTTGACTTCTATTAGTGCATCACCAGTGGGTTCTGTGGCCATTCAAAAGCACAAGGTCATTCATTAATTTCAAATATACAATGCTGTTCATTTCCATTTAAGGTCCCTTTGCTGACATGCCTGATACTCTTTGAAATATTTAAGCAGTGGGATTTTTAAACAAATCCATTGAATTTCACTGTAATTTGGGTACAGATACTCTTTAATCCCCTTTTGAGATTCCTGCCATATCTTCCTAATGTTTAAGCATTTTCTGTATTTTATTAGCTCCAGAAATACTGGAAAATACAGAAATACAGGGGAGAAAAAAAGCAAACAAATAAACCCAAAAAAATCCCAACCAACTTTTAAATGAACACACAGGAAAAGATATAGCTGTAAACACACAAGTTCACATTACAGAATTTGTTAGGATATACAGGTCTCCATTGCCTGTTGTGTTTGGCATAACACACTGCATTATGCTTACATGTACCATTGCCCTCTACAGGATGGAATTTTGGATTTATGTAAGTGTTGTGTTTATTTTGCTTTCTAGTAGCAAGCTCACAAAGCAGTACATATTTCATTCCAAAGGCAGAAGCCTGTCATTTTGTCACAGAAGGTTCTAGATTCTGTATCTAATATAAATCAGTGCAGATCAGCTGAATACAAAAATGTATTCAGAATCATGTCATCAAAGAGCAAATATATACAGGTAAATACAAATGAAGAAAGCACTTAGCATCTCTGCCCTCAGTAATGTCTTCCTTTATATCATCAATAGTTTGGACAGGACATTCCCAATAAGCACTTTTTAATATCTAGATTATCACATTTTCAAGATGAAAAATGTGAAAAGCATTTAAAATACAGAAGCACAAGAAGAAACCTGTGAATACTGATCTGGCATATAATTCTATCATATCATTTCACTATTATTTGCTTTCATAAATCTGCAACAGCAATTCTGAATACAGGAAAATAAGATAGTTAATTTTTATTCAGCATTACTTACACAATATACACAGATTTTCACTTCAATTCTACCCACTGGGCACACTTAAAATGCTAGAAAAGGTTCACGGTATAAAAAAAAGCCTGAAGTGTGTTGGTGAGTACAAACTGACCTGGAATGAGATTTTAGTATAGCAAATGAAAAAAATTTGGCACTAATTAAAAAAAGGTAGAGTTCTCCGGGAATTCCAGTCTGCACTTTCAGGCTTCATGAAGTATTTATCTCTGGGCTTTAAAGAGCACAAAAAAGAAGTCTTAGCAAAAACACTGAGATTATCTCAACTTCAATCACTATCTAGATTATCATGTCTCCCATTCCGTATAATTTTCATTTTTCAGATTAAATCAAATTATTTAAAAAAAAAAAAGAATAGAGACTACTGGTTCTTATTATCTGTTAAGAAGGTTCCCTTCATTTAGAGATAAAACTCCACTTTGTAAACCTCATACACATAAAAATTGACCAGATACACACAGGCCAGTTAAAACTGAATGAGATATCCCTATCAGGACTTCCACATTGTCAGTGGTACATGGATCTCTCTTTTATTATTCACTTTGCTTTCTGTTAATTACAGAAAAGGAGAAATATCCCTTATGGAAAGGAAAAATTCTTTTAAAAAATACAGCTCATAAAAGCATTGAACAAGACATTAATAACAAACTGAAAGGATAAGCAGAATGGAAGCCTGAAAAATTCTGTATTTGTATTATACAGGCATTGTTTTCATTCTTGGCACCTTATTTTTCATGTACATAAAGAGAACGCAAGCTACAGCAGGGTGAGACAAAGATCAATGCTGAATGTATTACTTGGCATTGGTCAGACTCAGTTTAATAAGAAAAGAATTGATCCATTAAGCTAAACCTAATTCTTGGCCAAAAATAGTTGAAATCTCTTCTTCATACTGCTAGCTTCATAAAGACCTATAATATTTGGGAGAGAAACAAGTCAGAGCTGAACTTAATAAGATTAAATGTATTGCAAATATACTTAACAAGAATCTATCGAGTTGTTAATGATCACTATTAATATCAAACAATTTTTGTATAGAATTTTTTATTAGAGTGGTTGTAAAATATAGCCGTGTGAAATGCAATATAAAAAGGGGGTTAGGTAATTTGTAACAGCTACAATTGCAGAACTAAAACCTTAACCTATAAGATATAGTAATTTATTTTATCAATCCAGTTTCTCATACAAGTGCAATTCAATTTGTAAAGTATTTAAGTGCCAGTCATTAACACTGTATAGTAAAGTGCAGAAGGACAGAATCTACTAGATGTGATTGTGTTATTATATGTGAAGAGACTGCAAAATAAATTACTTTTTCTGTCAGCAAGGCTGGAGACCCATTGTTAAAATACAACTTCAGCTTTCTAGCAGCTACTCTACAAAGCACTAGTCCTTAGCTAACATAGCTAAAAGCAGTTATTGATACTGTAAGGATGCCCTACACCATCAAAGCTACACAGTCACATTCTTTTCTCTCTTTCACTGCTTCCTTGCAGTGCATGTCCCCTTTGAAGACCAGGGGTTCTTTGCTAGAGAAACACCATCCCAAAAGCTGTCACAAGTTCCCAGGACAGGACAGGAAAGAAAACCTGCACTTCTCTGGACTAACATCAGCTGAAACATCTGGGCTGAATTACCTGGGGTAGCCCCATCTCTTTTTCTGGGCTGTGCCCTCTCTCTGGACAAACACAGCACCACAGCCCAACATTGTGCTGCTACAACTGCTTTTAAATACTTTTCAAAGACAGGATTGTCTCTTTAAGCAACACAATAAAAAACAAGAGCAGGAATTACTGCTTCACCTAAGATTTGTAGAGAAGAGGATATAATTTGGATCATTCCTGTTTTAATTACCATCACAATGAGACAAAATACATCCATCAAAAAAAAAAAAAAAAAAAAAGAATCAAAACTTAGAATTCAGCTCAGAGAATTACTGAAACAGTAGGTGATATGTGATGGAAAACAGCACCAGAGGAGAAGGATAGAGAAGGAAATGGAAAGTACTGACAATTATTACACGCCCAAAGGTTGTATGTGCTGCCTAGCATCTGAACATCCTGTGTTTAAAATGTATATAGGGTGAAAAAAAGAGGAAAATGCAAGAAAATTTAAGAGAAAGATAAATTTGCATATAAAAGTATTGAGAAGAAAAACAACTGAAAAGATTAGAGCATGAAGTTAAAAAGACTAACATACCAATAAGGAAAACAAAGGGAGAAAAAGATAGGAAAAGTTCACATAAGGTGAGGAAATTGTAAATAAAGATTTTATTTTTTTTCCTTTTCAGGCACATAAAGAGCATAAGGTCACTGAGAGAAACAGAAGCACACCTATGGAATGGCAAATGGCACTTTACTAGCAGGAAGGAGAGACTGCTTAAAAATGAACTCTCTATTTTATTGTCCATAAAAGAAGGTTGGGACTGATGACAGGATCAGACATAAATTTCCTGGGGGAGGAAGAATAAACACCACAGAAAATCAGTAACACTCCAGAACAGCTCATCAAGAAATTAGAAAGTCTGAAGGTTGACACAACGCCAGGAACAGACAGAATTAATTCAGAGCTCAGAAAGCTATGTCAGAAGAGATTGAGGAATCATTAGCAGATATATTTAAAACCTATTTGGAAATATGGGCTGGAATAAAGAGAGATTAGTGATAACAACTATCTAAACAAATACAAAACATTTATGTCCTACTCTTGAAACAATATTTCAGGATACAATACAGTCAAGAGTATGTACATCTTCAAGGGAGATTGCTAGCATGGCTCCCTATAGGGACATGCCTGAAAGTGCCCTCAACATTTTTATTAAAAGAATTAAAAGTTATTGATCATAACACATAGTACAAATATATAGTTCATATTCCTTAGAAGATCTTCTGATAGATTAACACATCTAAGTTTAGACAAATTTATGCTAATAAAACTGGCAGCAAATAAGAAGCAAAAAGGCTCTGTCATTGAAAGGCATTTGTGCCTTCAAGCCTCTCACATTGATGTACCCCATTACTTCTAAATCTCTGGTTTTCACAAGAGAAAGAGGTGACAAGCCCTCTGAACATTACACAAATTTGGAAAGGGAAATTTAATTTTACTCAGCATTGGCAGATGCTTCAAAAACTCTCTCTCAAGTTTCAAAATCTCGATTAGCCTAGAAAGCAGCACACCAACTGGAAATTCTCTTCAAACTTCACCCAGTTTTAAAGCACAACAGCATTGAATAACACCAGCTGTAATCCAGCACAACTGATCACACCATTGGCACAAGCACCAGCTTTATTGCTTTAGCCACAATTCTGGGATATTCCAGTAGATTAGAGAGTACATTAGAGAGAGTCTCTTTTTCAGAGCAAAAAAAAATGGGGTGAGTAAAAAAACATTTGACATAGTTGCTGCTGATCTACAAAATAATACCTTCCAATAAAAATTAGATTACTTAATTCCAAGTCTTGATATATAAAATCTTTTCTACCAGTGAGATGATGTGTTTTCTCTGTTACCCCCATTTTGTACTTTGTATAAGTCTGCTTTAAAGACTCCTCCTTCAATCAGTTGGCATTGGCTTTGAGGCAGGATACCATTCAATACTAACACTTTGAAGCAGAAGAATGAAGATGGAGTCCATGCATGTTTTCTTGTTAATGCTTTGATAAAGAAGTTTGGCATAAATTGCTGTGGAAAAGCAAAAATTCTACATACACAATTAAAAAAATACTAAAAAATGGTGAAGCATGTGATGTTCCAAAGTATTCATCTGGCCTAATTCTCTTGTTAATAGTAGAATTCCCCTTCAGTTCAGCAGATGTAGAGTTAGTCCAGTGCTAAGCACATCTAAAAAACCTCTCCATAATGAATGAGCTCAGATCAATAAAGGTTTACTTTTTAATGCCCTTGTGAAAGGAGTATTTCCACAGTGCCATGTTTCCACACACATTCCATCTCCTCATGGCCCAGTGCAGCACAAGCTCACTTATGCAATTTCATATCTGTCTTTTAGAAGTGAGGAGTCTTTTTTCCATGTCTGTCCAATCAGATGAGAAAGCTACCAAAATAATTACCAAAAATGTTGAGTTTTATGATGACCACCTTTCAGGCAGACTGATCCCATAAGACATGGCAGAAGCTTTGGATGAGTACCAAGATGGAACAAAATGAAACCACATTACTAGTCGCTGGGAAAGCTTTTGCATCCAATGCCTAATTCTTAGAATGAGCCAGTTTCTTAAAAGCTCAGGGGGAGAAAAAAAAAAGCACAGTTAAAAAAAAATATCCAAACAAAAAAGCCTCAACAACAACAAAAAATCCCAAAACAACACAGAGACATCTTACTACAGTATCTTGATTTCTGATGCCTCTGATATTTCACTTACTACAGTTTTAAGGGGCTGTTTGAGTCTGGCAGGTGAAAAACAAAGAGCAGTGCCTGAAAACCAGCATTTATCATGCTGCCTGATTCACTGAAGTCCCTTAATGTTTTCAAATGAAGCTGTTAAACCATCCCAGAAAACGTTACTGGGAAATGTTGTTGTGGCAGAACATGTGTGTGCAGTGTATGTGAGCCATAGGTGGTGGAGAGAGGAAATTGTTAGTTAAAAGGATAAAGTGACTGAAAAAGAAGAGAAATTATGGAAGAGCTAATAATATGGCTGTTATACAGTGAATGCTCTTGCATTTACTCTATTTGAAATCTGTTAGGTGTTATTGTCTATTTTGCTTTTTAATTTTCAGCATGGTCTCCCTCACTGGTATTCGTGTTGAACTCGAGAGTTCCTTGTTTCAAATTGTAGTGGAAACCTCATTTTGAACAATTTAGTCAGGCAATGAAGGAAAGCTGGAGGTAGTCAGGCAGCAGAAGTTTCTGCTATACCTTAGCATGCTGTCCTGATTACAGGGCTATTATAGTTTGCTGTTCACAGAAATCACAGAATTTATGAATCATTAAAAGGTGCAGGTGATAGAGAAGTTATTATAATGGCAGTCAGAAATATTAGAGGAGCTATCACAGAAGCTCCAGTGACTGAATGGAATTGCACTTGTGAAATTATGTGATAGCTGAGGATGTGGATACCTCAAATCTTTGACCAGCCTCAAATCAGTCCCATGTCATTTGCATATTTTTGATATGCAACTACTCCTGTACAAAACAACTCTATGATTCAAACTGGTTTGAGTGTGCAGGCAATGTACCAACACTTATTTAAAGTACACTGTGATTGTGTAAAGACCCTGAGTTGCAACTTATGAAAACATGAGCTTGTGTATAAAAATATCTTAAAATAAAATACTAGAAACCAAGCCCACTAGCCCTTAATGATATTAATGATATTAGTGACCAATTACATCCTTGAGAACAAGACTGTATTTTGTTTTCCAGTGATTTAACAAGGCTTCTATAGAACAACAGCTGAAGTGTTTCCCTCTGTGCGTGTGAATTTCAAGTATAAAATATAAACATTTGGGGAAATTGGTTTTCTGAAGATCTGATTTCTCAAAGTCTGACTTTCAAAATTTCAAGTGTGTCTCCTAAATAACACAAGCAACTAGTACTTAAAATACTCTGCTACTGCCAACAAAACCATCTATTTTTTTATATTGATATTATTTTAGGTGCATAACCATAAAATTATCAAGATCAAAACCAGACCTATTGAAGCATTATGCTTTCAGAAAGTTATACAGATTAATTTTAAAAATACACATGCCTTGAACAAAAGCAGTAGAGATTGAACAGAATTAAAGAGAAAGGATGATATTTCCTACATGTAAATAGAATTTGTTCTATTCAAAAAATTGCTGACTTATCATTTTTCTGGCTTCTCTTACACATATCACTTTAATTGACTGTATAAGTATCTGTGGGACTCACCAGGGCAGAACCACAGACTTTCTGCTTAGCTGCTATGGGTACTCCTTACCTACAGTCATTTTACTTCATCTGATGTTCTTCCTGCTCCTTCTATTAGCCCTCACATTAGTCCTCTGCTTGATACTTTCCCAACATCTTCTAAAACAAAGAGTGAAGGCTCCATGCAACAGAAAAACAGAAGAACCTGTTTAGTACAGCCCAATTCCCTTTTAAACTCTTTGAACTAGAGAGGCCTGACAGTTCCCTGAAGGGGCTGCAGCAGGTCAGGTTTGAAGTCCATTAATACAGGAGTGAGGGTTTGCTTGCACAACACCTTTCCACACTGACTCTCACTCTAGTCAGAACTACAGTGGAACTACCTTTGCTCTGATATGCACTGAAATTCAGCAAATTCATCACTCAGGATACATTTGAGACCAAAGAAAAATAATCGTCTTCACCAATCTGCAAAATGTTTTCCTTGACCAATGCAAGGGACAAAATATGTCTAATTCCTCAGTGCTGCACTAACATATCACCTTCCTGCCAGGGGCACCTTGGGAAAGTCCTTCTCTGAGTACCTATTCCATTATCTGGAATAGGGTCCTTCTTGGCCAACTGTAGGATGTGATCCCCTATCCAGAAGCCCAGCCAGCTCAATATTATATTCACATATTCTTATATTTAACAAAGACTACAAATGATCAAGAAAAAGGCATTTAAAGGATGGATATTCCTTCATTGCAGTGCTCCTCAGCTGCATCTGGCATCCCTATACACTGGCCTATATGAGAAAAATATACTAGTTGCATAAAGATCTTAAAAGAACCACAAGCAAACTACAGAAGAGATGGTAAGAATGAGGAGGTGGTCCCTACATGTAAGGAGTCAATTAGTTGGTGGTGAATCCTTAGTAACAGCAAACTGTACTTTTACACTCCAACCTAATAGTTAGAACAAAGGGATTTATATGTATAAGATTTCACAATGTTTTTTCTCCAAAATATTTAGCATTATGAGATGCCATAGATGACCTCTTGCTGTAGTTAACACTGCAAGGAAGAAATCTGTCCCCAAGTTCCATTGTAATAAAAAAAGCAATAGAAGAAAGCTAATAAGTGCTTATAAAGTAAGTGACTATTTCTAAAAAACAGGCATTTTCATCATCACAGATGTATCACAAATGATATCACAAACTCCAAATCAGTAACAGTGACATTTCTTTTGTATATAGCCCTGCACATTTTAATCTGAAAGCTCTCAGCAGGATATGGGCAAGACAGTAACCACAGCCAAAACCTGTTCCATGTCTATAGCAACCTAGAAAAAAGATGGTTGGGAACCCAGAGCAGAAACGTGACAGTGAGATTTCAGTCTGGGTAACCTGCTTCCCAGTGCTTGACCACACTCCCAGTGACAAATTCTTCCTAACACTCAGTAAGAACTTTCCTCGTGTTCACTGCCTCTTCCCCTTTCCCTGTGCAGCTCTGAGAACAGTCTGGCTCTGTCTTCTCAGAAAGACATATGCTCTCCCTCCTCTTGCACACACACAGACCACACTGAAGTCTCTATTTTAGCCTCAAAAATAATGGTCCAAGAACATTCCAAAATGCCATGTGAGATAAATTACTCTGAACTAAATTTATCTGTCTCTGAAACTGCTGCATCAATCCAACAGGGATTTAAACTTTTGCTAGAAATGCTGCTGAAAGAATTACTCATTGATAATTATTAATTTAAGTGACTTCTGACAATTAACAGAATTACAAGAGCAAAGTACCGCTTCTTGGCAAATATAATGTGTGGGGATCAGCTTGTCTTCTTCATGTAGTATTCCCTGTGCTTTCTTCCCAGGGGGATTTTTCACAATAAAATAAGCTGGTTCATGCCCAAAAAGGACAAGATAATAAAGATTTCTCTTTCTGTAGCTTGTGTTGTGCAACACAGCTTGTTTATTTGTGAGAATTTATATCATACATCTCTGGATGTATTCAAGCTCAGGTCAGAATTCTTAGATAATTGCAGTTACATGAACCCAAAATCTTTCTTCAGCAATAATATGCAACAGAACTTCTGCAGAGATTGTGCCTGCCTGGCAAGGATGGATGCCATACAAATAAAATAAGGTGGAAGAAGTGAAGACTCTCAATATTCAAAGATGAAGATCTGCAAAACCCTCAAAGAATGTGAGTAGCTCACTGGATTAGGATGCACAGCTAAAAGATGAAAATTCCTTTACATGAATTCAAGTATAAAGCTTGGAAATGTTACAAAAATAGCAAATGCTTATGTGTGTAGTTTTGAAAGAATAACAGAGTAGGCAAATCACACAGCAACTAACCTTGATAGTTTCTCAGAAGGCACTTAGATGAAGAGGATTGTTTCTTCTCATTGTACTGAGTGCCACAGGGCTGTCCAACAGGAGAAAGATGGCTTCTCTTTTTTACTTCTCAAGTGCAAGGATTTGTTGTGAAGAATGAAAGCATGAAGATGCTTTTTAAACTTAAACCATTTAAATATGGTCCCTAGATAACCTGAAGTTATTGCTCTGAAATTTTAACTCTTCCTCTAGTTAAAGATGTCCCTGCTCACTGCAGGGGGGTTGGACTAGATGTCCTTCAAAGGTCCCTTCAACCTAACACATTCTATGATTTTATGCTTAATGTTCCTAATCCCTTGCATTCCTTGTTTTCATCTGCTGTTTTCAGAGACCACAGTCACATAATGCTGTTTATCTGGTTTACATCAGTAAAAAGCACTATGTAAGAGACAAATTTAAGGGGTTTGCCATCTAATAATTTCTTCTACTAGTTTTGTGCTTTTTCTCTTGGGCTTGAAGATCCAGGTCACTTACCCAAACATCCAGATGAGTGCAATGGAGTCAGAAACAACATCTGGGAAGATCCATAGCAAAAACCAGCAAGAGCATATTTTCTTGAGGCTTTTCCTTCCCTATGCAAGTCAATTTCTGCATATTATAACTGATAAAACAACTTTTTTTAATTTCTGAATAGGTAACTCTTTCCTAAACTTGGTTCTGTGCTGATCATCATCAATGAAAGACAAAACCTTCACACCTTTACCAGACAGAGTCAAAATATGTGTCTGGATTATACAGTGTGTCTGAATACCTCCACCTCAAGCCATTGGTTCATTGCATTTTGGGAGTACCTATCTACAAATGGGGCTGCCAACAGTCCAAATTCTCAAATTAAAAATGTTTTAATGAAACTAAGAATGAAGATCAAAGTTTTTTCTCATACTTTGCTTTGTTACTAAATGCATAAGATCCGGCTGAGCTGAATGTCACATTCTGATTTGCTTGATTTAGCCTTGCTATTTAGTAGTAATTATGGACAGGAGTCTCATTTAGGTGTATTGATCCACTCCTTAACATGAGGAATAAATTCAGCAGTTGAGCTATGGAAAACACCAGATGAATTCTCAATTCATGAATCTCAGCAACGAACAAAGAAGCAGCCACACATTAAATAAATTCATTTGGAAACTGATCCTCACATGCAGAGGTCTGTAGTTAAACACTCTAAAAAGCTTGTTCTCAAGAACAAGCCACATCTCAACCAATAAAATACCTATTGCACATCAATAAGCTCTGTATGTAAAAGGTTCCAGTTCTACCTCCATGGAAGAGAGTATCCCAATTCAGAGAAGCATTTAATCATATGTTTCGGTCCATCAGAATTCATGAGAGTCCTTAAGTATGTGCTTATTTTTAAAAGATGCTTAAGAGCCATTGATTTCAAGTGCATGCTTAAGTGCTGTCCTCAATATAAATGATTTCTGAAACCAGGCTTGATGGGAGTTTTCTCTCTGATTTTATTAAGTGCAGAATGGGATCTAAAGAATTTTAAGAATCCCAAATGCTTCTCCAAATTGAACGTCTACTTGGTAATACAGAAAGCATAATCATATAATGACACATATTTCTATTTCAGCTACCTAAATAAAGAAATTCTGAAATTAATGAAAAATCACAAGCTCCTCACGCTAACAAAAGACATTCACCAGTGAAAGGATAATAACTTTGCTATATCATCCTCCATTTTTAACTTTGTGGAGATATTCTTGGGTGTTTGTGGGGTTTTAAGCCTAACAATACAGTTTTCTGCTTAAATGTACTTATTTTATAAGTTAGAAAAAAATCCATAATATAATTCTCTGAGAGTTACCATAATAGACTGTAACAGCTGCTATGGTCTATTGTGTAAATAAGTAATTACAGAATTTACAGACTATCATGTAAATATGTAATTATGGACTTTTTAAAATGTGCATTATTTCCTCGATAGTCTATGGTTTAAATATGTAATTATGGACTTTAAAACATGTATTATTTACTCAGACTGCAACAGCTCCTTGGGACAGAGCTATTCTGGCCTATTGGGTAAACATGTAATTACAGGAATTTTTAAAATATGTATTATTTATTTGGTGGTGCTGTTGTCAACATATCATGACAGACATTTTTAAATGGATACCATCTAGTCAATAGTCTGTCAGGTTTTCATAGGTGATGTAAAGCACCTCTCTACATGGCTGCAGTGCCATATAGTGGAGCTTTTCCCTTGCTAGGTATCTCACTCCAGGGTCATCAAATGAAAATCAAGCAGAGGAATCAACAAATATTCCAGTAATTTATATTCCAGTAACTTTTCCACAAAGGCGGTCAAAAGAAAACTCTTCTGTTGTTTCTTTCCCAATTTAAATAAAGCTGAGTATATTTCTCCTGGTTTGGGTAGGAGGTTAGGGGTTGGTATCTGATAGAATATTCCTTGCAGATTTTTCACCAAAGTGGTGAAAATGGTACAATGCAATTAGGGGGGAACTTTTTTTTTTTCCTAATGGCCTCTCAGCTCTGAAACCAAGGGTCATTTTTACATGAGCAGAGGCAGCAGGGAAACAAGAGATGACCTGTAAAACAAACCAGTGCTGAGGACACAATATCTCTATTAATAATTTTCAAATTTTTTACTACAGCCAAGTTCTGGAGAAGGTAGTAACATCCACAGAATGCACTCAGGATTTCTCTACATCCGAAGGAAGAGACAGGTAGGAGCAAACAGTTCTGCAGTTTATGAAGTGGGGCATTTTTGCAGAGTATGAATTCCAGAAATGCCTCCTATGACAACAGAATATTCTTCAAAGTGGTTGGAAAAATAAAAATATTACAGGTGTTTCACTCACCCAAGATGGAACTTCAAAGATGTTATTATTCTGAAAAAAGGTTAATTAGCATTACCATTAAATATTTATGGTTCTAAACTACACATAGGCCCCAGTCAGAGACAAATGCTGGGTGCACTGCAAACATTTATTAATATCCCAGCCTCAAAACCTTCACATTTTAAGAAATATTATCAAATATATTATACTTTATAGAATAGTTTTTGGAAGCAAAATGGATGCATTCTTAGGCCAAAATGTATGCACTGAGTCTAACATCTGCTGTGTCTGCACCTATATATCAATAATTCTAACATTTAGGTGTGATTTTCCTAACAGACCACAGCAGGAGCAAAACCAGAATAACTTATTCTTATAAATATGTAAGACAGTTAGTGTGGGGCTGTGTAGCACTTCGAACATTGCTGTCTTACACAGGAAATAGAAGTGGTACTGTCATTTACCTAAAATTATCTCCTCAACTAGAACAGAAGGAAAGGTAAAACTCAAAAAAATTATTTACAAATAAAGTATGCTGCCATATTAAGACACATATATTCATTTTTACTAATGCTACTTTCTCCTTTCTCTGCAAGCCTCATGTAATAAAAAAAAAATCCCTAAGAAGAAAATACTACATTGGGATGCTTAAACAAGAGTACTGATAAAAACAAAATTATCTCCATCTTAATGAGAGATGGCAGGGCAGCAAGTGGAGTGAGACTGAGTCCAGCTGTCAGCTCAGCCCTTTGGGATGTGTCTGGACAAACCAGAGGGAGTCTGGAACTTGACCTCTGAGGAACAGCAGATGAAACTGGGACTGTTTAGTCCTAAGAGATGACTGGCAGGGACAGAGTAATATGCTCTGAATACATGGAAAGGCAGAAGAATGAATAGATCCCTCTTTACATCCCATTTAGGCAGGACAAGTGGTAATGGAATTCAATACAGCAAAGGAGACTTAGGCCAATGGGTTTCCCAGAAAGACTATAAAATCTTTGTTAGAGGAGGTTTTTAAGAATGGAGTGAACAAACTTCCACCAATAATGGCACAGCTATCCTGCCTTTGAGAAGGGAAGGTGGCCTCTTGAGATCTCTTCCCATCTTCTTTCTACAGGACCTGATGCTCTGAGATTAACCACAAGCCCACTGATGAAAAACACTGACATTTTAAAAAAAACAGAAGTTGAAAATATGATAAATAGTTGGCATCACTGACACAGTGTAAGTAAGGATAACAGGCATCTTTCAAGATCACTTTTCCTTTTAGTTCCTCTGAACAAAAACCATACAGTAACACTATCTATGCAAAGATAACCTGATAGAAAACTTTGGTTTTATTAGGTACAACACAAGTACAGCCAAATATTTGTCAGGGCTGTGACTGCACAAACAGGGTCTCCAACCTCTTCTGCCCTGTAGGCCCTGTCATCATGAGAGCAACACTCCACACCTGGAACTCAGGAGCTTTGAAGTCTCCAGCCATGAAGAGGATTTTCAGCTCTCTTGCTAAGTTCCACTGATGCTTATGGATTTTCTGTTACAATAACCCTGCCCTTCTAAAAGTAGTCAGAAACATTTATTCTCTGGGTACTTCACCACATGTGTAAAGCAGGTGAGTTTTTAGAACTTGTAGGAAATGCTTGGAACCAAATGATGGGATTTCCTTCCAGAACCCAAGAATCAGCAAATACTCCTTGCTCTTTTGAGCTGTTTATTCTGGAGCTGAGCCTGTATTTGCAAGGTCATGCAGGATACTACTCGTCACACTGTGCTGCTTATGCGTGAAATCCTCATTTTGTGCAAAGCTGACAAATATATATTCATGTCATGGTATTCTAATGTCCAAGGATAGCATGAGAATGCCATAGTGAGGGTGGCTGCCACACACATGCTCTGCATTATTGTGGCAAAGTCAGGCAAAGCAGAAAGCTGATGGTTTTGAGATTGGAAATCTTACCAGAAGGTTAACATTCCTGAACTTCTGCAACTGGGAGGTTGGTAAAACAAGTCTTTGCCTTCCCTGCCTGCAATTAGTTCAGTGTGAAGTAGAGATGCCAAAATTGGAAGCACTGTCTATTTTGAAATAGTAATTACTATTGTGAAGCTATTTCCAAGGTGGGATTATGGGCACTAAACCACTGGGACTGACTGTGCTGCCCATGCATTAAATCCTCATTTTGTGCAGACTTAATGAAAAAGATAGTTTATTGTAATAGGGCCTGTTTTGTCAATTGTTCCAACTCTGCAGTACAGGGATGCTTTCTTTGTGCTTAATACATGCAGTGATAATTTTTCCACATGCTCTTTCTGTAAATGTTCCACCACAAAACATTCTGTTAAACTGGAATTAAGGTTGTAAATATGCATTAATAAGTTAGAGTAAATTCTGCACTAATTGGCTGCCCATGCAGCCTCACTGACATCCACAGAGAAGCTGCTCAAGAACATTACACACCATATTCTTATCCCAGAAATTCTACTCTATCTCCACACACAGGGATATGATAGAGAATCAAATCCAGTACATATGCTGGAATATCAGGAAAGCAAGATCTCACTCATAAAGAACAGGATTGCAAAATCACTCAGTGTGGCCTAAATCTGCTCTCCTTGCTGTAAACTGCATTTTTACCATGGGCATCTATAGCAGGAGAACTAAGCCAGTAATCAGCACTTTTGGAAATTTCATCTTTGGTAACTCAAATTAAACAAAATTATTTAGATTTCTTGTGTTCCCTCAGCTAAACTCTTTGTAAAGTCTTATCAGCCTTTCAACTACAGCTACATCACAAAATGAAGAACTCATTATAGTGATTTCAAATTTATTTTGTGTCCCAGCCGTGAAAAATTCATCCTATTGGCAAAATCCTGCTTATTCCTCCAGGAAGCAAAGTCAGTATTATTTTTCCTCTTAGGCTGGACAGGTCTGCCCATTCTTGTGGCTAAAATGAAAAAATATTTCTTTCACAAGATCATATTTTATTGTTAGCATATTAGGAGAGGGAACAGTATCAGAAAGTGAGCTAATCAGATAATTAAATTACAGAAATTAATAAAGATACCTTCCAACTAGTCCCTGCATAATACCACAGAAGCAATGGTGTTGTGAAGCTTGGTTTACTTCTACCTGTAATTTACTTTGAGGTCTTAGCATAAAAGGTGCTTAGAATTGAAAAATATCATTATTAGCATAAAAATGAGGGATGTTCTATTTATTTTGTGTATTAATTTAGCAGAATATATCATTACACAACTTTATACTGTAAGCACAAGGTCACACAGGATATGAGTTGTCACACTGCGTTGCCTATGCATGAAATCCTCATTTTGTGCAGAGCTCCAAAATATATATTCATGTCAGAATATCTTACTGTCCAGCCACAGCCTGAGACTTTCATTCTATTACATCCCAGGGAAACAGATTCAGCATCATTTGAGAGGTCTCTTCTTCTCTCGATACTCCAATGAACTCTCATTAATCAAAACAACTACAAACACTCAGGGAAAAGGAACCAGCCCTGTTAATGCTGCCTTCAGTTCAGACTAAATTATATCCACTCTGCCAGTGCTTTTTTAGCATTTTTCATGTTACTATTCCCAGTCAAACAGCACAAATATAGTACTGATTTTATGATGTTAGTTACCAGACAGAACCTAACTTTACTAAATGCATGAAAGACATTTTTTTCTATGGATGGAATTGCTTTACAGATCCCAAGGCCAAGCCTGGAGATAACATGATCTTCTCCGAAGTGCAATCAACCTGGTAAATGGACATTAAAAGTTCAAGCTTTCCTTATACAGAACACACCAATGTTTGCAGTTTGCTAAGTAGGAGTTCCTACCTAACTCTGTCACCTTCTGCCCAACTTCAAACATTTTTCTCTCCTAAGCATACCCATAGAAACAACAAAACTCTTTGAGTATTACATCTCTGGGAAGCCCTTTTTTTTTTACCACATATAAAATTGAGGTTATTGTAGGAGAAGTTTCAAGTGGGACTGCACTGCTTGCTCAACAAAATCCTTAAATCTAAGGAAATGTCGGTTTGCATTAGGAAAAGAAATACTGCCTTGGTCTTGAATAAAACAGCAGAAAGCAGGAGCAGTTAAGAGATCAGAGCAGACAAGCAGTGTAGCCTCCAGATCAGAACAGCAGGTTTGACATGATACTCAGGTAAATAGCCAGAACAGAACAGCAATTAACAGTTAACAAGCCACTTAAATTAAGAGCTTTCCTTGAGAGGACACCCTCAGACCTTCAGACACTGATAGTTCAAGCAGGAAGCAAAGAGGCAAAAAATCAAAGTTTAGTGGGAATTTCCTCCACAGAATGTACAAACCCAGGGGCACCTGGCCTAAATGTGGGTGTGGGGAAATGAGACCACAGAGAGGAGAGAATAAAGGCAACAAAGGAAACAAGAGATTTTGAGAAGAGACCTCCTGAACAACGAGAACACAACTTTCTTTGCTTTTTCTTCTTGAGAGACATTTTTTTTTCATGTTTTAGCACTCAGCACTCACCTGTCCTTTCTAACATGCTGACACCAGAGCTGGTAACACAAGTTGTGGTGGGTTTGGAGACAGACAGGAATCTTAATAGTTTAATAGTCACCTAAGTTGGAAGGGACCTTTCAGATCTTGTACAACCATCAACCCAACTCTGTCAATTCTTGTACCTGGACAAAGATTTAAACCCTTGAGGCTCAGATCAGGAGTCTGATGCTTCCCCAACTGAGTTTATGCAACAGTTATGGTTCCTGTAATGCTCTGACATCCATTGAAACCCCCTGTGCTCCCACAGACTCAGTAAAGTGACAGTCACTATGGGAACAAACCCCACTCCTTGCACAAATAGGCCCAGCAGCACCAATATACATTGATTGCCACCATTCCCAGTTTCCTGCTGGTTTCAATGCACCACCACCAAACTGATGGTGAACTGATATGAACACCAGCTTCTCATCATCACATCAATAAACAACTATAAAACCTCCTGCCTTGGGAAGGGACATGGACAAGCACAAGAAGTAGATGTTTCAAACTCCTGGAGTCCTCACCTCCTTTTTCTTTGTCCTAACCACACAACATCAATTTCTCTTTCCATTCATGATTTTCACCTCTACAAACTTTTAAAGTCAAGCAATTGAACAACCAAGAAAGAAACGATGTATCTTTTCTGCCTGTCTCAATCTCACATAGTTCAACACTCTCTGAATTTGTAACACCTAGGAACAGCCCCAGAAATATACCAAAGTTCAGCTCTGTGTCAGGAAAACCCTGGAAATGGCTAACCATCCCTCCCAGCCCTTCTGTCCTGCTACCACAGCAGTCATTTTGTTGGTCCTTCTGCTCCCAGCCTCTGTCCTGACAGAGGAGGCTGCAAAAGGTGTGCTGCCACCTCCCCAGCACTCTAATAGGGCCATGAGAGCAGAGCAGCAGGGGACACAGCCTACATCTTCCTAAAAAACCCCAAAACCAAGGGGAGGCCACAGCCTGTTAGCCAGATCCAGGAGGGCAGAGGTGCCAAATTGGTTTTACAGCTTTCTAGCACCAAGATGTGTCTGGGGCCAGGGGACTTTTTGATGGACACATGGGAGCAACACTGGCAGTCTGCTTGAAAAGGTCATTTCCACATTTCATAGGAGTAGCCTGTGGGGGGAAGGAGCAGTGTCAGAGCTGCACTCCCACTGCGGGAGGGTGAGGGGGTCAAGAAGGTCATGAGGGACCCCAAGAACTACTAAACTGCTTACTTGGTTGAATGAAGTTGAGGGCAAGAGGTTTTTGGTGGGGAAGTGTTTAGCAGCAGGGATGCTTTGGTGCAAGGAAGATGGGGGGTGATGCTGTTTGGGGATGAAGCTCTTTGGAAGCAAAGGGCAATTGGGAATGAAGGAGACTAAGGAAAGCATTAGGGACAAGGATGTTTGGGAGCAAGGGCTTTTGGAGGCAAAGTCATTTGAAGGTGAGGGTGTTGGAGGCTGATGACGCTGAGGAGGGAAAAGCATTTAGAATCACAGAATCATAGAATAGTTCAGATTGGAAGATTATCAAGTTCCAACCCCCCTGCCATAGGCAGGGACATCTCCCACTAGATCAGGCTGCTCAGTGCCTTGCCCAACCTGGCCTTAAACACCTGCAGAGAGGGGGCATCCACAGCCTCTCTGGGCAATCTCTTCCAGCATTTCACCACCCTCACCGTAAAACATTTCTTTCTTATATCTAGCCTGAATCTCCCCTCTTCCCATTTACATCCATTATTTCTAGTCGTTTGGGGGTGAAAGAATCTGCAGTGCAAAAGAGTCTGCAGTGCAAAGGAAAGTATCTGCTGTGCAAAAGAAAGAATCCGCAGTGCAAAAGTATTTGCGCGAGAGGGCATTTAAGGACAAGGGCATTTGTGTGCTCGCATCGGGGTGGGAGTGCGTTTTGAGGAGAGGGTCTGAGCGCTGTCTCCAGCTCCCGACCGCCTCCTCTGGTCCAGTTTGCGCTGCTGTCGGACCGCGGGCGCAGAAGGCACAGCCAGTCCCATTGCGTCCCTCTGCCCCCATCACCCCGACGCCCATTTGGGGGCCAGCCTCCCCCTCCGGCGCAGGGGTCGGGGAAGCGGCAGAACTCCCCCCCCCCATCATCTCCCTCCAGCTCCATCGCTGTGCGTGCGGGGGGC
>VZTY01026111.1:307818-351880 GCA_013400935.1 Turnix velox
GTTATTTAGTAGCTGCATTAAAGAAGCGCCTTTTTTTACAAATATTGATGTATATGCACATTTCTATATAAACACATAGATGGGAGGCAGCAGGGAGAGGAAGTTGCTGGCGCAGGTTTGGGAGCTGCGTTTTCCCCTCCGTGTTTCAGGCGATGCTGCGGGTTCCCGAAGGCATTGCCCGCACCAGGGAACGAGCAACCTGCGGGGGGAGGTGGGGGCAGACGGGTGCAAACTCACACATTATAACTTTCTGCACTACATTTCTCCAAAATTCAAGATAACGTGAAAATAACCTTGTTACTATTATCAGTAATTATTATTATTAAGGGATTCCTCAGGAAATACTGCTGCAGGAAATTTACCCGACTAAAAAATTGTTTCGTTTGCACTCCTGCCTTGAAATGAATCATAGAATGCAGTGAGATGGAAGGGACCTTCAAAGGTCACCTGGTCCAACCCCCCTGCAGCAAGCAGGGACATCCTGCACTAGATCACATTTCTCCATTGGGAAATATTATAATATGTACACGTCTGTACAACCAGAAAAAGTCTTCGGGGCACTTCATGGGTGTCCCTAAATCTCTTTTGATGGACCTGATCCCAACAGATCACACCTTCCCAGGAAGGAAATGCCCTGGGATGATGCCCTATGCTGTGGTGCTAAGCACATCACCGAGCTATGAAGGACCAAGTGCCCCACAATTTCAATAGAGCACTCCAGGAATTCAGGAACTGTGTCGAAGTCTCTAGAAATTCTCCCTGACTTGTGTTTTGTTGCTTTTTCAGATGAGAGAAGGGCACAGCCTCCCTCTCTCTCCTGCCTGCCGACTTAAAGAGCATTCATTTCTAGGTCTTCAAATGCTGCACAACATAGAGTAATCTTTGCTGCTGTTGCATAGAAAGAGCAATAGCACAAAGGCAATTTAAAAAATCATTATATAGAAAAATAAGGTGATTTACTTATGTTGTTACACAGTCAAGATAAAATGCTTAGTGACAGGATGCCAGTCATCAAACAGGCTCCCAATACATTTTCCCCAGAGAGTTGGGATGGTAATGATTGCCATTCCTCTAGCAAACGACCTCTGCTTTGAAAATAAACCCACCACTTGTGCATTATTGTGCGTTAACTATGGTGTCTGCTTTTGGCAGAGGTCCTCATTTTGCAAAGGGATCACTAGTTTGGACCCCCAGACCTCTACTAAGTCCCACTAATCCCTTGCAAAGCCATTGTTAGTTCTCGGGATAAGGATCTCTCTTGATGTACAGTGAGCAGAGAGAAAAATAAGAAAAGAGGAGTACACATATACATTATACTGGCACAGATTCAGTCAATCAAAGTACCGGGCTGCATTGCTAGTTAGCATTTCAGAGCTGCATGGCTCTTTGTAAACTATTTCACAATAGAATAGTGGCAAGTTGATAGGATGGTGACCCTTAGCCACCCAGAGTAGACAAAGTGCCCCACAGACCTTGGAGTCACTCTCAATTCCTTGGCAACTCTCTGTCTACCCTTAAAGTTGGACACCACTCCTGTATTTCCTGCACCAAACCAAACACTGTCGCTTAGTTTCTCACAGTGACACCACTCTCCCTGCTCTCCCACTTCTTTCCTGTTGTTTTAAACAGAAGTTTGAGAATATTTCCTAGTTTCTGCTTTCTCCTCTTCCCTCTGAAAGGTTAGGCTTGTTTGCTTATGCTTCTGTTTTTATTTCTCTGCCAGGATTTCATTGCAATCCTCCCTTTGTGGAATTTGTACTCGTGGCCATTTAAATACACTTCAGGCTAGAACTTTGCATAAAAGTTCACAGCTTCTCAGCCATATTTGAATTACTATATTTAATCTATACTCTTTTAGCTCTTAGGCTTTTTTTTTTTTAATGAGAGAGAAGATAGAAGTAATTTTGTTGTGGTTCCAAATGCTGGCATCATGCTTGCCTTCATTCCTCTAGCCTTTCAAAGGAACATGCCAGAGCATTCGAGACAGGACTTTAGAAAGGTTTTGCTTTACAGTCCTTTAAAAATGAGTTATTTCAGCATAAAACTTTGTGAGAATTAGGTATTATGGATGCACAAGGGTATTTTTATTGCATTCTTAGATATGGCTCGCTGAACAGTGAAACCAATTTTCACGTGATCTTAAGAGGCAAAAGTCTATATTAAGATGCTTTGAAAAGTAAGTTTTGTACCAATTTGTTTATTTTATATTATTATTCTTTGGTGAATTGTCAGGTTGGGCTTTGTTGGACTCAACAGCTATAAAGAATGACAATGAGGGGTTTTTTTTAAACTAGATTACACTGAGTAGCTTAAACTTCCTTTCTCTATTCATCAATTTTAAAAACAAATACAGTTCTTAATCTAACATGAATTGCATTGTTCAAGTCCAGCTGAGTAATTGCTCAAGAAGTGTTTCCACCAAGTAAAACTTTTGTTTGCTTCAGGATTTTTATAGTTCAGCTATTCTAGTATAATGCCCAGGGGAGTAGAGTACAGCAGAGACTACTGGTAATATTAAATAAACGTCATCAAGAAAGCATTTTTTAGCTCACTGTATGTGTGTGTGTGTGTGATAAAGTGGATTCCCTAATGGATCCTATGGTCTTTCAGTAAGTGCTGGTTAGAGACAAGGCATCACTAGGCTTATTTGCCATCATTTTCCAACCACTTCTTCCTTAGACAGTAATTCACAGCTGTGGAAAGTTAGGGAATATCATACCAGGCCAGCATGAAAGTATTTCCTCTCGCTTTACAGAGCTGTTAATGATTTATTTTATAATTAGCTATTCTATCACGCTACCATGTAATGAGCAGGAGGGTAGAGGACCCTGTAGTACTGTTGGAAAATGGAATAAAAGGCAGTCCCTGTCTCAGGAGCAAAGAGTCCAGAATGCAGCAGATTGATGTCTGAAAAACTCCTGACCACAGCAGCTGCCTCTGCACTGAGCAGTGCTTATTGCAGGCTTCAGAGAAGGTTTTGAGGAGGGGACAACCAACTGCCCTGGGTGGGAACAAGAGCAGATGGATGGGTTGTGATTTGTCATAGGAGAAAAGTGTGCAAAGACCTGTAATCTTAAGATCATAGTTGAATATCTTTATGATCTAGTGCATGTAGTATCACAAACTGGCACTGAGACAGACTATTTTGCAAAGTTTGAAAGATTTCTACAGATTTTTAAGCCTACAGATAGGTTTAAAAGACAAATAAAGAGAATATGGAAAAGAAACACTTTCCTCCCTTCTCCTTTGAAGGCTAGGTATTTATGCTAAAGTACCTAGCTCCTTTGCAAAGCTGTTTTCTATATTAGTTTACCTTCTCTGGGATTTCATTTGAAATGTGTGTGTAGGAAGGCACAGTGATGTGGAGACTGGGAGTATTTTAATCAATGCAATATGACAATGCATCCCCTAGTCACAAAATGGTTGCAATGTAATAATCTGCACTGTTGTACAAGGCAGCGGGAGAAAAAAAAATCCTTAAAGAACAGCAGTAAAAGTCCATTGCCTAAAAAGATAACATCCAGATCCTAAAATAAGGTTGAGGTTAAATCTGTCAGTACAAGAGCATTCATCTACCAGATCAGAAAGAAAAAAGCCAGGTGCTGAATTTCTCTTTTTTTTGTGAGCAGATCTTTCCACTATAAGTGTGAGTTAATATGAAAATATGAAAAATAAAGTTTTCTTTTGAGTGCTTTGCACCAAGTTAACAAATTGCTGTTGCACAAGAGCAACACCGCATTAATTATGTCACTATTTATCCTTCGTGATAGATTATTGTTAGTAATTCATCACTGTAACATATTAATAGTGGTATTAGTTTTTAAACAGAACAATCATATTAGTAGCATACTTGTCATATTAGTGAAAATTAACAAAATGATGAAAAATTGCTACCAAGGCTTTGGGTCTCTAACACTGCAAGGAAACCTTCAAGGAGCTCGTATTTTCTTGTAGAGATAAATAAACTGTTTTACAGTGTTCTCTGTCTAAAACTCAGGAGCCATTTCAAAACATTTATGCCATCCAAATGTGTGTATTCTTTTATGAATCTAATGCTGTACATTCTGCCTTTTAAAAGCCTGAGTGCTGTCATTCACAACCTCTGGAATAGGGCTGTTTGAGGCCATTAACTCCCTTTTTGTAAGGGATTGTGTGTCTGCAATGTCCAGCAGTACTTGTGGAGTACAATACAACTGCCCTTCTAAAGGATTAACCTAGGTCTCCTACAGAGGCACTAATCTGTGAACTTGTCTAACATGCCTCCACTTGCAGGATCATTTTGTTGGTGATTTTTGTTTGTTTGGAGAGCAGATAGCTTCAGGTCTTCTCCCTCATAATGCTCCTCTCCATTTCTGCATCCTCTCCTATTGTATTCCCAGCATCTTTCTCTCTGCTGTGGTGTCTCTCACTAATATTGAAAGATGCTGCAAGGATTTCCTCAAGATCTCTAACAGCAATGACCCGAAATAGGCAAGAGGATATAAGAGTGGGATTTCCTGCTTCTCCCCGCTACCTCAGAATCAAGAAAACATAAAACAACTCTCAGATCCTGAGAATCTTGTTTAGAATTGGAGTCACAGGTTTTGCCTGCTGCTTTATAAAACCAAGAGGCAAATCTCCAAACTCTGCTCTGTCTAAAAGCCAGCAAAACATAACAATTTCCCCCATTTATGCAACTACTTTGGCTTGGCTGGTTTGTGATTTACAAAGCAGTTGCTTTGGTTTAAATCTTCATGAATAGGTTTCACTTAATTAACAACAGAATGTCAAAGTGGAAAAATAAGAATTTACTGCCAAGCCATAGGCCACAAAGAAATCAAGGGGTCAAGCTGGGTATATTTTTTAATTCAGTAATCAGTTGGACCCAGTCAGTGAAATGCAAATGAAGTGGTAAATTCCAGAATGACCAATGAGTTTCCAGAATGACCAAAAAGTGTCCTTTCCATTGAAGACTTGCCTCTGTGCATGATTGCTTCCTTTGAAAGTGTGATTCACCAGTGCAAGTGTTTTGGGAGTTTGAAAGCAGAATTTCTAATATCTAACAATCCCCAGTCTGTTAGTGACTTCAGCTGAAATATCTCTAGACAAAACCACTGCTACCATAAGCTTGAACCATCTTAGAGGAGGCAGGCAGCTAAAGGAGACTGCACTAACCACAAATGTGACCCACACTAAAAATAGGGTTAATAATAATCATCTTATTGCAAAGATCAACTAATGCTTAGAGAAAGCTTTTACTCTTCAAACTGCTGTTGTATTAGCCCAGCCACAACATTTCTGTGGGCAAAAGTATGTGCAGCTGTGACATCCAGGCTGTGCTTTGATTAAAAGTTTCTTGGGAAACGTGGCCTGATGTTGTGACCAGCTCTATAATGACTCCAAAGCCCACAGCCACTGACCATCTGCCCTGAAAGCCTCTCGGCTTCTCCCTTGGCAATGGATCTGCCCAGGTTTGGAGCTCCCAGACCTCAGCTGGGGCTGGCCCCTCTCCCCACCTTTCCAGTTCATGTGTGCACAACTCACCAAGGCAAGGCACAGCCCACTCGTGGGGCTGTGGTGTCAGTCAGTGCCAGTCCCCAGGTCCCCTGCTCTCCACTTCCCTTCCTCCACACGCAGCTTCTTCTCTCTGTTTTTCTTAACAGAAAACAGGCTGTGGGGAGAAACAAGTGCTTTAGCTGACCTTCCCCTGACAGGTGAACAACAGCAGAGAAGTAAAGTTGGTGTTTTACTGTCCCTTTTCTGAAACTGAAGTTTTCAAATAATTCTTCTAAGCTCTTAGGGTGTGCAAGCAGCTGGAGTGCTTCAAAATTGAAACCTGCCCAGCAATGTTTATAAAGTTATGCATATGTTGTGTTGTGGCACTGATTTTAATACAAAACACCAGATTGACATCAGATCTACACAAAACATGCATTTGACTGACATGAGCATTTATTATACATTGATGTGAACTATGCCAAGCATAAGAACATAAGGACTTGTGTTATCCATGTTTGATTCAGAACATTTCCATCACTCCCTATTTAGTGGTAATAATTGTGCTGCTCAGATGAGAAGGCATTTTTGAAGTAATATGGCACTGCAAACTGGCCCAAGTGGCACGGAAGTCCACAGCAGAAAGAGCAAGAGGTCTTTTTAGTCTCTAAGCATTTAGAAAAGATAACACAACTAGGGCTCCAGTGAATTGGAGTTGTCAAAATTCACACCTAGCAGGAAGGGGGTGTTGGGCCCGTTGCCAGGAAACAGCATCTGGTATCACATATCTAAGAGGATGCATATGAATGCAAGTGGGAGCTGCAGCATGAGAAATCTATCACACAAATTGCACCTCTTTGTGACTCTGCTGTGGCACCCACACTGAGGAGCTTCCTTTTCCTCATTCCTTAACTACACTTCACTCAGCAGCCAAAGACAAGTGAGCAGGCATTGGAAGGACCAGTTGCAGGTTCATGTTCACAGAGTGGCCAGTGCTACAGAGTCCAGGGGTAGAAAGCAAGCTTGACTACCCTTCACAATCTTAACTACTTGTACATATGTAACTTGTTAACTGGCTCAGTTCTGATTTCTCACTTGGACATGGATTGAGGGAGATGGAAGGAGCCATTCCCACTGTGCACAGGACTGCACTAAGATTGCCAGCCAGCATTCTTAGCTCTCCAGTGCTGTCCTCTGAAGCCTCTTAACCTTCAATTTCATTTGTTATGCCCTGATGCCATTATTTCAAAGTATGGCAAAAAACTTCTCACACTGTTTTGGATTCTGTGATCAGATACATACACACACACACATAGGAGAATAATCATAGAATCATAGAATGGTTTGGGTTGGAAGGGACCTTCAAGGTCATATAGTTCCAAGCCCCCTGCCATGGGCAGGGACACCTCCCACCACATCAGGTTGCTCAGTGCCTCATCCAGCCTGGCCTTAAACACCTCCAGGGATTGAGCTGGTGTCCACAACCTCTCTGGGCAACCTCTTCCAGTGTCTCACCAGCCTTCTCTGTCCCTGCTTTTTTCAAGGTGTACAGATACAGAACTAGAAGATGGAAGAGAAAAGAAGGAAGTATTTCCTTCTTTTGGTATGGGTATTGAAATAAGTCAGTGGTGGAGATTAGAAATGTTCACTGTAACTTTTCTAAGACTGTTGAGTCTCTTTTGTAGGACAGAACCTTCCAAAACATACTGTGGTAGAACTAGGCAAAATCTGTACAGGAATTCCAGTCCCTGGGCAGGCTCTCCACTGCTACTGATGGTTTGAGCAGATGCCTGAGGTCTGTGAGAACATCTTGTGTCCTGAAAAGGTTTCCAGAACTGTTTTATGATGAGATGCTGTGATTGTAATAATTAATATTGAATGGACAGCATATTATTGATTTTTCATTAGTAAACAGGCACACAAATAACTTGCCAGTTCACCAGATTATGAAACACACTTATTTGAGTAGTAAAATCTAAATAAAATGTGATGCTGTGATTGTAATAATTAATATTGAATGGACAGCATGTTATTGATTTTTCATAAGTAAACAGGCTCACAAATAACTTGCTAGTTCACCAGATTATGAGACAAACTTACTTGAGAAGTAAAATCTAAATAAATAACAGGACATCATTCTGGGCACCCAATCTACCAGTGATATCAGTACAACTCTCACAAACTATATATATCCAGATTATGCTTCTTAGATATGCAGATTTGTTAAAACTTAAACTACCTGACATCATTTAAATGAATGCAGGAACTGACAATGCAAAGGCCCTTTCCTGAAGAAAGAAATAATTTATTTTTTTAAACACAGTGTCTGCCTCACTTCCCCACTTTAAGAGAATAGCTGTTGCATGGTAAGAGTGGGTCATGAGAAGTTTTAATTGTACAGGTAGGTGCCAGTCCAGGGTAAAATAGAGGAAAAGCTGGTGGAGGGAGATATACAATAAGTTAATGTTCTCACAAATTATTTCTTGCCTGTATTTGAAAGGGCTTTTATTTGAGAGCGCCTTTGGCGCTGGAACTGTTGTGTGGATAAGTAGGGAATTCATTTTACACAGTGTCAATCCTCTGTCTCTCCAGGACTGATGTATTCATTTTTAAGTAAGGACTTGCCATACAGTTCTGGTTTATTTATAGTTGTATTTCTAATTTTAATTACATTAACCTCATCTATTTCTAATATTTTAAACTGTGTTTTGGAATAAAACAGCTGAGTACTCTTGTGTACAAGCACATTTTCTGAATGGAGAATTCATCATATATTATGATTATTTACATTGTATCTGAAGTTTATCAGAACATTAGGATTTTTTTTTTACTTTGGGTAGAGTATTAACAGCAATAGTTCCTTCAAACTGAAGGATTTTTGAGTGGAGAATTATGTTAGAACCTGTCAATAGTTGAATGGGACAGTATTGCATTCCAAGCTTTGCTTTCTATAGGGTTGTCACAGCTAAAATATGCATTTCATGATAGGAATTACCAGAGCAATGCTGGTCTTTTCTAGCTTTCAGCAAGTAAAAGCAGTCTCTGCCTTAGGAACTGCAGTAGTGTTGCTGTTGAAAGTGACAGAAAACTATGCCATAACTTAACAAATTCTTGAATATGGTAAACTAAATACCATTCCTGTCACTGCCATGACTGCTACAGAACAGATGATGAGCAAGCAAACAATAATTTGGAGTAACAAAATGTAACGATGAAAATTACTTCAACTTCTGCCAAGCAGGGCAAAATAATTTATGTAAATATTTTCGAAAAGAGAAGTTTCAGCTGAAAAGTAAAAAGGCAGCAAATACATTTTTGTGATAAGATTTCAGTTCCTCCCCGCAGCAGTCTGCTAATCTCTTGGCCAAGAAAATCTAGTCTAGTATAAATCTAATGCATTTAAAGGGGCTGCAGACTCCAATCAATTCTGCTTTAATCTCACCCTTCTCAAGCTGACTTTTCTATAAAGAACAGGTAATACAGATTAAGACCATCCCTTTGGATGTGTTTCTGATTCCCACTGAAATCAACTGAAAGCTTTTTGACTGATTTCTGGACTCATGAGTTTAAATTAGATCATACTGAAGATGGCCTAAAGATTTTTTTTTTTGTACTTTTAAACTACAGAAGTGAAATAATTTACGTCCAGTTGATTTAAGATTCAGTCCTATAAGTACTGGTTTCTTTTGGGGCTGTTTTCTGTGTTGCCCATTAGTTTCTGAGATCCACTATCTTAATCAGAAGATTCCAAACACTGATTTGAAAATGCACTTGCTATAAAAATCTGAAAGGAAATTTTATTGTAGAATTTCCCACTATAGTGCAATGCATGTTACATGCCTGTAAATTGTAACACTTAAATATTATCTCTTTATCCTACATGTTTACCCTCAAGAAACTTCTGTAAGTTCAGGTGTCAAAGATCTCATGTCAGTTTAAGAGATTTTTAAAGCTTTTAATTTTAAATATGCACTGCAAGTTCTGTTGCAGTTATAAGGTATGTCCAATGTTTAATGTGCATAGTGCATTTAATAAAACATTTGTAAGTAATTAGTAATAGATTTTTCATATACAGCTGTCTTGCAAATAGTTATATATATTATATAGTTCTAATGATTCCTATCACTTAGTACAAAGAAGCAGGTCAACTATGAAAATTGCAATTTAGATCTGGAAGCACATCAAGAAGTTCTATGTTGTTATGGAGAGCAAATACATTTTCTGTTAAATGTAAACAGTCCTGTGTACTTTACATCTTATTCTACATAGATGTTTTTATACCCTGCTGGGACTTTTTAAAGTTGCACCTGTAGTAACAATAATATTTATCAAGATCTTTCTAATTAATTGCAATAATTTAAATCAATTATGAACATTTTTGTTTAAACTAGGCTTTCTTTTGCCTTACATGTCTGTTGCTTTGAATTTTCTGAGATCTGAGTTCTGCATGGACAATGCTGAGATTCAATTTCTCCAGATCTTTCCTCTGTTTTCTGCTATTTGTGCTGGTTTTGCCTAAGAGTGAAGGATGTCAGCAGCAGTGTGTACTCAGTGCAGTGGTTTGGCAGCTGTCCAGAAGGCCACCATTTGAGAACTGGTCTGTGCCAAGGTCAGTGTAGTTCAGGTGTGCTGCAGAGACAGTCTATTCCCGTGGAATGAGGAGGAAAGATTTATGCTGACCTGTTCCATGACCTGGTGAAAGTAATAGAAAGCTCCTCCTGCATCCCTGCACTCTGTGGGCTGCTGAATACAGTGGGATTAATGCCATCCTCAAAAGAGATGCCTGTTCACCTGCTCTTCACTTCAAGCATTTCCAGCATCTGGATGTCGTGTGGAAATGAAGCAAAAGGCTTTCCTGGAGAAGGTAAAACCCTAAGTTTCCAGAGGTGACAAAAGCACTTCATATTCCAGAAGGAATTAAATGCTAGGAAGCAAAAAGTGGATAAAGCTGAGTGCTAAAATCCAGTGTCCCTCTGAGCTAAATGTACATAAGCATGCTAAGATTTTATTTCAAAGCAGTGCTCATGAAAATGAGATCTTAACAGTGTGACATGCTGACCCCTCAAATCACCATCCTGTTAGAAGAGGTGCTGGAGTGCCACCTGTAGCTTCTAGAAAAATGTTAATAAGTTGGAGATCTGTGAAAATGCTGCAAACGAAAAGCTAATGGGGAATGGACTGCAAGAGGCCGCAAATGCATGCAAGATTTATTATTGTCATTACTTTGATCTCCTCCAGATAAACAGGACATGTGCAAAGAAATCAGCTCTCCAAAGAACCTTCTACCACGTGTCAAAGCAAGCTGCCTGTCAGATAATGTTCTGGGTGTTCCACTTGAATTGCCAGCACAAGTTTGTAATTGAGAACTTAAGCCTCTGGTTTACTTCTATAAACTGAGGTTGTTTTAAATTTCTCCAGTGACAAAGAGAAGTTGAGGTCACACTGGAAAATTGAATGTGTTCTTATTTATTCAGATTAGGAAATTATGCACACAAAGACACATCATTTGAGTGCAACACATCTGTTGCACAAGAGAAATTTAAGATCTTGAGACCTAGAACTTTTCTTCTGCTAACCTGTAGGTTGTTGCTGCTTTGATCAAACACCAGAGTGGGGGCATTTATTAACCAGTATAAAATATATACTGGAAAGAGATAGCTTACATCTTTGGCTTTTGGTGTCTGAAATGCAGAATATTCTTTAAAATCTCACACACAGCTCTACAACAAACTTCTACCCCTTTGTAATGCTCTTAAGATCCCATTGTATGGCTATTCCTGCACAATAAACATTTCAAGTTATGTGAAAATTCACTCTGGTTGTGATGCATGTCCAAATGGGGAGTAATTAGGCAACCAGAGTTAATTTAATACATAACTGCAGGTAGGGTTTAGCTTTTCTGCTCAATTCTTGGAAATTCTAGTTACTCTATGCCCTATGTCTCAACGAGATGCTTAATCAAAAGTAGCCTCATATCCAGCCAGAGACTACATGTAGCATGCCAGAAGCACTGTCCCATGTTTGGGTCTGTCAAATACATTCAGTCATTTATTTAAAAAGCATTCAGGAGGGTGGTAAACTTTTCAGATAGCAAAGAATTATTCAGGTTAGTCAGCACTAGAGGACACTGTGAAGATGTTCAATGAGAGCTAATAAACCTGCACAATGGCAGGCAAATTCAGCATTGGCAAATATGAAAATACATATTGGAAGGAACAGATTGAATTGCTCATGCACATTTGCTGAGTTCTAAATTAACTGGAATAACTTGGGAAAAAGACCTGGGGGTCACTGCGGGCAGCTCAATTAAACATCTGATCAATGAGCAGTGGAGGTTAAAAAAGCAAACAAAATGTGAGAATGTATAAAGAAGGGGATGGAAAACAATGGCAATATTGTAATTGTGCAATTATACACATTGTTGACACACTTTCCCTGAATACAGGATTAATTTCTGGTCATGCTTCTTAAAATACATAGTGGAAATAGAAGAAGCTCAAAGTTAAGCAACAAAAAGGAGCAGAGACAAGGAGAAACTTCCATATTAAGAGAGATGTAAAGGATAAGGATTGTTCAGTTGGAAGAAGAAATTACTAAGTGGGGACATAACAGAGAAATACAAAATAATTAATGGTATGGAGAAGGTCAGTTGGGTTTACTCTTCCCCATAATGTAAGAACAAAGTGCCATCCATTAAATTGAAAAGAAACAAATTTAAAACTGATAAAAAGAAATACTTTTTTACACAATGCATAATTAGCCTGTTGAACTCACTGCAACAAGCTATCATTATGCCCAAGAGCTTAGTAGGATTCAAAAAGGATTATACACTTATTTGGATAATGAGAGCGCCCAGGGATACCTTAGATAGGATAAAAATGGTTGGGGGTGGAGATATATGAACCCTCATGCTTCAGGGCATAAACCAATCATTAGCTGTCTGGGATTAGGAAGAAACTTCCCCTACGAGCAAATTATTCAATAATTGTCCATTATGGGTTTTCTTGCAAATTCCACTGAAGCATCTGGTCCTGGCCACTTACTGTGGAGACAGGGCACTGGACTGCTGATTGATCCACTATGGTGTTTCCTATTTACATTTCCCAAATTGTCCCAAGCATTTTCTGTGAGCCTAGGAAAGCCACCTCACTGCCCAAAGGGATACTTCAGTCTGTTCTGTGACCTCCTTGCTGTGTGGCAATTAATGGATATTTATCCATGTATTTATTTTTGATGGAGACAAGCCAGGATGAAGTTTCATCTGTCAGAGAGGACAGACTTCTCATTTTAAATCCCTTCATGGCTTGTGGTGAAGTGTGTAATGCTAACATGTAATAGCCTTTTATCTTTCAAAGTTTTGTAAAGCCTTTTGTGAGATTCACTGATAGTCAAAAGAGCATGTGACTCTACTAAAGTATTATTAAATCTATTTTAGTTTCTATTTTGTTTCTTTTGATAGTTCACTTGACAGATTTTTCTCTTTTTTTCCACTTTCTACCCAAGTGGGAATTACAAAGTCTTAAGGAAAAAATACTCTGGTTTTCTGTTGTACTAGTTCTAGTCTAGGTTCAGTTCTCCACTGAGGGTACAACAGTTTGTCTGTCCTGGAAAATCAGTGAGTTTATCTGAGTTACTTTCTGGGGAAGTTTTGACTGCAGCAAAGTCAAGTAAAACTCACCAATTTTCCCCACTGTGTAGTGTATTAAAAATCAGATGCCACTGAGATGCTTTAGCATTTATATTCATTCCACAGTTTGTTCTCTGCCATCCACTTACTGGGTTTTTAATTCTTTCACTGCATCTTACCATCAACTTTTACTATCTAGTTTTATTATTTTACACTTACTATGTAGGGGTTTTGATGTAATTTTTTTTTCTGCTACTACTCTCTACCATTTTACTGTTACTATACAGTTTTACTGTTGCTATTATTTACTGTCAGGTTTTACTCTACCATTTTACTATATGGAATTCTGTAACAAAGAGAGTGGCAGGTGAGAATCTGATTTTTCCTTTAATTCAATCAGAAGAGCATGTACAGATATAATGCAGAAATGGTGCAATTATTATGGAGGTTTGTGACTTGCCAACCAATCTGTGTCTGCATCTCTCTTCTACACACTTTTTACCTGCCAGTAGTGCTGCTAAGATCCAGTAAAGCCAAATAATCACCAAATTCAACCTAAAATGCCTTTATTTAGTAGACTTAATTGCCAGAGCATGTGACTTCAATATTAGTTTTTCCAAGACTGTGACCTGACAATGCTTAAAGCAAAAGGATAACAATGCTTCCAAGACAAGCTGTGGAGAAAGGAGTCAACAGTGCAGAAAATAAAACAAGGTAGATTAATTTGAGGGAGTAAATTCTTAAACTCAGTGAAAAACAACTTTAAAACATGTAATTGTTTCACTGTGCTGCATAAAAATAATCTTTAAAGTGCACAATTACAATGTTGCTTTCCACACAAGAGCTCTGTAAATGTCTTTAAAAACATTTTATGGAGAACAGACACAGTGACTACTTGCAATGGTGGAATAGCTTTTCTGTTTTAAAACCAACAGAATGTTTTAAAAAATTTTGCAAGCTTCCTTAGGGTTTTGAAAATTTGGAATATGGATTTTATGCAAAAAAAATCTGTTTTCTTCTTATTTAGGTTCTTAGCCTGCGGTATGTGTATTTTAATGATACATTTTCCTTAAATAATAATAGTGACTGATCCCATTTTGAAACTTTAGAGCCCTTAGGAGATGTATCCAGTGTTTATCAATCTACAAGTAGCAGATGCAATTTCAGATGGTATATAATGGAGAAAATGAATGATGAAGTTGAATGCAAGGATCAGCACTTCCAGAAAGCCTCATGAATAATGACAACCAAACTGGAAGCATAGTTTTAGAAAAGCTATACTGGGGGAGACCAGCTGGATTGAGTTAACAAGTAGTTTGCAAGATTAATACTAGAAACTTTGTAAGTCTTTAGTTTTAATTCAGCATAAATTAGTAGTGACCAAAAGGAGTTACTGTCTAACAGCTCTGACAGTGGCCTGGATGAAATGAGTTCTCTGGGTTTGGTCCAATTCCTATCAGCCAAGTGTGAAAACTGACATTTTGGGTGCTACTGGTTAGCATCCATCCTTGTTGGCAAGTCTCAAACAGCTATGGATTGACTGGGCACACAGAATGATGAATGCTGTTTGCTTCATGCTGGAGGCTCTCAGAGGCAAACACAGCTCCTGCCTGAGCTCTGTCAATGCACAGAGAAATGGAGGTCATCAGCCTCTAGAGATGCCAATCACAACTTTTTCTGAGTGTAGATTTCTCATTTACAGCTGTCTTTCCTGCCTCCTAAAAGCCCTGAACCTTTGAAGGACTTCAAGGATTCATATAAGCAAAACATTACAGAGAGCAATACAGCCAATATGAAGTAAGTACACATTTCATATATATTTATTTAAAAAAAGGCTTCATAACCACAATATTGAAACTGCTGAAGTATTATTCAATATGATCCTCAAAGGGGTTTTGCTGTAAAAGTCTTAGGTCTTTGCATGTTATGAGGCACAAATGAAACTAGTATTGAGACTGCTTGTACAGCAAGAGTGCACCAAGTGAATGAATTTTCAGTGTCATTTCAGAACTGTTTTTAACACTTCTCAAGAGTTCATCCTTCAGATGAGTCCTTACATAACTTTAAGCCCTTTAATGCATACCTGGCCCAGCCTAAGCTACTGATTTTGGCATTGGTGTTGGCACTGGCTAAGATTTTTCTTGAAAAATGGCCCCAGATGACCAGACACACAGCCCTGAGAGCTCTCTTGTGGCAGCTGAGTATCAGAGTCCTTCTCTGGTGGTGTTTCGCAAATTCTTTCCCAACAGCTTTCCTCTCATATGAAAAATGTACAATTAAATGTAGTATAATCAATAGACAATCATATATAAGGAATCTGAAAACACACTGTACAAGACTGTATTAAAAAAGTACTCACATGAAGACTCATATTTTCTTCATTATTTCTGCCTCATCATAGGTGAAACTATATTAGTATAATGAAGTGAGAAATAGCAGGATATTCAATATTATATTTCCTGCCTAGCAGTTTTAGAGAATTTAGCTCAAGGCAAGAGAAAATGCAGCCTTTCTGCCCTGAAGAATAAACAAAAACCTGTTACAGAAATAAAAGTGTCAGTAAGAAATAAGGTGGCCCCTCCATATGCATAATGCACTCTGCACCCTAGTGCTACAGTGATCTGCTTGGGGTTTAGTTGGCTTGGATTTTTTTTGGAAATTCTCTTGCTTCTTCCACCAGGAGATGGACTTGTGCGCATCTTTCCTCTTTATAAGGAATGGAGTCATTTGGGATGTTGAATAATCAACTTGCCATTTATTAAACTTGAATGTCAGGGGAGTGGAGCACTGCAAAGCTGCCTGCTTCAACACTTCAGCTGCTCTAGTTCCCAATTAAGGAAAAAATTACTTATTATCCTCTCTTTTTATTCTCCATGCTTGATTTTCTTTATTCTATATGTATGGTACCTGATATTTTTAAAATGTCTTTCTCTTCTTCTCTATGTTCTCTTTAGTCTGGCCTTAATCAGCCTTTAAAGAAACAAATCTTCTTCCTCCAAGCAAAGAGTAAATTCTTGTCTGTCAACTATTCTGCTTGCTTAACTAGACAAAGCAGCTGAGAATTCCAAAATAACAGATACAAAACATTTACATTTAGCAGTAGAAAGATACAGGTATCCAGCCTTAAACTTGACATTATTTTAAGGTCACAGAACCAGATATCAGTTATAGAGGTTTCTGGATTTCCTGATGATTAAAGGAATCTAATTTTACAAAAACACGGTGGAGAATTTATTTAAGAGGACTTGATGATTGTTTGAAAACAGACTTTTGGGAATCTGTGTGAAGCTGCTGATTCTTGATTTAGTAAATAGGCAAAGTAATTTATACTAAGTAAATAGAACTCTCGTAAAATATACAGTAAAACAGTGTATATATGTGTGTACTTGTATCACATATATATGGCATGAGATGCAGAATCACAAACAGTGTTTCTGGGGTGAGACTTAGTGGACAGAATTCCTCCTTCTACCAAAGGTATCTTGTGTTATTGTACATAAGTAATTTTTAACATATCCCACTGGTGTAAAATATATGCAACAGACTTATTCAATTAATAGGTTCAGGTCAGAGAGTTATTGTATTTCAGCAGCTGGTGTTCAGAGATTTTGTAATTTATGAAGTGTATTCATTTACTGGGGTTTTGTTTTAAAAATGTCACTTTTCCCTTTACGAGGCCTTATCAATAAAACAAAAATGTCTTATCAAAACAGTGGACCTTTATGGAACTTTCTACATTATTATGCAAAAGTCCATAAAATTAGACAATTGTCTAAAAAGCAAATACTCCAAAAAGTAGGGCTTGAAGGGAAAATAAAGCTATCGCCCTAAGGAAAAAAAAACCCCACCAAAAATAGAAACATGTGTGGGAGACTGGTGGAGAAAAAAACAAAGTAGATGTTTTAAAAGAGCAGATGAAATTGTGCAAAATAGCAAGAAGTAACAATTATGTAGGTACCCAGCATCTCATGAGAGTGAAGTGCAATACAAAGTTGCATTACAGTCTACCCTACATCATCTTTTGGAACAAGTTTCTCCTGGTCTTATGCAAAAAAGAATTGCAAAGACAGATATTGAAATAGCCTTTGAGGGAGGCAGGGAGAGGTGATAGTTTCAGCAATGTATCTCATGCCTTAGATACAAGCCTGCTGCACTCCTTAAAAAGGTGTGAGTGCCATTAGCAAGCACAATGCTGCTTATTGTAGGGACAAGCTTCTCACTTTCCCCCCTCAAGGCAAAGCAGCTCAACGCTGTTCCAGACTACAGGGCTCTACTTCCCAGGAGGGATCCAACACCTCAGCTCTAGCCTTGTAAGGAAGAACGATGCTGATGGGCCTGAATGCTTTTTGTTTTAACTTTCATTCAGGTAAGACCATTCTAATAGTCTTAAATGTGTATTGCACCCAAAAGCTGATTGTGAGCTTTATCAGATGCACTTCTGGCTACATCTAGTTCTTGGTTAAGTCAAGGCAGTGCATTATATATGTCCACAGGCATCAGTCTAGCACTTTAATTTGAAAGCTTGCAGATTCTGAGCCACCTCATCTAGTGCAGGATGTCCCTGTCACTGCAGAGTTTGGACTAGATGCTCTTTGAAAAGGGAGATCCAACAGCTGGTAGAACTGGATTTCCTCCACTTCCCCTTCAGCCAGATACTTGCCCCTCCTTATTCCAACTGAGACTGCTCCAGTGAGACAGGAGGGCTGACAAGAGCTCCTGTTGCATGGAATTGAGCACTGCAATCACTGGCATTGCCTGGGGCAACTTCAGATCAAAAAGGGGTTGTCTTTGCAGCAGGGAAACACGAAAAATTAGAAGTGTTTCTGTAATGTTGCTCTTCCCCTGTCGTTTCTTGTAGTGAAGTGATACCAGGATACCCTCATCCAAAGACTCACCACTTAGTGCTGCTTGAAGATGTGTTTGTGCTATTGGATAAAAGAAAAATTACCCCAGTGCAGCCCAAGTGCCAGCCCTGCATGTCTAATTTATTTTACTCACATTAGAACAACTGCACATCTTTCCTACCAACTATCCTTTGTTTTCATTTCATTATTGTCACAATTTCCTGTGAATTACAGGAAAACTGGTAGTTACTGCACTGTTTGGAGCTGTTACTTGCAGTTCTTTGGTGAATGTACAGCATATGTTGTACCTCAATCACTTTGGTTTACCTCATAGCACTAATGAAATAATTTTTAGACAAATTTTGCTGTAGAGACTACTCTACTTTTCAACTCTGTCCAAAGGAGGATACTGCTTCATCAGTTGCCACCAAATTCCATGTTTTGTATAAAAAGCAAACTTATCCTAGCACTCAGATGATCTGTTTGGCTTGAAAAAGCTGTTTAGCCTTCAGCTGAGGCTTTGTTTTCTATCACAAGCTCTACTATGAGCTGTGTTTTCTTTCTGGTAACTTTTCAAATTGTTTTATATGAGATTTCTGCGTTTTCTTCCTAACATAATAATTCTGTCTTTGTTTCAGGGATAAGGGCTGTAATATATTCTTATGTTCACAGCAGAGCAGGCACAGATTCATCTAAGCTATGACAACCAGCAGGCTTTCTTATCTACAAAGAGGGTCATCTGTTTTGCTTAAGAATATGGTGCAAATGATTGCACTAGTATATTGCTAATGCTTAAATCTACATTTCTATGTAAAATTAATTTTCTCTTTTGTCTGTAGTTGCAACTTGGAAACGCTTTCCTTATATGCACTATAAAATGTTAATAGCAAAATTTAGTGTGGCTTTATGACTGTGGTGTCATTTTTCTCAGCTTGATCAGCTCTTTCAAATGGCATCATTATGATCAAAGTTGTTTACAGTAATAAAGTAAGAATAGTTGAAATAAAATAGTAGGTGCCTTTACAGTTAAAGAGTAGCTGGCATTTAAGAATGCAGCAGCTACTCCTTGTGTGAGTGCAGAACCATACAAGTCCACAGTATAATAGAGTTAATGCATGTAATTACAAGATTGCCCCCCTCAGGATTTAAGGGCATTGAAAGAGACAACAGGAAACACATTATGAATCTGAAAGGGGGGAAAGTAACAAAATTGCATTTCTTGGCAATATAAGGAGAAACAACTGTGCACTGAAGCTTTGAAGTCTACAAAATTTTGGATTATTCTAATGCAGCATCATATTTCACCATTAATTTGTCACTGGTTACTGACTTAAGAGAATCAAATGGTGACATTTTAAATTCAAGTACAGTTATAAATATTTTCTAATGCTGAATGATTAATAGAAATGGCTTTAAATTATTGTAGGTATGTTTAACATATGTGGAAAAACATATGGATGATGTTTCAGACTACCAGCTATAAACATTAGTACTTCGGGACATAGGAAATCATTCATAAACCATGGGTTTTTATAAAATCTTTTAAAAACTTTGTTGCAATAAGAAAATAATCGGTGATGGTGATTTACACCTGCTCTGCCCCACACAAAGTGTAACACTGCAGCCTGGGAAAGGAGCACTCAAGGAATGAGATCTCATAGGAAATCTGGGAATATCATAGTTACAAAAATACATCAGGTGAAATTCCAGGGCAGCAGTTGCAGGGAATAAGATAATAAAGAAAAGAAGAAAAATTTATTCAGTGGATGGAACAAAAAAGATTGATGATTCTTTAGTGAAGCACTGCCAAGTACTTCAGAAGACACAGGATTAGCTTTCACCTCTGCTAAATATAGTTTCTGTGACCTCAGATGACTTTGTTGCACCGTGGCCATAGAAAATGTGATGCTATCCCTATTAATAGCACTTTTAAGCCCTGACTTCAAAGAGATCTAAGCACAGGCCTAAAAGACAAGCCAGAGCAATTTTTCTAAATCAAGATCTTCAACTCAAAGATTCTGTGTCCAGTCTGCAAAATGAGATTAATGCTACTCTCTCTTCTTCCTCTTCTATTTAGTTGTACAGAATGTCAAGTCCCTGTGTGTACCAACAGCCTCTGCAGCCTCTTTTCCTCATGTCCAAAGTCAGCTCTGATCTGGTCAGCTGTGTAACCTTGCAACTGGCTGCTGGGAAAACTGTGAAGTTGTGAGAAAAAGCTGCCAAAAACCTCACAGGGGGCTTCTGCCCCTTGGTTTGTATGCTGCATTTAAGCTTTGACCATCTCTCTTAGCTGTCCTCCAATCTGAAAGTTGCATCAGGGCAATAATAAAGTGATAATTTCTTGATTAACAGTAATACCTGGTTAAACAAATGAGAACTCACTCCAAATGTTCATACCCTTGGTCATAATTTATTAACAAAGGTTTTACTTTAGTATCAACTAAATCCCAGGCTGATCATTGCTCTTCTGCAATGAAAGCTAGTACCAGGACTGATTCCATTTGACAACTCTACTCTTTAAGATTGCAGGTCCCTAACAGAGAACTGAGGATGTGATTGATTTACCTGACAGTGTTTTAACTGAGAACACTGCAAAATAATTCAAAATTAGTTTGACACCTTGGAAGACAACCTTATATTAAGAAATATCAGAGCACAGAAAGAGAAGCCCACTATCTATTTTTGCAGTGAATACCAGAACAGGTAGGGATGCATACTTAAGAAACTCTCAAACAATGTGTTGCAGCCCAATGTATCCTTGGAAAGAGAAATCAACCAGCACAATAAATGGTAGCTGTGAAATGTTACAAGTCTTGGAATGAGGAACAGAAATTTGGAACAGACAAGGAAATCTGAGTCACGCTCTCCAGGCTGCAGAATTTTCTTTTATCTGAGATTACCCTATTTGATGTTGAAAGGTGTTTATGACTCTTGAATGCAAAATAGAAGCCAAGTCAATGTGGTGCCACATTCACCCAGAAAGATGGCTCATTGAGGAAATCAAAGTTATATTTGACTCACTAGATCAGGAAAGGCGACCTGTGCCTTCATAGGAAGAACAGCCTTTAAAAAATAGGTGCCTCATGTTTTCTGTTGGTAAACTACATTCTTATTACATAAATGATTCTTAAAAACATATAGGGCCACATTCTCTTCTTTTCATCTTAGAGAAGTTTAATGATTTTCCCTGCCTTTTAAAGACATTTTTATCACTAGACTCATGTCTACAGTGTACATAAGGCAGTGGTTATAGAACACAAACAGCATTATTTGTGCTTCATCCTTCCTATGCAAAGAGAAAATTACCTCAAGTTCTGATCCTTTAGATGCTCATTATCAGACAGATTTATACAAATGATCATCTGAACACATGGTTGCAGCCTCAATGAAATCAAGAGAATTGCAATGCAGGAAGTTAAATATATGCAATAAAGCCCTGCAAGATTCAGTTCAGACTAACAAATGGGCTCGGTCTCTATGCATTCACTGCAGCTTTTTCTCATTTGCCCTGATCTCAAAGGGACAGTGTATTTATACAGAGAGCTGCTTTTTAGAAACTGTAGTATAATTTATTACACCATAAATTGCTAAGATTACAAATTATTCTAATTATTATTATTTCTTGTCTCTTCTCCATTAATTTTTTCCAGTTCAGCATGCCCAAAGTATGAACACTGATAATGTTCACTTTACAATCCAGGCTGAAAGAGAAATTTTTGAGTCCCTAGGATGCAGTAGAGCCTCTGAAATGGCAGTAGATGAGTATGTTACAAGGCGGCTGACAGTTAATGTCCCAACTATGTACCTTCTGATGGAGGAGATGTCTTAGTCCTGTCCAAAGCTTTGGGTATGTTCTTTTTATCTTTGGACTGGTGGACTTCAAGGTTGGGACCTGATGTAGTTGACAAAGCAGTGAGAAAGGTGCAGTTCCAAGAGCCACTTTTCCTTTCTCTCTGCCCTGCTGTGTTCTCTCTTTTTTTTTTCTCTTCTGGCTTGCACCAGGGTGGAGCAAAGGGGCATATCTGATTAATCCTTTTCAGACTGGCAGGGAAGGCTTTGCAATTTTATTACAGGACAAAATTATTATGAACAGCTCAAGCTAGAAATACTCTTTGATGCAGAGAAATGTATTTAAAAGTTTGCCTGAAATGCCTGGTAAGAGCAGAGCTAGAATATTTGAATAAGCCCTTTGAAGCTTGCAGTTGCCTGAGTTCATTGTCGTCCAAAGCTATCGTCCAATATGACTGGAGCTGCTCTAGGCTTTGTGAACTTATTACAAGTGTAGGTGAGTTGCTGTCATCAAATTGGAGTGTCCATTAAAACTTCAAAGGATAAGCTTCATCTAAGTTTTCCTTGTCATAATGTGTAATACTTATTACAGAGAGATTTATTAAGCTTCTCTCATTTTATAGGTTGAATCTAGTGCAGGGTCATGGAACATATTAAGGTTTTGACCAAAAGTAAAGAGCTGAAATTTTCATATTTTGCTATTCATGACCTTAGGACTACCTAAAGTGGCAGCCACCTTTAATTCAATGCAATTGTGCCTAAGCATATCTGTGCTTTCACTCTGCTGATGTTTCAAGAGACAAAAAACATGAGAAGATGAATGTTGAGTGGGTTTAGGAGGCATTTTGAAAGCCAGATACTATGCTAAGCCAGAAATGAGGGACCCTGCCATGTAAAATAGTCTTACACTCAGGTGGTAATGCTATAAATTGAGGAAAAAAGGATATATAATTTAGTAAATTAAGTTTGAGTGCTCTGTCCTTGCTGAACTAAGTCTGTGTCACTGTCACACATTAAAGACCCATACTGTGTGTCTGAAAAATCACTTTTAAAACAGTGAGGTTTCAGACATACTTTCATTGCATTCCTATCTACTGTGAGTGTAATTACCAACTACACAACTAATAATCTTTATTTTTTCCTGAACAGAAACACAATGCGTGTTAGAGAATTGCTTATCCTGCTGTAAATCTACAATAGCTTCTGGAGATTGATAAAGTTTGGAAGAGACACATTTTCCAGCTGTTTGTTTATTTCTTTGGACATTGGTTTTGCAGACTGGAGGGTGGGCTTCATCTGCTTAAGAACAGCACTGAGAGCACCTAGATTCTCTACATATAGCTAGTACAAGTCTAGTCAAAGGAGCCAAGGGGTTAGCTTTAATTCTAAACCAGTTAATTGACTATTTTTCTGTGTTGAAGTTTGCAATGGATACCTCATTGTATATTTCCAATGTCATTGTGTCAAGTTTTGAGAATTTCATTTGCTCTTTAATTCTGGATTCCAAACATATCACTTAGTGGATAGTATTTTTTTCCATATATCATATTAATACGACCAAAAGCAACATTTATCTATGTTTCTATCTTCCAAAGTTAACTGGAGAAATAAAAAAAACTAAAGCAAAACCCAATAGAATTTCTTTTCATCTTAGGTTCTTTATGATATGTAACAAAACTCCAAAACTCAATTGAAAAAAGTTGTTTCTTGCTAAAAGAACCCAAAACCTTTGCAAGGGGTGCAAATTCCATCAGGTTTATGGGACAAACACTTTGTCTTGAGTCACTACACTCATGTTCTTATTTATGCTAGCATAAATTCCTACTTTCACTTCACACAAAGTAGGATAATCCTTTTATAAACTAAACTAAATTATCTTGAAGAGCATCACTCGAGTTATGGATTTACAATAAAGTGATTACAGGCAGAGTGTGAACATTAATTTGTGTTTTACTGTATTTTTACATGCAATTTTACTCTTTTTTTACATGCAGTTTTCACAATTACTGGTTTGGTGGGTATTTTTAATTTGCCACACTGGGAGGACCAATGGTATGAATGTGGCAGGCAAAAGGGAAGTATTCATTCCTCCTAATATTTGACAGTAAACAGAGATTGTTGTCCTAGTGAGGTGGCTGGTCTCCAAAAGCTTCCTGTATAGTCCATGCAGCAAAAAAGGCTCCTCCAGTGAGTGCCTGAGAGCTCCTGAATTAGGCTTCTGCTCTGAACTGATCTCTGGAGGATCTTTTCACTCTCTTCATCTCTAGGGAGATTGCATCCCCTCAGTACAATTTGTGTGTCTGAATTTACAAGAAGTTGAAGACTTTCCCTGGAGAATCTCTTTTCTGCATGGATTTTTGTGCGTAGAGTAGCTGAGGAGCAGGAGAATGCTTTTTATTTTGAGTGGGTTAATTTGGATTGCCAGACAACTCCATTTAAATCTTTTTGCAAAGAACAACCTTTTGCCTCCTGTCCTAAAGAATTTATTTGTTTTCATGAGTTTGTCTCAACCTTCAAGTTATTGTAACAGTTTTGTGTATTTAATATACAGTGTGTGTTAATATCAAAGACAGTTTTATAACAGCATTATAACATACACCATTCCATCCAGCTTTTTATGGACATCTACGTCTCTGCATTAAACTACTGTAGCTTGTGGAATTTACAGGAGAAATCAAGAATGAAGCCTGATGAAAAGCCTTTTAAATCGTGTTGTGTACATCTCCTGCATCCATCTTGCAAAAAAAAGACTAAAATGAAGAGAACTCTTATGTGATAATTTCTAGCATCATATCTTAGCAAGAGCACAGGATTACCATTCTGCTAGACAAACCATAAAGGAAAAAAGATTGTGGTACAGTTGGGAAGACCAAATTCATCTTTTTATTTGCAGTCAAGCTTAAATATTTATGTTTTTGAGGAAAATAAAAACAAAGTGGTAACTAGGCATTCTTAGTTTAATAGAGGTCTCATTTTACATTCTGCAGCATTAAAATACAAATAATATATGGTATGTAGAAAAATAAAAGCAGAAGAGGTGGGGGGGGGTGGGAGAGAGAGAGAGAAAGAGAAATACCTCTCTGCCTATCTCTGCAAAAAAGCAAGCTAAATAATAAAGTGTTGTAATTACAAAGCAGCCTAATCATATAATTTTTAATCTAAACTTTAGAGAAGTGATGGGACTTCTTAAAAAAAGTTGGACTGTTCTTTTTGCCTTGAAAATGCTCCGAGTTTCTACAGGAAAATACAATAGATGACACAAGTTATACTTCACATTATCAGTAAATAGTACCATAACCTCTGCATGAGGCAATGCAGGTTGTCATATCTAGTTACTATTTTCTTAGGAAATAAATGACTTCTGATCATTACGGGCCGATGTGACATGACAGTGTAAAATCATATTCCAGTCTGTGGTGAGCAAGATGATAACATATGTCACCACTCTACTAAACCTGTGAAAATCCCTTGGAATTTCTATTTATTAAACCTCATGTTCACCACACTGTACAGTACGTGGCTTATTCAGTGGTTGCAGCAAAGCACTGCCTGCTGTTAATTGCTTCTGTGGATTCAATTTCAATAGCAATCAACCTTAAATAAACTAGTAAAAACTCTCCTTAAACACTGCGAGCATTTTTCAGAAGTACTAGTATGCAAGAAAATTAAGTCAAGGACAGTTCTTTAGCAATCTGCATTGCCTGTTTGCAGCCTAGTAATTCAACTAAATTTATCTCACAATTAAAGCACAACTGACCCATACTAGAAGTACATTACCTGCATTTAGGTTCTTTTTGCTTAACAGTTCTCATCTTATTTATCACTCTATCTCTCTTTTTTTTTCCTCCTGTTTATCGTACTACAGATGTTCTCAATGGGGAATTATCATCCTGAATGAATACTTTGAGGAAAATTACTATTGAACACTCTACACGTGACAGATAGAAGCAACTCCTGCAGCACTATCTTTGCAAAACAAAGCACGGAGTAAAGTGACAAGTGTAACCCCAGAGTTTAAGATCTCTGTGTTTAACATAAATACCCAATCACCAGTTTGATTTTTGCCAAACTAACAGCCCATAGCAACAAGCTCCACATTTTGTGAGAAGTATGTGTTCTGCTTTACATTTCCCTGAGTGCTCTTAGCATACATGACAAGATCCTAACCATCCTTATCAAGACATTATTTCATAGCTTTTTTATCATATCTATCATGTAGCCCTTCTGTGAGGCTGCTGATGCCAATTGTTTCGCTCTTTTCTCCTTATCCTCTGTCAATCTTGCCAGATAGAACTGAGCTGCCTCTAATTTTGCAAAACTTCTGTTTGCAGTTGGTGACCAGGATTGTTTGAAATGTGGAGGACAACTGTTTTAATGACATTAAAGAATTTTTCATACAACTCTTCCCTTCTATATCAAAGCTCACTCCTACAGTTCAAGCCAAATTAAGGACTTCATTGCACTCCCCACAATGTTATCAAGGTCTTTTTCCTTTGATACTCTTAATGTAGAAATCACTAAAGTGTAAAAATAGATTTAAAAAAATCCATGTAAATACATTAATTTGCATGCATCAACACTGAATTTAATCAAGTTGATTGTCTACCTAACTTGTTTATTTTCTTCTGAAGTTTCTTATTACCCTCTCTGGACTTGATTAACCTGAATAATTTTGTGTCACCTGTCAATTTTATCACCTCAATGCTCATCACTTTTTCCAGTCCATTAAAAAAATATATTAAACTATGCCAATCTTGCTTCAGAATGGCATGCACTTGGATGTCAGATTCAGCTCAGGTGAAAACTGGGAATTCCTATATTCCTCCTCTTACTCCTTTTACAATAGGGAGTTGCAGCCTCTTCACAAGACTCCCTGTTGCATACAAGATCACTGGCAAGAAAATTGAAGGGAGGGGATGGCACACAGAATTTTTTTAGCACTGAATTTCTTGGAAATTTGTCTTACATTGTAGAAACAGCTTCAGGATGGGCAAGCTCAATTTCTGTGGTGATTTGATGACTTTAGATTATAGCTTCCTACAAGGAGAGGATAAGAGAACTGGGACTGTGGCCTGAAGAAGGGAAGGCTGATGAGGAATCTTACCAATGTGTTTAAAAACTTGATGGAAGGAAATAAGAAATGTCAAATTGACTCTACTCAGTGACAGTAAAAAGCAAGACAGAAATTAAAAAGTGTAAAATTCAGCCTGAACACACAGAACTTTTTTACCATGAGGATGGTCAAACATTAGAAGAGGTTTCCTAGAGAGGTTGTGGAGTCCATCTGAGGAGAGACTTAAAACTTAACAGGACACATTCCTGGGCAACATCAAGAGAGCATCAAAACTGTGCACCCTTCTCAAAGTGAGAGAAGTGAAAAATCCATTCCCTGTCTCAGTGTAGTTAAATCCCAAAGATAAGATTTTATTTGTGAGGATGTGAGCAACCCTTCCATAAAAACCTAATAATACCTTATTAATTTTTTTCCAGTAAATCCACAGAATGGCTTACAAATTAAATTATTAAATCCTTACACTCTTCTGGAAAGACCACTTTTTATAATACAAATTATGAACAATGAACCAACAAAGGTACTTAAAGTATTTTTGATGAAATCTTTATCCCATTTTTGCATATTAGACATGTTTTATGATATATTGCTGTTTAGAGCATGAAGAAGGGACAACTTAATTCTTCCAAAGCAACATATGGGACATCTTGAAAACAGAACACAACAGACGTAAGGAATGTTTATGAGTTAGAGGAGCATGTGCTACCAGAGCCAACTTAAATGAGATATCAGATGTTTCTGGTGAAAATCTTTGTGTTAGGTGAAATGGGCTACATTCTCTTTCCTTTATTCCTAAGATGAGATGGATTTGAAAAACCTACCCGGCTCCTTGATGCAAGGACTCGCCACATGAGCTAATCTCCAGCACATTACTATTGGCAAGCAGATCTTTCACCCTTTTTTCTCCATGCATTACAGAAAATATTAAATCAGTTTGGTGTCCATAAAAACTTTTGATCCTAGGAATAGCCTAGGGTACTATCATTATCTTCAGGAGAACCATTTGTAGATCTTCCTTAGGTAGCACTAATTTAATTTCTTTGCTAGAGAAAAAGTGGCTGATTTTCTAGATCAATATTTGATTGAATATGTTTGAAATGTCAGCAGATAAAGGCCCCTTTTTCTGGCCCAAAGAGTTTTTGAACCACAGAGGTATACTGTTCTAGCTCCCCTGGGATCTGACTGCAAGGAGGTCTCAAAGATCTGTTAGAAACCTTCCTGCTGTTCCTTGTGTTCTTCCAGCAAAACTTTCTAAAGGTTGAGATGAGAAGAAAGAAGATCAAGAACCAAAATGTCTTTATATCCATTTTTTAATCTTTCCTGGTGCTCCTCTTAACTAAAAATAATCGTTTATAACACCAGTTTACAAAAAAACTCCTGTAATAGGATCATGTGAAAGGAAGAAAAAAAACAGCCACGGCCAGTCCTTCAGATTTGCTTTAAGAAGATGCTCCAACAACTTTTGCAAGTCATTGACATTTGAAGGGCTTTTTCTCTTTCATGACACTAATTAAAGCAGAATATCAATGTATCATCTTCTTGAAAGTGATCTATTAAAGAGATGTGCTCAAGGCTGAAAAACCAGGGCAATGGACATATGTTTTAGAACTTCACAAGAAAAGTTGCCTAGTTATGTTTGATACCTACAGAAAAGCACAAAAGTTAAAAGATATTCTTAAACAATAAGAGATGGGGTTGAAAAAAACGACATGATGGGAGATCTTGCATCAATCTATTCCATATTAAATTCATGCCAAGTACATGCACACACAGACATTCCTTTTCCTCAGCCCCATACAGAACAGTACTTGTGTTCATGCTGCTCAAATGAAGAGGTTTCTTTAAATCTTCAGGATCTAGACCTACATTTCTGGGAGTGAGTAAATGAAACGTAAACTTCTTGTAAAATAAGATAAGAAATGCATCTAAACAGCAAACCACAATGCCTATCTTGACTATATGCACAGTTTGATGCTACGTGATTAACAGTACATACACTTCTGCATAATATTATCCATTCATCTTAACATCAAAAACTCATTTAAATAGGAGAAAACTGATGGTAATTTGCTTCTTAATGGTTTACTTAAGGGCTTTGATTTTACTTTGATTTTCTTTTTTAAAGTATGCTGAACTTGCTAATAATGTGTATGCACACTTTTTCAATGTAAAAATTAGAAAGAAAACTTCATCCAGATAGTGAAAGCTTGTGGTACCATATCAGTTTTGAAGATAGCAGTTATTATTCATTTCTAATATCAGTTTTCTGCCATCTTTAGAAATACTATGCTGTTTGCAGAGATCTAAAGTCCCCCGATTTAAAAATGCCTTGACAATTATCTGTGCAAGTTTTTGAACAACATATTGTCTTAGTTTCATTTATTTCACTGTGAAGTCAAACATATTTTGATAAGCCAAAAATCTGTAAGATCAACCAGTAGTTGTTGTGTGTGCCATTTCAGTGACCCTGGGAAAGTCTTTGTTTCTTTTAGAAGCAGCAAAAATGCAGCAACATTTCTGTTAATCTCTTGGGAAATACAGAAAAAAATCACAACTGTTCTTATTTCTACAACATTCTTTAGAAAGATAGTACAGTAACTCCAGTGTCATGTATCCAAATAGAACATTGGTTGCTCATTACTTCAAAGAAAGAAAAATTAGCAGCTTTGCCCCCCACTATTTCTGCATCATACCTAAATGAGTAGATTATATGAAAAACACCTCATCCAGTTGCTGCACCAGGTTCTGCTAACCAAAAGCATAAGCCTCCAGCAGTGAAGTCAGATACCCAATAGTCTCTGCAGGGATCAAAGTAAGCCAAACAAAATCCATGTTTTGTACCTGCTTCCAACGTGTTTGGGAAGCACTGTTAATGAAAAATGAGGTTGCTGTACCTTTTGCACACTTTTGGATTATTGTTCACTGCCATCAATCTCAAACCTAATGAAACAGAGACCACCTACAGTGGAGGGATATTGTGTCCATCTGACAAACTGTATCCAATTTACTAACTGATGGGGTGGCATAAGCTGCCACTGGTCATATGATTTTCAGCTTCTCATTGGTCATACATTAAGCATTAGTAATGGGGCAATGCCATTTCCACTCTCACTCTCTGGCAAGAGTAGGAGTATTAGATAGTACACTATAATTCTGTGATAATGCTACTGTACAATGTGCTGTTTTCTCCCCACCATGGACACAAAAAATTGCAGCAGACTTGGCTCCTCCACACTGCCTTTATGGAATCAGCACAGAAATATGCTTGCCGTGACATGTATTCAAAGGTTTCAGTGCCTTTCAGTGGGTAACTTTATGGGCACATGTGTTATGGATGTCACAACCAAACTCTGCAGGAGGAGAGAAAATACTGCACACATCACACAAGGGGTGTAAGCAGTGGGCAACCTAAGCTCCAACCTGCAGAGTAGCAAGAGTTTTTTCCAAAGAAAAATGCTGACTTTCTAAATGGAAGATGCTTTTGTTTCTGCACCTGTTTTGCTGGGTATCTTGTGAAGCTGCTTCTACCTCTACTAAATGTCACACTAATAGGGAGAAGCAAAAGAGGGAGAAATTATGATGGATATTAGTTGATTCTCCTGTTACTGCTAGATATGATTATTGCTTTTTCCTGCTTTGGCTCCCTCAGTTTAGTCCTAACAGAGTGCAGCTTATTAAGAAGCTCTGCTGTTTAAGTTTTACTAGCATAATAACCAGTTCTGCCTTCATGGTCATTCTGAAAGTCCATTCACTGACCACCTGTCGGTCTGTGAAATGAATTTTAGATTTTCCTAAGGTTTTTCATGGATTTTTCTCCCACCATAGCTCTCTGAACTTGTCCAGTGCTGTGTACAGGCTTGTGATTTATGCTTAGCAGGTGTTTGTTTGCTATGGGTTTCTAAATGTTGGCTTCCTACTGTAAGGAAGGCATGGGAAGGTGGGAATGGGTTTATTGTATTCTGTAGTCTGTTCCACAACTACAAAATGGATTTCCAGCTGACACTCTGTGCTGCTATGCATTAAGCCACGAAACCCTATCTATATCAGCAATATAACAACTAATGCAAGGGAATTCACAGTTAAGACTGAATCTCCATTATTAACTCACTATGTTGTGCCTAAACATTGCTCTACAAATTGTTTTGATATAGACCAAAACTACTGCAATAGGTGAACAAAAGCAGATGAGCTGTCAACACAAATTCAGTCTTCACTATGAGATTCTGTGCACTGACTGCGTCAACTTTACATTCCCTGATTCTTATCTTTTGACAAAGTTATTGAACTTTTTAAAGTTTGTGGAGGGCATGTGATCCACTAAAAAAATGCTCTTTGAGATCTCTTGTGTGAATACAATGAGAGTTAAGATCTACAACACTAAAACCCACTGCAGTTATCTAGATCAGAGCAAGTTAATTTTAAAATGTGTATTATTTACCTGAGGAACCATAAAACCTCTAGTCACAGTCTTTGCATTGTTTGTTAATAATATTCTTTGCCCCTGATTCTCAGAGATCAGTAACTACTGCTGTGAAGTTGTAGATTAAGAGTTATGAACTGCACTGAGATTGTTTTCAATACTGTACCTATACAAATGCTGGAATACTTTAGAAATTGCATGTTGCCTCAGTCTGCAAAAACTTCTGAGGCTGCTCCTGTCACCTGCAGGATCATTATACTGAGTCGGTGGAAAAAACAATTATTTTCTTCACATTGAGCTTTGGATTAGTCTACATTTAAATATACCCTTCAAAGATGGGGCTTATACATGCATGGCTCCTCGTTTTCCCTCAAGGCACATCCTACTTAGTCTATGACTCACAATTTCTGTATGTCCTCAAGGGGTTCCATTGCATTTTGGTCACTTTTTTCACCAAGTTAGGTCTTCTTTTCCAAGTGCTGCTGACTGAGCATGGCTTGGGGGTTCCATTTATTATTATATTGTAACCTTGTCACTCATATTACTCGAGTAAACACTGGCATGATCTGTAGCTGACTTACAGCTTTCTATAGTTTTGCCTTTTTTCCTAGTGACGTCTAATAGAACTTAACAGGAAACAGCTCAGCTTTCTGGAAAAAAATATGAACCAACACAAGATACTGCAAAAGCCTGTGACTGGTTGTCACACTCAGCTCTGTGGGCTGGCTTTAATTCACTTTAACATGATTATAGAGGTTTAAATCATCATTTCAGTTGAAATCAGAGCCTACTGTAAAGAATGAAATCTTAACAATAAAAACATGTTCTTTGTAGGACTCTACATCTAATTTGCATCTGAACTAAAATAACCCTGTATCTGACTTTGGAGGAATTTAGTTACTGCTCTTCATTCTTCAGACACTCAGTGTGTTTGGGAAGAAGCAATGCACAGTATTTTATTCATCATCTCTAACTTCCCTTCATATTATTGAGATATAGACTAGAGCTAAGATTGGGTGTCATTTGCCAACAAAAGGTTGTCATTTTTGTTGTTAAGTATCTGCACACTGTTTTGACAATAATTCTTCAGTTTCCTTGCCTCCTCTGCTTAAAACTTCACAGCACATACAGGATGATTTTAAAGATCTTCAGAAGACTATTACTTATCAATATCTGTTACCTCCATTTTGTAACTCTCATTTGAGGAAGGTGCCATTTGATTTATTTCTTAATTTGAATTTTTACTACTCTATAATAATGTGAATGCTCTGACAACTTTTTGAAAATATGGATTTAAATAGAAATTTCAATTGTCACAAGATCTATCAGAGTCAAGCAACAAAACAGAAATAAGGAAAATAATTTTCCCTACAAAGTGACTGATAGTTCCAATGACTTCACTGGAACAGAAGCTGCATATTATTACTACAGTACCATAATGATATCAGTATTCCTATCCACTCATATATCCACAAGATATGGAGAAAGAATGTGCTGAAGATGAGAAAAACATGGGATTTTCTAAACTGAGGGAAAGAACCTCATAACAGCTCTAAGAAGGATGCTTATAATGTCTGCAAGACAACTGGAAAGAATCAGGATGTAAGAAATCCTAATTATATCACTTTAATGATTAGTCCTAATCTTGCCCATCAATTTATGTGGATTTTTCCATAATTTAATTGGTTTAAAAAGAACACAGACAAGTTTGTAATAAGTCTAGTTTCTAATTAGCCCCCTAAGAGTATTGAAATAAGCTCCTTGCCAACCAGAATCACATATACAACTCTGTAAAATTGGAGTTCTGGTATTGTACTACAGTGGAATTCTGTTTTTCTCTTAAAGCCTGCAGCAATGCTATATAGCTCACAAGAGAAGAACTTTGTTCTGTGGTGTTTGAATCACCTTCCTTTTAAAATGCTGCTAAGTGTGAAATTAGTGTTGTCCCTCAAAGTGCATGAGAATAATTGTCAGTAATTGAACACAGTTTGGGAGCTAATTATATAAAAATTGATATTAAAAGAATACTACAGGATTGATTGAGTTTTGCAGTTCATATTTAGTTTTTAAATTACCAGAGTTGAAAGGCTGTGGTAAGAAACAATAAAAATCTATTCAAAGCTGCTAAAGCAAATTAAGGTTTACTAGTCCTTTGAAAGACAAATGATCCAAGTGAGGTAATGCAGAGAGGACAGTAAAAATGTTCCTGACATTTACCATAGGTTTAAATTATCAAGTGCTTTAGGATGCTGTATATTGAACACATTTCATATTTCCACTTTCTTTTTAAATTGTGGGGATTTCTGTTTTAGTTTTTCTTTAAAAATGGGAAAATTCATAACATTCTGGTAGAAACAGCATTAAGGTGTATCATCTCAAGGAACCATTAGTCAGTACTCGGTGCTCAGATGTAAAAGGAGCAAAGCCTGGATCTAAGCTTTTGAATAGGAGGAGAAAATTAGTTTTGGGGAGACTTTTTAACCACTACTTGATCTTATTATACAGTGTCATAAATAAATGAGAGGTTGACAAAAGCAGAGCAGATGAACTTGCCACTGTTCCTCATGCTAAAAGGAATTTTGCAACCCCAGAAGCAGTTGACTTGCTCCCAAATTTTCCTGGAAGAAGAGCAGTACAGAGGAAAGAAACAATGTGCATTATTGCACATTACAGCCCCCAGGGGTTGCAAGACCGATTGTGTATTTCTTTGCAATCAGAATTAGCTGGAAAGTGCTGAACCATTAAAGAAATAAGTTCAAATAAACACTGATCTACCCAAAAAATTACTGGTTCAGAAGCATTTCCTCTTTCAACTAGCTGCATGCCAATGCATGAGGCAATGCACAATGCTTTAGCTGTGAATATGGAATATTAAAAAGATTGGACCAAAACAATATAATCTGGAGGAGAGTGTGTGTGTTAATTGAAGCTTAAAACTATTGTGAGGACAATTATATCCTTTTCAGATTTGTTTATTTTTCTATAGAAATGTCATTCCTTCTTCCATCAAAAAATCTAGTAGGTGTGAGAACAATCACTGATGTTTTTCTCTTAACAAAAAATGTTAATTCTAGAAAAAAGTACTAAAATAATATTTAAAAAAATACAGTCTAAGTATAAAACTGGTATTATTGTAAAGTATGGTCCTAATGTAACTGAATTAATTTTTCTCTTTCTGGACAAAAACTCAAAACCAAGCCTTTTCAATAATAGCTTAGAGTGCTAGAAGTAAAAGCAGCAAACAATAGTTTTGCAAGTTCTGTAAAAAATTAATAGTGGCAAACTTGTGCAGAAAAACTAGAAGCTATCCAGTGCTCAAATACTAAAGTACTAACTATGATTCATTAGCAGCAATTAAAATGTTCAGGAGGTAAGGCCCAACCATTCTTTCTACAGAGGATGGCACTAGATAAAGTTTTAAGTGCTGGAAGAACAAACATGCTTAGATACAATGGCCAAGTGCAAGTGTATGTGATCAAACAAGTTTGTTTACTAAAATGGACTTACCAACTGCAGTTAATGAATCTGATGAAGTTTTTAATGGACTGGAATGCATTAAATCTATAATATATCACAGTGCTATAGGTTCTGACTGCTCTCTGAAGTACATGTGCCACATAAAACTCAATTAACTCTCAGAGACAGAACACAAACTGAACTTCACCAGACAGCTCAATCATGTGGAGTTAATTCAGACACTGCTGACTGGGTTAATAGTGTGGTCACCATACTAAAACAACAAGAAAAAGTTATAAAAACTTTTGAGATGAGGAAGACATGAATAAAGCAATTAACCTAAAGCAGTTCCCCACAAGAGTAGGTGAAGAGGTCACATCTAGACTAGATATGACTAGACATCAAAAATGCAATAAAGCTTTTAGTATGGGATGTCAGCCAAGGAGCCAGGCAAATCTAGCCCTATTTATTCCTCCACCTCTTTTCATAAGAAGTTTGCATGAATAAATATGTTGCACAATTCCATCAGCACCTGATTTTTAAGAGCATCTTGTGTCAGATTTTGAAGGGTGTGGACAGTGTGGAATCAAGTTGTTACACTGACTTGCTGGGAAGTAAAGATCAGCTCCCAAATCAGAATGTTTTATTTCTATAAAGGAGAAAACAATCATTAGACTGAACAGAAACAAACTTCTTTTTCATCCAAGAAGAATCTATTTGTGTTGGAGAAAATGGTGAGAAAGAGCCAGGCTTCACCTTGTATAATGGATTTCAGTTTATGAATGGAATATCTCAGAGCAAGGGGGTCTGGCACACATTCAAGGACTTACTCCCATATTAGAACCTATTAATCTGTAACTTGTTATGGTTAAGTACTTTCTTCAAACAATTCCTAATGACAGTAGGGTGAATGGCAGAAGAAAAGCCTCTGGAATACAGAATGCATTATTTCACAAGGACTGGAATAGTTTTAGATTAAGAGATTAACCAAGGTGCACAATCTTAACTGTAAACAGACTATTTTAATATTTATTGACACACACCTCTAGCCTATAAATTGTAAAAGATTGCTAAAACTTCTTTCAGTTTAGAAATAGTCTCTTGTCTGATGTAAGAAGGGGCTGACATCCACGATCAATATGATCAGCCAGAATCAGTTTATTGAGAGCATCAGACAAGTGTATATTTATGCCTACTAGTCACATACTGATTGGTTACATGTTACATTCTTGCATTAATGTCAAACCCTCCCCTTGCAGTTTCTTCTGCCAACACAGCTGCACACAAGTTCCTTGTTATCTGTTCCTTGTTCTCTACTCCCTCGACACTTTCCCAGACCATCCGAAGACACAGGCGAGCTTCAAGGCCATCACGTAGGCTATGGCTCCAGCTTGATATGACTTAGTAGCAGTTGTTAACCCTTTAGCCTGTGCCCATTCTGCAACACTTGTCTATTGCCTAAGGAATCAGGAATACTTACGAGTAAAAAAATGTCATATACAAATTATTATTTTCATAAACATTGCTGTCCTTACTGAAGCCTTGTGTTATACTGTTTGGAAAGATAGGTGAATTATTTTACTTTTTCTGTCCCTCACCATCACTGCCATTTCAAAGAAAAGCTTAACTGAGATTCAAATGTTAGGCAGGTGGCAGGAATCTTCACAGCTATGAATGCTGCCCTCTCTTTAGCTGCCTTAGAAATACAAGCCCAAAGTGAATCTAAAACCAGTTTTCCTTTAAAAAAAAATCCCTCTATTACAAGCAGCTCAGCCATATTACTGAGTCGTACAACATAACCATAACATAACAGCTACACCAGCAAAACATTCCAAGCTTTCAGCATCTTCAAGGCCATGCAATTTGAAGAAGGAAACTTCAAAGATCAGCCTCAAATCCTGGTCCTTCTCTATGATTGTACTCGTTTGCAAAGTCCCTCCCTATTTTCTTTGTGATCTTTCATGATTTAATTAGAAACATCTTTAAAAGGGCCTTTTTTTACTAGAGTGGTATAACATCTGCATTCCAGCAGTATGCTATTTAATCACATTGGGTTATAAAGTGAAATTCTTAGTACTTAGTATAATATCTTGTGAAACCCATGCATTTGGTCTTTTAGTGTCCCTGACTCATCATTTTATATTCTTTCATTAACATTTTAATAGCTACTCTTAAAAATGTAATTTGATGGATAATTCTCTAAACCTGTTTCAGTTTTGTTATTTCTTTAACAAGTTGTGTCTCTGAATATGTCTTTTTTTCCCTGTGATTACTGCACCTGAAACAAATTCCAAGTGTTTGAACGCAGAGACTTAAACTCAAGTTGATAGAGCTGTGCTAGATTGTGTTGTACAATATTCTGACTTCAAGATAGGAAAATTGTTTCAGTGTCAAGAAATTAACATTTAAATTTAATAGAAACATTTTTATTTACTATACATTTAATGTATGTGATGCAGTTTGCCTTTGAATGCCTGAATTCTGTTTTAACCCTATGTTTTTTTTCCTGTGTGCTTTATTGGACTGAGAATTTACTGTCTCCAGTTAGTTCTCAGTTCCAGTTTAATTTAGATGGTGCCTAATAGTCAGTAGCTATTCTGCAGCAGACTAACACAATGCAGCACTATTTGGTTACTTAATTTCTTTTGAGTTAATTTGACAGAAAAACCCTCCATAGAGTAAGATATAGGAAAAGGATAAAGGGAATTTCAGATAAATGCTTCCTTGAGGATAGCATCTACTTAGAATGGTTATTTTGGATATATCTCCATACATAAATGCTAAAAAGAATTTAATTTACCAGGTGACCAGTCCTTGTTTCTAGGCAGTTTTGCTGAAGCCTTCATGCCTCAGTATGTCCCCTTCTCTTTTTCTTAACCAACATCCTTAATGTACTTCAGTCCTTGAAGCACCATGGGATTGAATGTCTGCTTTTGACCCACAAGTAATATTTAAGAAGCCTTGTTTTTTTCTCTTTTAAGAAGAATGCTATATCGCAGCTTACATTACTAGTTAATTCCTTATAAAGGAATACTCAGAGGCATTGTCTGAGCTAGATCTCATTACACATGAACAAATTTGGAATAAAGCTACTGCAGTCAGGTCAAAGCCAATGAACTATATCAGATTTACTTGGCTCAACTGATATAATAAATTGGTCCTGCAACAGGACCTTCAGTTTTAAATATAAAGTTTGCAGTTGGCTGTTCTGCCCAGGGAACAGACAGCTCTATCTTGACTCAGCTCTGAATGTGTTCGAACTAGTTGGGGGAAGGTGACTACATGATGAACATCTAATTGTATAAAAGAGAGAAAAGTAAAACTCAAAAATAGGGAGGTGATGAATTTGAAGTAGATCATCCTTAAACCTGTGCCATTAGCAGTGTCTGTAAACCACAGTAAGTGTTAACTCAAAGCAAACTAGATGGTGATGAGGCTGGGATGTCCCTGTCACATGCTTTTTTTAACTTAAAAAAGCCTTAGTTGTGCTCAATTGCCTGAGTTTGCAGGTGGAGTGCATTAGATGCATTACAGCATTTTCCACTTCACTTTAATCCAAAAGGAGTTCAGTTCATGAGCTTCAATACAGCATCGTGAAGTGAATCAAAGCACAGAATATCAAGACAATCAGAGATTCAATTCAGAAGTGCAATGCTGATCTGAACTAAAATGACATGAAGAAGAGAAGAACTTTCAGGTACAGAAAAGTAGATTTCACTGAAGATTTGTAAGACAGTGGAAACTGTCTTACTAAAAGGGTCCTGAGTGAATCCTATCTGCATTCTTTCCTGAAGTGGAAAGAGCAGGGCAAGAAGGCCAGGGAATGAATTGCTTTTTAAACAATGAGATAAAATCATTTTGTCAAGATGAAGCAATGCTTTCTGGTTTTTAGCCAGCAAAAACTAATCATGTAATATAAGAACTGTATACAACACATCTCTAGTGGCTGAAATGTTCATCAAAGAAACTATTTGGAGAGGAACAAGGACTTACTGAGCTAACATTAACTCTTCTGCTGACCTTTAAGAGAAAACATCACTTGCAGTATGGATACTTTTAGCCCAAACCAGGTTACCTGGCTAGGTTATGGGCTGAAATTCAGGCTTGCTCCCTTTAGCATCTTCCATTTTCAGTGCAGATGAAAGCACCAATGTGTTGTTAGTTTCTTTATGCCCTTTCCACAACTTCCCTTCATGGGCCAACAAGGTGTCTTACAAGCTAACTTGTAACAGGATCCCATGCTACTTGACAAGAGGGTAGGCAGAAGCTGTCAGGAACCTTCTTACAGATAAGACTTGATAGCAAGGATGATCACACAGAGACTAGACTGTCTCACTTATGGACCAGTAGCAACCATCTTGGCTCTGCATTTCTGCTTCCAGAGCTCCTTCTGCAAAAGGCAATGAAATCTGCATCCCTCAAAGCTCTAAATCAAGGTGTTCCCTAACTCAGAGTGATTAGGTGAGGAAACACTTTTTGGGCCAGAAGGGACAGTCATGTCAACTCCATCTTCAGCATCTCCATCCAGTGCAGCTGTTTATGAAAGGAGTGTCTGTCCGTGGCCTGACACTGGGGTACAAATCAGCAAGTTAACAGTTTGCTGCAGAAACAGCCTAAATGCAATTAGTTCTTTTGTTTAAGAATAAACTGACTCTAACCACTTCTTGGGCATGTGGTTCTTTCAAGACAAAGAGGCAAATAACTCAGTTACATTTAGAAAAATGGCTTTAATGAAGAGGAAAATGGCATTTAATCTTTTGGTGCATCCTGCATTTTATGAGTAAATTCCATGGGAAACTGTGTAAATGGAATGTAATTATTTTTAAAATAGAATCTTTTGTTATTAGCTACATAACTGTCATGTGTACATAAAGCACCCTGCTGCACAGACAAAAGACTGGAAAAGTTTCCTGGAGGGTTCCTGCTATTGAAAGAATAAAAATTGAAGCAGTGGGGTGAACTTTTGGTTCACAGACTCAACTGCTGAATGTTAAACCTGGCTGAGAGAAAATCACTTTATTCTGATAACCGGATTACTTAGAACAAAAATAGAGGAAAATTAAGAACTGAAGAGCAGAAAATTAAGGTGGGATGCAATTTAAAGTGTAAGTAGATGATGTAGGCTTTCATTTTCATCCCCCCCAGTGTCCAGCTAATTAAAATTACAATCAAAATGAAAGTCTAAACTTGTAAATATCTTTAGCTAATGATTTTGTCTTTTTAATCATCTGTGCATTCAAAGACTTTATTTTATTCATTTAGAGCTTTACAATAAAATGAAATTGTTTTTCTCTAGTAAAATCCTTTTAATTTTTGTTATCTGTTTCTTTTTACATCACACATTATGGATTTCTCTTTCTTCTAATTTCTACACAGTAATCTCTCCTTTTATAGTGTGGGCTCCTCTTATGCATTTACTTATTACATTTGACTTCATAACAGTTTTAAAGTGCTATAATGTAAACTTTTTGCTTAGCATAAAATATCTAAAGTTGCATTTACTGGCTCAAAAATTAAATTCTAGCTTTCTTTGTAAGGTGAATATGCAGATACAATAAATTTTTAAGCCATGGATCACATACAAGTTCAAGTTTAGATGTAACAGTATATATTAATCTTCTTTGTTTCTAAGACGAAAAACAGATTTGCCCCAGTTTATCAATTCTTATCCATGAATAATGGCTGTGGGTTTTTCCTATGAGTTTTGAGGCAATGCTTAAATGGATCAAGAGTTAAAAATACATGCTTAATGTACTGGGCAGCAGTCAGTCCCCTTTCTGACCTTGGTGTTCTAAAATCAGTGTTTGCTGTCAGTATACTTTGCACTTCCCAACCAGCTGGGAATACAGAGTAAAATCATGATTTCAAAATGGATACAAACTGAGATCCTTTTTGTTTTATGTGCTTATGTCACCCCAAAATTTATAGAAGTATGTACTAATTTTTGCTTCAGAATTTATTATGTAAGCTTTCTAAACTGAAGGTAAGAAAAACCTTGAAAATACAGGAAAAAAATAGTGAAATTACTGTCTTAATTACTTCCCCCATTCTGGACAATACAGGGATTTTACTCCATTTTACTACATCCAAACACAGACCATGGGTGCACTTGAAACCTTTAACAGTTTTCAGTTTACCAGGGTAGACCTACAATGTTAATCATACTCTAGTATCTGAATTATTTCCAGGTGAAACCTCTTAGCAACACAAAAGATCCTCAATGCTATCGTGAAGTCTCTGATGAATGTTTTGGGACTTGTAAAACTTCTTTCTGGAACACGACAACATTTTTCTTTGTTTGTTATCTTCAGTATGGCTTTCTTAGGATTTAACAGGAAAGAGGATATGAGCATTATACTCTATCTTGCAAGATAATAATCATATTTATATTTATATGGGTGTATATACACACATCTTCACTGAAATATTCTCATTTTACACTGGTAAAAGCAGGGACAGATTTTGGCCCAGCATCTTTTGGAGTCTTTAACAATATACATTCCCTAGTTCTAAAAGGCAACTTTCATCTGGCTGCGTGGAACATCTCCAACAATTTGTGCTGTGCAACGTTTGAAGGGGATTAACTGCATATCCTTGTGCCTTTAGAATCAATACAACATATGGATTTGCCTTGTGTTCTGGACTTGCCACTGACTGCAAAGGGAGTGTTTGTGCAATTCAGGCTTAAAGTCTCCATGATTTTTATGTGCAGAAGTTAATTTATCTGAATGCATTAATGTTTGTGCATGAGTCATTTCACCAGGCTGTCTGAAAAAAGAAGGCCAAAACTTTTGCATTTATATACAAAGATGAATAAGACATTTGAGAGACCTCTGGACTCTAAGGTATTTTAAAACATCCAATTCTTAACTATTTTATAGTGTTAATAGACCAATCAGTGTTCTTGGGTTTGGTAACAGTGTTTTCTATTATTAAAGTACTTAAATCTAGAGAAACAATTGCATTCAAAATCATCAGAACAGACACTTTTGCTGCTTAAGACACTTGTGTTAACAGCTGCAATGCTTTGTGCTGAGGTATTATAATAGAGATTCTCAGTCTCCATCTGAATTTGTGAACAGCTAATGATGCAAAATTATTTTAAAATAGCAAGAGATAAAGGCATAGTGCAAGACAACTCTGTGCAAATTATCAGAAATGTTCTGTAGCAAAAATTTCTTGGGTAAAGTAAAAGAAGGGGGATATATGAAGACTGTGTTAGGAGGGAAAGGGTAGTGGTTCTCACCTGTGTGTCCTTCCAGCATTGTATCCAACATCTCAATGTTTCCAAAAAGGATGATCTGGATTCTGGGTGAGCCCCTTAAATACTTCCTTCACATTGGCTCTAGTGCTTGTGTCACAGCTCCAGCAAAGTGGGATAGCCTAAAAGCAATTAATCAAAGAAGCAATTAGTTTTTGGTCAGTGGATGAAGTGTCTCAGTGTACAGGGGCATAAATGCAGAGCCAGAGTTGGCACAAGTGAGAAGAGGATGCAGAGCCAGGAACATTGAAGGGAAGAGCAGACTTGTCCTTCACAACAGTGGGAGCAACAATATAATTAAACCTCTTTCAGACAACAAGCTGGTTTATACACAGAAAACTCCATCTAGTCCCAATAGCTATGCTTTAAAGCAGTGGAAAACTGAAACTTGCTGAGGGCAAGGTTTAAGTTTTAATTTTTTTTGCCTAAGACATCAGATTAGCTCCCCTGGTTTTCAGTGTGTATGCCTTTGGTGCAGCTTTTAGGCATTAGCAAGCTAGCAGTTAAGAAAAAGTACAACTGCATATGATTTAGAGTATTTTTTTTGCTCTATTTGTGTCCTTTCATATGCTTTTAACTTAAAGGATTTGTTAGGGCTGCAGTACTTAAACTGGGGCCTCTGCAAATAAGAAATAATCTCTGTACCTGGCAAAGTACAGAGATACTTCACAATTAAATAAGGTAATTTCTAGTGTAATGTTTCTTGAATTGGTCACTGAGTCTTGCATAGTCCAAAGCTGTCTGGAGTAAAAAGGTGATTAAATAGGGTGGCTGGTGCAATACTCTTGCAAAGGACTGGACTTCTATGACATACCTTTCTGATGCACACTGATAACTTGCTGAAGTCTATATCACCTGTAAGATTTCCAAAGTGCAAGAAAAGAGTGATTAAATAGGGTGACTAGAGCAACACTTGCAAAGAACTGGACTTCTACAACATACCTTTCTGATGCATAGATAACTTGCTGAAGTCTGTAAATCACCAGTAAGATTTGCAAAGTGCAAGACTGATTAAATAGGGTGTCTAGAAACACTCTTGTAAGGGATTGGACAGCTATGACATACCTCTCTGATGCACACTGATAACTTGAAATCTAAATCACCAGAAAGCTTTGCAAAGTGCAAGAAAAGAGTGATTAAATGGGGTGGCTAGAGCAACACTCTCGCAAAGGACTAGACTTCTATGACATACCTCTCTGATGCACACTGATAACTTGAAATCTAAATCACCAGAAAGCTTTGCAAAGTGCAAGAAAAGAGTGATTAAATGGGGTGGCTAGAGCAACACTCTCGCAAAGGACTAGACTTCTATGACATACCTCTCTGATTTACACTGATAACTTGCTGAAGTCTAAATCACCAGTAAGATTTGCAAAGTACAATAAAAGAGTGATTAAATAGGGTGGCTGGAGCAATACTCTTGCAAAGAGCTGGACTTCTACGACATACCTTTCTGATGCACACTGATAACTCCCTGAAGTCTGAATCACCAGTAAGATTTGCAAAGTACAATAAAAGAGTGATTAAATAGGGTGGCTGGAGCAATACTCTTGCAAAGAGCTGGACTTTTATGACATACCTCTCTGATGCACACTGATAACTCGCTGAAGTCTGTAAATCACCAGTAAGATTTGCAAAGTACAATAAAAGAGTGATTAAATAGGGTGGCTGGAGCAATACTCTTGCAAAGAGCTGGACTTTTATGACATACCTCTCTGATGCACACTGATAACTCGCTGAAGTCTGTAAATCACCAGTAAGATTTGCAAAGTACAATAAAAGAGTGATTAAATAGGGTGATTAGAGCAACACTCTTGCAATGGACTGGACTGCTACGACATAACTTTCTGATGCATAGATAACTTGCTGAAGTCTGTAAATCACCAGTAAGATTTGCAAAGTGCAAGGAAAGTGTGATTAAATCGGGTGGCTAGAGCAACACTCTTGCAAAGTACTGGACTTCTATGACATAAGAAAGAAATTCATTACAGTAAGGGCAGTGAAACACTGGAACGGGTTGCCCAGAGAGGTTGTGGATTCGCCCTCTCTGGAGGTGTTCAAGACCAGGCTGGACAAGGCACTGAGCAGCCTGATGTGGTGGGAGGTGTCCCTGCCTAAG
>VZTY01026112.1:0-27467 GCA_013400935.1 Turnix velox
CAGGCACTATTGCTACAAATAATTTATTAGTTAATTATAAACATTTCCTAAGATAGAGAGCTATTTTGAATTATATCAGAGGGCAACCTTCAATTTAAAAATACATACAGGCTTTGGAAGATGTATATTATTAAAAATACATATTTTTACTGGAAGCTTATCAGTGCAGGTGATGGATCGTAAGATACTATGTGTTTATTTTGAGAAAAAATAAAATAAAAGAAACACGCACCTCTTGGTGTCAATTTGTTATTTTTATTTTTAAAAATTCCTTTTCTTGAATAATGTATCTTTGTGGCCTTTTATCATATATAACACAGTTTTTTCCCAGATAAAATGATTCAAAAGTTATTTCAATTAGGATGAAAAAATAATTTTCCCCCACCTCACCTCTCAAGTTAAGATAGTTCAAATGTCAGAATCCTCACCACATCTCTTTGAAAGCATTTCTCTCACCTAATCCATATGTTGGTATTGGTCTAAGTACCTACCGGCTTTTTTTAAAAAATGTAATATAGCTTTGGAATGTTCTATTAGTACTAATTTTTGCCGGTGAAGAATTTCAGTGTAACATTGATAGTTTTGGATGCAGGGTCTATGAACAAAAATATTTGTGAAGACAGTCAGTGATATCTTCTGAAATCCTTATCTGGAAGACTGATAATTTTTCTCATGCAATTTTCTCATAACAATTTCATCAGTCTGGATCCTGAAAGACAATGGATAACCTGAAGGGACTGTAAAAAGTAGTCATAAACTACTAAATTGGCATGAGAGATTAAATCAGAATAATCCTCTGCATTTAGATTGAAATTGGTACACCTTCTGCTACTTCTGCTACTTCTTATTTTCTTTAATACAATTAATCCCTCCCTAAAATGTAAATTCCTTCTTCTGCTCAATGCTGCTGCACAGACCCATTGAAAGCCTTTTTTCAGTCTTTCAAAAAAATACACTCTATGGGATACATCTTTGGGTGCAAACAAGTATCTCCTTTAATGCAAAGATGCTGCACTAGAATGCTGACAGCTCCAGGAGAGAAGGAAGGAAGAGGAGTGTTGAGTGGAGGGCAGCTGTGTTAGATACTCTCAAACAACAAGCAATGTTAGCTTGCATATCTAAAAAAACATGTTCATAGTTCATGTATTTCCATCAGCTACATTGTCATTGGACTCAGGTAAAGTAGGTACATTTGTCCAGGTTGATGCAAGATCCTGGGAAAGAGAAAGGTGGTGAGATGATTTGCTGATAGAGATAAAACTTGCCAGGGACATAAAGAGGAGGAGTTTCTGAGGCTAGCCCTTGTACATCTTACAGAGCTTGGTGTTTGATTCTCTTTCCACGTCTCTTTCTCTGTGTGGTAGGAGCTGGTACTCTACAAAGGCTCACATACTACATATAGCAAACCTTCTTTCACTGCCTCTAGTCTGGTTCTTTCTTTCCCAGAAAGCATTCTGCTTCTGTTCTATTTCCACCCATGTCAGAGACTTGAACTCTCAGTGTCTTAGAGAGACATATGAGGTACGGCATGACAGGGATGCGTAAAATTCAAAGTGGCCTAGGGAGACTGCTCTCTCTTCCTGTACAAGAATTAAGGGGTTGCAAGAAAAGTTAGTGGTCTTGTCAAGTTCAATAGAAGCAAAGGTCACTACCTTTCTGGGAGAGGGAGGGGAAGAGGAAGAAGCAGTAGGAAGCAGAGCGGGATAGGCTTTGGGGTGGTTGAAAACTTGTTCCAGGGAGAATGGAGAGAGCTGAGGTGGACCATAATACCCCAGGGGTCCAAGAAGAACCAGGACCAACTCAAGTGAAACCGGATCTGATTTATTGTGAGTTATGGAGCAAGGAGCTGTAGGTAAATATCAGATGCCAAGGGATAAGGTTGAAAAAATACAAAGATCCCACTCTGAGACTAGTACTTGACAAGACTCCCTTCCCAGCTCCACCTCTAACAGGCCAGCTCTTTTAAAAGCTCCAAGTATGATGGAGCTGGCTGAAACCAAATGGAGGGACAGGTGGTCTCCAGTATTCACAGAATCCCAGGCTTGCTCATGGCCATTCTGAGTGATAGAAAAACTGTGTTATTACTCTGAGGCTATAAGGACGGAGGATATGAAGAATCATTGGCCTTCTCTTAGAAATGACTGTCCACAGATCCCATGTTCCATGGCAGTATATGCCTTGATCCCATGATCCCTGAATTCAGATGTTCCTGTATCCCTCTTCTGTGAGGCCCATGACTCAGGCCCTCTGTACCTACGTTACCTAGACCTCAAGTATCATGTCTTTCAAGTTTCCAATTCCCTAGTACCATGACATCATTTCCCTTCCACCAGAAACGCAGTTTTTGCAAAGAATATCTTTTCCAGGAGCTCTTCCTCTGCCCTCCTTGTTTGCTTTTTGTTTTTCCCCAAAGAGATGTGGAGGAGTCAGTTGTATTCTCCCATGATTTCCTACAAAATTCCTGTTGAAGCTTTGCACTAAGCAGATTGGGATTTTGGAGATTATTTGATCCAGCTGTCGTCACTTCTTGGACACTCATGGGCTTCGTTCTGCTTGTGGGGACATTGATCCTGGCTAATAATAACCCAAGCGGAAAATAGATTTCAACTCACACTGCTGCTGTATGCAAGAGCCTCCAGTGTTGCCATCAAAACTACTGACATTCTGCTGGGGAAAAAGTATAAGGTTGGTGAAGGGGAATTAAGTGTCCAGAACACACATATCCAGATGTGGAAGATCTGACACCTCCTGCTCCTGGGAATGCCAGCGCACTGGATGGGCATACTGCATGCTCAGTGCTTCCCTAGGACATGGAGGATCTTTTCCCAATAAAGCTTCAATCTCCCCATAAACCTCTGTCTTTATATAAGAGTCTCTTTAAAAAGTTACAGACTGATTTTGATGGGTTTTCTGCTCATGTCCCTCGTAGCTATGGAGCTATACCTCACAGTCCTATACTCCTCACCTCTCAAGAATTGGTGCCTCCCATTTTCTGGGGGATCTGATTTCCTACTTAGATTAGGGTATAGGAGATCACGTGCACAAAGTCTTCCACTACTCCCCTCATTGCATGCCAAAAAAAGTGTAGCTGCATCCTTTTCCGAGTCTTCCTGAAAACCCAAACCTCGCTAAATAAAACATTTGTGTGAGAAAGATACCACCTCTAGTCTATACTCACTTTCTCTATCCATGCACATGGTACCCAGGGAAAAGCGCATCTTTCCTGTAGAGCTGCCATGAGGCATCATAGCACCAGAAGACAGTCAGTCAGGAATGTAACATAAATTTACCCCTCCATTGCTCTTTCCTCAAATTGGAATACCTGTGCTCTTCAGGTTGTAAGCCTGCAGGTTCAACTTACAAGGAACAGTTAGATCCTGCCACCTCAGCACTGGCTGAGCCAAACCCTGATCTATTACCATCAGGTTTCTGCCATGGCTTATGACTTGTCACATTTACCATAATTCAGCCCCTGCCAGGTATGGATAGAGCTGCTGTGGCCCCAGATAAGGCATGTACAGTGGGTCATGAGAGCAGAAAAGGGCTTCCTAATTCCTCTGAGGTAACTGCTCCATCATGGAGCTGAACTCCAGTCCAATAGACATTGGACCAGGCAAGCATGAGAGCACTGACCCCCTGTTCTGTTCCCTCTCCTAAGCCCCAGCTCCTAAAGCTGGGTTAAGAACTAAGGTAGAGCCTATCACAGCAGCATCAGCAAAAACAATGGCTTCTCAGTCTCTTCAGATAAGAGGGACACTGCTCATCCGCCAAGTAGGTGAGAGCGGAGAGGGACATGAAATAGGACTGGGAATCAGGACATCTGTGTCCTTGCCTCAGTGCCTCAGGAGAGAGCTAGGGGCCAAACACCCACAAAGCTGTGACTTGATCTACTGGGCAGCAACCCGTGAGCTCACAGGATGGAATACAGACTTGGTAATTTTCACACTGTCATTCACAGGGGTTTCTGTGTTCCTTTACCACACCAGGGAGATGTGTCCAAGGAGAAAGAGAAAAAGGAACAGAAAGAGGAAGACATAGAGATAGAACAGTCTGTTTTCCATGTCTGTCTGTGAGCAAGGCTGATGAGAACTGAATCTTTGGCCAGATGACTGCACTGGGAGTCTCCTCTTCATGCACAGGGAAGAGCCTAACCAGAGTAGGACTCTTGCTCTCTGTGCTAGGCACGTCACGTATGTCAGTATTTGTGACCATGAGACTGCATGGTGGTGTCTGTGCATGGGAAATGCTTTGTGTATAATTCTGTCTGATCACAACAAGGGCTATGTGTGTGGGGAGTGTGTTCAACACTGTATCTGGAGGTACTCATGGAATGAGTGTGTGAGTTCACAAGAGTACATGCATGTATGTGCACACCATGGTGTGTAACCAACAGTGCAATTATGCAGTGATATGTGTGCATACACATCCAAGTGTGTTTGTTTTCCCCCATCCATTTGTTGATATGCTTCTCGATGCCCAAACATGATTCCTGGGAAATCGTCCTTTCACCAGCTGCATCAGGGAGGGATTGGAAACTGGCCCAGAGTCTGGAACTAAAATTTATTTGGAAACCAGGAATCCTGGAGGTCTCAGGAAATGGACAGTGGAAGGATACAGGGAGGGAATCATCATCACTGAGAACAACCTTTCTAAGAGTAATGTGGAGGAGAACCTGCCTAGCTCTGGATGGATTGGCATTCCTCAGAAGAGTGAGTGGCCTCATTTCTGGTACTCACTGGGGCATGATACACACCCAACAGGGAGAAGGCAGCATATGGTACTGTGTGCCTGAATGCAAGGACCCTCCCTCCTCCTATTCCAAGTCTTAGTGGAATAGAAGTGAGAGAAAGGAGGTGTCCAATCTGCACTCTAGATCTTGGAGTGCAATGTATGAGGAAATAAAGATCTTGCATTGTGATAATTGTGCTAGTCTTAAAAGTAGGGAAGGTGTTTTGCTGACATACAAAGATATTCCCTGAGGCAGAGCTCACTCCAGTCATCACTCCGTCCTGCAACTGTAATTACAATAGTAATTAACAGCCAGGAATGAAATATCTACGTGTAAAAGCAGCAAACACAACACTGGTGATTGGCTTTTCATTACCTCCTTCCCTTTTGTTTTGCTGCACTACTGTTCCATGCTCAAATCCAAAAGGAATTCAGAGGTTGGAACTGCTGTTCTTATTATCATAGACTCATATAATGGTTTCGGTTGAAAGGGACCTTAAAGATCATCTTGTTCCAACCCCCCTGCCACAGACAGGGACCAAGTTGCTCAGTGCCTTGTCCAGCCTGGCCTTAAACACCTCCAGAGTGTTTATTCTCTTTTTCCCTATAGACTCCCATCCGATTTGAGGTGGAGTACAGAAAACCTTTCTATTTAATGTGCTGGTTGTTCCATTTGTCTTATGAATAAAGTCTAGGCCGGACCGATGCGGTTAAGATTTTGTCCACGAGGTGACGCCAGTAACTGCTGAAAGTGGGAGACCACTCTGCGCACGTTTCTGCACCTTCACGTTCCGGGATGAGGCACCTTCACCCCCTGCCTCATCCCAAGTGCGCAGAGGACTTTCCAGCCCCCACTCAGCAGGCATCTGCCACCCCAGTGAGATGCAGCACCTCACTGGGATGTTCCAACAGCTGAATCCGAGGCGTGCTGCCCGCCCCTAGCCCAGTACTTGTTCCTGGCAATCCAGTAACCCCCCGATTCCCAAAACCATCATCTGACATAAGGTCTCTCACCCAAGAGGGCGATGGATGTTCACCTGCCACCTCAATAGTGTTGTTTAATTAAAAACCACCCCATGAACCTTTCCCGAAAGTGACTGTGGGAGGAAGCTTTTCCTACATCTGTCGGTAAGCAACCTCCTTACCTGTAGGGAACCCAACATTCAGGCATACCCTGGTTAAATTCCCAAAACCTAGTAAACCTCAAGGAAAACAGGATGCCATTACCAGTATCTCTTATCTGCAGACATGACTGTTTTGCAGAGGCAGGCTGAGAAATCCAGCATAGAGGCAGTTTTTCCAATCCCAGATCTTTCCCATTCCCCAGTCTCAGAAAAAAAGAAGAAAGATCACCACTTCAATGAAGTGGTAATGGCAAATAATGGTAAATAAACCTAGGGGGTACAGAAGGGCTGCTATCCCAGGATCAGTGGAAAGCAGGGGGGGATTCAGCACATCTGAAGATTCTTCAAGTGTGCAACCGAACCAGTTATGACTCAAGGACAGATAAATCCCATCCATATCAGTTTCTCCCAATTTCTCACTGAAAAAAGACAATCTCAGTCCTCTATCTCCTTCATGTGTATCTCTCCAGCCTATTTAGCATTGACCCCATATGGGTCTATGGGCTTGTGGAGAGCCACAGATGTGAAAGCTAGGCTACAAAAGATGATCATAGAGATCCACTTTCCCTTTTCATTTAATTTTTGTTTTTATTCCAACTGGGTACACTTGTGAACAACCTCCTGATGCAGTCCTTCAAGAGATAGTAGCTGCAACTCACATCTGTTTCCAGATGGGAACCACACACACTACATTCAGACTGCCATGCAACCTCCTCATAGTCCTACCCATACAACCTCCTTCTCTCCTCACCATGCACACACCTACCACCTCCCTCATCTCTACTGTGCTTACAGTTTCCTGTGTTTGTGTGTGGCTTTCACCAGTCCTACCAGCCAGCCAATACTTTCCCACCTTTCATGTTCTGCCCAGCCCCAGCATGTGTAATGTGTCTCATCCTTCCTCCATGCAGTCTCTTCACATATTTCTGAGCAGCTACAGAAGGCTGGTCCTTGAGAGGACAGGTGGTTTCCCCCCATGGTTCCTTCCTGGTTCTTTGTGGCTATGCTGTTCCCTATGGGTAAGTGACTTCATCTCATCCCTGAGCACCTAGATCTATGCCACTGCTGCTGTGCCAGCTGCATACCCTGTTGTTGTTGGCAGTGCTCCATTCCCCAAAGATTCCTGTGCTGCAGATGGACAATGAATAATAGAAACAGAAATCCCTGAATTTCTTGCCTTCAGCCTCTTCTTTGGTCTGTTTTTAATGTGCTGCCTCCATATGACTCTTTTTATTTTGGATAAAAACTATCCAGAATTGTTTCTTGCCTCTTGGAGAGATATCGTAAACTCACCTGTTGATTTGAGCCACTGTCCCATCCTTTCAACTGCTCCCTAGGCTGTCCTGCTCCTTCACTCCTGATTCTCTACCAACCAGTAGGGCATAGTTAATGTTTTTCCATTTCATAACTCTCTTCAATGCTTATCCTTTTCCCTTCTAGCTCTTGCTGTGGAACAGTCTCCAGACACAGTGATACGACAAGGCCAGTCTGTGGACCTCAGCTGTTCCCAGAAGAAATCTAGCAGCACAGCTATATACTGGTACAAATTGCCTCTGGGGAAAGACTCCAGTCTCATCCTCCTGGTTTCTGCATTTGAAGGTGGTAAAGCAGAAGTGGAGAAGGATCTCCAACATCATTTGAAAAGTAGTGGCATAAAAGGAGATGAGATGACCATCTTGATAGAACATGCCTTTCTGAATGACTCTGGCACATATTACTGCGCTGAGAGTGAAACACAGTGTGTAGGCTGGTGAGGGAGCTGAGCACAAACCTGTTCCTGTACCAGCTTTCCTCCTTGTCAGTGCTGTTGAGGGCAGAATGGTCCCTTTCCACCCATTACATCTTCTGTTTCATAGCCTTCAACTCCTTCTCAGGCTCCCATTTACATTTTATACATTTCTCTCAATGCCTCTTTCCCACTTTGCCTCCCTTTCTCTCCCCACCTTTTTCTTTTTGTCTCACTTCAATCTTTATTCTGCAGTGTTCCTCTTATTATCTCCTGGCAATGCTGCTCATCATTCTCACTGTCACACAGCAAGGATATTTGCAGAAGTTCTTGGTGCTCCTTCAGGCAAAGACAAGGCCAGCCCCGTGGTGTAAGAGCTGGTACTGACTGGAAGCTGCCTGTGTCCTGCTTCATTAAAACAACCTGCCTGAGGTTATCCTGTGGCTAGGGAATATGTGCAGCACAGCACAGGCCTGAAGGCTGCATTGCAGGTGCAGCACAGACTGGTTTCTAACTGTACTAACTATTTTGTACATCACTAATTCCACCATATAGTGTTCCCTGGATAGGGGTCACTGCCTTCCACAAATTGGTCTATATAAAGTTTACCTTTCACAGAGATAATGTGTAATTTAGAGATCATGTTTGCAATCAGTGCAAGTTGTCTATTTCAGAAAACTGGTGGCTATCATCTCCCTGTCCTCTGTCTAGTCCAAAACTGCTTTTTTTTGCCACCCCATTTCAGCGTGACAGCAGACTGCTTGGTTTGTGCAGAAACACAAATGGGAAGGCAAGGCTACAAATAGTGATCTAAAGGAACAAAGCAATGTGGAGGGCTGAAGTGGAATATCTACATTTGAATTTTTTTGTGAACTTTGTGGGAGTCACAGGCTTGCAAGCCAGAACACCAGATATGGGCTGGTGGGCTCATCAAGATCACAGACCTTAAAGAGAATCCAGCCCAGGAATTACCTGGGGCCAGAAGTATGGACTGTCTCCCCACCTGCCCTATATTGGCTCTGCCCTCTTTGGCTTAAAATCATAGAAGAGACCTTAAAGTTTCAACCCCACTGCCATAGGCAGGGGCACCTCCCAGTAGACCAGGTTTCTTAGTGCTTTGTCCAGCCTGGCCTCAAACACCTCCAGAGAGGGGGCATCCACAACATCTCTGGACAGCCTGTTCCACACCACACCTCCCTCACCACAAAGTATTTCTTTCCTATATCTAGCCTAAATCTCCTCTGTTCCAATTTGTGTCCATTACTCCCAGTCCTGTCATCACATATCCTATTAAAAAGTCCAGGACACAATGAGAGGTGGATTATGAGTTGACACCACTCAAAGCATGAGACATCCCAGATGAGCCATGAGATGGCCCTGATGGCCATGAATGATCACCAGGATGAGAAAGTCCCAGAGAAGGTTCAGAAGGGATTGTTGAGAGCACCACTCTTTAGTATCATCTGATCTGACCCACCCACTGCAACCCTCACTGCTTGCTCCAGGACAAGAAGGCTACCCTGACTTGGTTACTCTTATTTATCTCCATTGTCAGTGAACAGCAAAATGGAGTTGGGAGACACCAGAGGAAGCTGATGCTCAGGTATATTTTCACAGTCTACAAGGGACACAAATAAAAAAACCCTTAATGGAGTGTGAGGCATGCAAGTGAACTGCACAACATGAGAGTCTCCACCTGTTGGACCAGAGCCTCCCCTTTAGCACTGACATTCTGTTCTCCTTATGCCTGTCACTGAACATTCTTCTTCAGAGAAACACTGTGTTGGGTGACATCCCAGTAGCCTTCTCCTTCCCAGCATCTACAGGTGGGAGTCTCATCAAAGATCCTAGTCTATTGCTACATCTTCTCTTTCCCTGTCACCAAGCAGAGCCCTAGGCACAAGCTCTTAGGTGGAGGGAAAGGTGATGCCAGCAGGGATCAGCATGGTGAAGACCTCTGTCATTTCTAGCGTGGGTTCCTTTCACTCTTACCACTCTCCTGACTGTGACCTCTGTGCTCCTCATTGCTCCCCTGCCACCCTGTGCAGTTGCCCCTGCGAGGAGAGGCCATGGGACTGTCCTTCTGGGCAGAGACACATGAGGGCGCTGCGGAATCGATGCCAGTGGCTTTAATCCCTGAGCCTGTCTGAGTGGATCCGTGGAGAAGTGTTACTGGTAGAGAAGGACTCAATGAGGTCGCACTGTACAGCTGCTTTCAATGCACCAGTGATATCACCAGCTGCATCCCAGCGACAGCCTCTCACGCAGTGATTCCTCCGGAGGCCAAACTCATCCGTGCAAAAATATAAAGAGATAATACAAGGCAAAATGTAAGAGATCTATCTGTGTCCCACATGTCTCATTTTTCTATCAAGGACTTCAGAAACAGAACGAGAATCTCCACAGTTCTTTGCCCTGTGCATACTAAGACTCCCATGTAACCTACTTCTTCCCTCCCCATGCACACACCCACTGCCCCTGGTCTCTGCAGGGTTTAGAGCTTCTTGTGATTGTATGTGGTCTTCCCCAGCCCTACCAGCCAGCCAATCCATACCCACCTTTCATGCTTTGCCCAGCCCCAGCATGTGTGATGTGTCTCACCCTTCCTCTGCGCTGTCTCTTCACATATTTCTGGGAAGCTACAGAAGGCAGGCCCCTGAGAGGACAGGTGGTTTCCTCCCATGGTTCCCTCCTGGTTCTTTGTGGCCATGCTAGCCCCTATGGGTAAGTCACTTCAATTCACCCCTGAACACCTAGACATATGCCACTGCTGCTGTGCCAGCTGCATACCCTGTTGTTGTTGGCAGTGCTCCATTCCCCAAAGCTTCCTGTGCTGTGGATCCTGGGAGGGATTTGTGGTTTTGATTCTGTGTATGGCTTCCATATGGTTCTAAAGGAACACAGATAGTCCAGGAATGTTTCTCACCTCTTGAAGAGAGATTGTAAACTCAGCATTAGAAGTGCATTCCTATCCCTTCCACTGCTACCCTGTCTATCCCACCCTTTCTCACCCTCTCCTCCACTAACCTGTGGTGTCCAGTTAATGTTTTTCCATTTTTAACTCCTCATCAGTGTTCCTCCTTTATCCTTCTAGCACTGACTTTGGAACAGTCTCCAGATGCAGTGATACAGCAAGGCCAGTCTGTGGACCTGACTTGTTCAAAGATGATGTCTTCCAACACAGATATGTACTGGTACAAGTTGCCTTTAGGGAAAGACTCCCAGCTGATCCTTGTGGCTTCTGCAATAAAGGGCGGTAAAGCAGCTGTGGAGGAGCATTTCCAAAGCCGTTTGAAGAGCAATGGCATACAAGGAGATGGGATGACCATCTTGATAGAACATGCCCTTCTGAATGACTCTGGCACATATTACTGTGCTGAGAGTGAAGCACAGTGTGTAGGCTGCTGAGAGAGCTGAGCACAAACCTGTTCCTACATAAAACATACCTGATTTCCTCCTTGTTGGTGCTGCTGAGAGTAGGATGATTGCTTTCCACTCATTACCTCTTCTTGTTAAAGCCTTCCCTTTGTCTTCTTCTCAGACTCTGTGAGTATCTCTCCCTGCTGTTCTTTCTCTCCTTGTCACCTCACTCCTTCTTGCCTTTCTTTTTGTTTAATCATAATTTGTATTGTGTTCACTTCTCTCCCTTTCTGCCTTCTTTTCTCTCTGCTTACCTTCTGTTTCAGTCTCTCCTCACTCTGCAGACCTCCTCCCATGTTAATTCAGGCAACATTTCTCATCATTCTCACTGTGACACAGAAAGGGATGTTTGCAGAAGTTGTTCTTGGTGCCCTTTAGACAAAAGCATGTAAGAGCCAGTGCTGAGTGGGACATGTCCTGCTTCATTACAGCAACCTGCCTGAAGTTATCCTGTGGCCAGGGAGTACGTGCAGTGCAGCACAGGCCTGATGGCTGCATTTCACGTGCAACAAAAGCCAGCACAGGTGTTGCAGAATGGGCACAGGCTAAAGGGTTAACAACTGCTACTAAGTCTTATCAAGCTGGAGCCATAGCCTACACAACGGCCTTGAAGCTCGCCTGTGTCTTCGGAGGTCTGGGAAAGTGTTGAGGGAGTAGAGAACAAGGAACAGATAACAAGGAACTTGTGTGCAGCTGTGTTGGCAGAAGAAACTGCAAGGTGAGGGTTTGACATTAAGGCAAGAATGTAACATGTAACCAATCAGTATGTGACTAGTAGGCATAATTAACCATAACTGTATATAAGCTTGCCTGATGCTCTCAATAAACGGATTCTGGCTGATCATATTGATCGTGGATGTCAGCCCCTTCTTACATCACACAGGTTGTCACCTTCTTGGATTAACTATTTTGTGCATCAGTAATGCTTTCATGCACTAATGCCTCCCTCCCTGAGACACAATCATTACCCTCCAGCTCTTGACCATCTTTCTGTTTACTTTCCCCAAAATAATGATCTAAATCACAGACTATGACATCATCCTGTGCAGCTAACAGTCTCTTTGGAACCAGAATTGGAACTCTTGCCCATTCCTCTCATCTTTTCTCCATAGCCAGACACGTAGAGATGGAGTTTTAATTTGACTTTCATGGATATTTCTGGAATCTGGATATACCAGTAGGGACTTCAGAGTATCTCAAGCACACCTTGCCCCATCTTGAATCCTCCAATTTCTGTGCCAGCCATTCCCTGAGAAGAGGGGAGAGTGAGGTCCTCAAGGAGAGCTCCTGCTTCACCTGTGTTTCTCTTTTGTCTATGGTCTGAACCCCACAATAGGTTCATTACTCTTTGCACATTTTACAGAGACTCGCCCCAGTCTGTTCCTCCAGTGCCCTGGGTTGGAGAGCATTTTTACCTGGCCTGGGAAAAGAGGGGTTGACTGTCAGCCAGGTGGAAGGACTGGGCCAGATTTTTTGCTTCTCAGCATGGAGAGAATGTGAAATCTGACTTCACATAGAAACTCTGAGTAGGAACACAGGGAGCTAGGCTGGTGCCCCATCACCTCCCACCTCCAGCCCAAGGAGAGGATAGGGGCCACAGCTGCATGCTGTCTGCCTATGGTCATCTTTCTTATTCTACCATTGCTTTGAAAGCTTTTTTGTTCCACCTGTGACAGCTCTTGCCATGCAATAAAAAGGGTGATGGGTGGGTCTGGAGGTGTGGGGGACTGTGTTCCATACTTCCCTAGGGCATGGAGGATCTTGGCCTTTCCTCAGACCCACTCTCTCAGTGATATGAAGCAGGGTTACACAGAGTAATTCCACAGGGATACGTTGAACCAGCACTTGACAGTTCCCTAGGCCTACAGAGAGTACTAGACATTTGGAAGTGGCTGTAATCCAAGCTGAGGGAAGAAAATCTGTTTTGCCTCAAAGAGCCCACAAGGGGGAGCCAAGAGTTAGATGTAACCGTGTGTGTTTTTGAGGGGGAATTCCTGTCCATCTTCTTTCTACTTCACTCACCCCGAAATAATCCTTCTCAGGGGAAGTTTTTTTGGCATAGCTACTGGATATCCACTCCCAGTCTAAGTCCAAGGATAGTTCTCTTTTCACACCTTTCTTTGGAGGAGAAAGGTGCATTTGTGCAACTGCTCTTTCTGCTACAAGGCACGCCGGCAGCCTTGTGTGTCAACAGCCTCCTCTGTGCCAAGGGCAATGGCTTCAACAACAGCATAGGGCTGAGCAGAGCCAGTACCACACCTCAATTTGTAGGGTCAGTATCCATGAAGTTTAAGGGAGTCTGTGTTGGGAACTGGCTTGTGGCCCGTGGCCATGGCTCTCTGGTACAGCTTAGGGACTTGCAGAAATCTGCAAGGAGCCTCTCTGGCCTTGGCTAGTCCCGGTGGACAACTTTGGAGGAAAACAATCTTGAGGAGGTGAAGATAAACAACCTTGAAGAGGCGCCACTGCAGGCGTGAGAGACCAAACCTAAGATGCAGCTGTGGGTAGGAGGTAATGGGGAGATGTACTTTATTATCACTGACCAATGAAGGTGATGGGAAAGATGTAGTTTATAGTCACTGACCAATGGATAAACATAGTTATTGTAAACTGTAACCTCTATATAAGTGAGCTATTTGGGCTGAATAAACGGAAGCTTCTTTATCACTCATATTGTGTGGCTTGTGGGTTCCCTCACCCGCTGCGGCCGCGCAGGACGTTACAAGTCTGGAATATCACAGCAGAAACAGGGATGCAGAAACAAAATATGTGCTCTGTCTCCTTTGCATAATTCTTCTTTTCTAAGAACTCAGCTGATGCTGAAGGAAGAAGGGGAAGTCCCGCAGCATCCTTGCTGCCCTGTCACAAACTCAGGCTACAATCCATCCCCATTGTGTTCCTGTGATTGCATGCAAAGACATACAAACGTAGAAAGGAAACTGCAGGATTCATGCCATTCATTGCTCTGAGTGAGTGTTATCTCCCACTGATTCCAGATACCAAACTACTTTCTCACATTTCAGGTGCTTTCCCACTGCGCTGACCACCTGTAATGTCATGCCTACCTTCCTTTCACAGAATTTCCCCTGCAAACCTCTCTGTGCCTGTGCTGACACAATGGGCAGAATTCCATCAGTTGATGTTTTCTGACACTTATTTCTCTTGGTATTCATAGACAGATGAGAAACTTGCACATAGCAGTTAAACCCGTGCCATTCTGCTACCATGGCTAAATTTTGCTCTGGTTTTGTATCTTCTTCTTTCTCAAATAATTTAACTTGCTTTGCCTCTCACTACTTTGTTTTCTCTGTTTATCTTTTTTCTTTTTCCTGTGACTTATCCATTTTCCATTTCCTTTTGAATTTATTTTTTGCTCTTCTCCCAACAGGGTTCACCTGTGAACAACGTCCTGATGCAGTCATTCAAGAGAGAGGAGTTCTGACTCTCATCTGTTTCTGGTTGCTCTACGTTGAGACTGCCATGCAACCTCCTTCTCCCCACCCCATGCACACACCCACTGTCCCCCCATCTCTGCAGGGTTTAGAATGTCCTGTGACTGTGTGTGGCCTTCCCCAGTCCTCTGGGCCAGCCAATCCTTTCCCACCTTTCATGTCCTGCCCAGCCCCAGCATCCATTCTCTCTGCTGTCTCTTTACTTATTTCAGGGCATCTACAGAAGGCAGGTCCTTGAGGGCAATTTCCCCCCATGGTTCCCTCCTGGTTTTTTGTGGCCATGCTGGCCCCTACAGGTAAGTGACTTCTGTGCCAGCTGCATACTCAGTTGTTGACCTTACTCTGTTCCCCAAAACTTCCTGTGCTGTGGATGGACAATGAATGACAGAAGCAGGAATTGCTGGATCTCCTGCATGGGCTGTTTTTCCTTCTGCATACTGCCTCCATATGGTTAATTTTTTTTTTTTATAAACACTGTTCCAGGCATTTTATTGCTAATTGGACATAGACTCTAAGCTGACCTGCTGATTTGAACTGCACTCCCATCCCTTCCACTGGTCCCTAGGTCCCAGTCTTTCTCTCCCAACTGTCTACCAACAAGTGGGGCATAGTTAATGTTTTTCCATTTCATACCTCTCTTCAATGCTTCTCCTTTTCCCTTCTAGCTCTTGCTGTGGAGCAGTCTCCAGACACAGTGATACGACAAGGCCAGTCTGTGGACCTCAGCTGTTCCAAGGTGGCATATACAGCTATGTACTGGTACAAATTGCATTTGGGGAAAGACTCCAGGCTGATCCGTGTGGCTTCTGCAATAAAAAGTGCTAAAGCAGATGTGGAGGAGGATTTCCATGGCCGTTTGAAGACCAATGGCATACAAGGAGATGGGATGACCATCTCAATGAAGCATGCCTTTCTGAATGACTCTGGCACATATTTTACTGTGCTGACAGTGAATCATGGTATGTAGACTGCTGAGGGAGCTGAGCAGAAACCTACTCATGCTAAAAAGGAATCTGCTTTCCTCCATAAACACAGAGGGTGTTTGCAGGAGTAATTCTAGGGGTCTTTTAGGGAAAGGCAAAACAGGCATGTGATGTAAGAACCAGTTCTGAGTAGGAGATGCCCACATCCTGATCCGTTACAACAACCTGCCTGAGGTTATCCTGTGGCCAGGGAATATGTGCAGCACAAAGACGCACAAACAGACACTCACACATACACACACAAAGGCTCAGAGTGATCCATCATGTACCCCTTGAGAAAAAACCCAGCCATGGCTAGGGGTGACAGGGAAAGTGCGAAGGAACACTGTGCGTCATGCATAAATTATTTCTCCAGCTCTCCGGGACTCAGGAGGAGAATCGGAAATCAGACATTTCACTACTTTGCACATACTCAGTCTCCCATGCAACTTCAGTGTAGTCTTACAAATGCAATCTCCTTGTACCCTACACCTGAACACACCCATCTCCTCCCTCACCCAATCTCTGCAGGGTTTAGAGTTTCCTGTGATTGTGTGTGGCCATCCCCTGTCGCTTGCCACGCGACGGGGTTCAGCTGGTGAGGGAAACAACGAGCCACACAATATGAGTGATAAAGATTGCTTCGTCTATTCAGCCCAAATAGCTCGCTTATATAGAGGTTACAGTTTACAATAACTATGCCTACTCATTGGTCAAGAACTAAAAACTACATCTTCCCATCTCCTCCTACCTACGGCTACATCTTACAGTTAGTTTCTCACAATTAGTTTCTCACTCCTACAGTGGTTCCTCTTCAAGGTTGTTTACCTCCAAAGTTGTTTACCGGGACTGCTCAAGGACATGAAGGCAACAGGGAGGCATCTTTCGGATTCTGCAAGTCATGCCCGCTCAGCAGCGTCCATTTTGTCTCTGGCATCCATGTTCTCATAGTTCACTTTCACCTTCCCCAAGCTGCTCCAGTGAGCCATGGCCACGGGCCACCAACCACTCCCCAACAATCCTCTCAGCCAGCCAATCCTTTCCCACCTTTCATGTTCTGCCCAGCCCCAGCATGTATAATGCATCTCATCATTCCTCCATGCAGTCTCTTCACGTATTTCTGCACAGCTACAGAAGGCAGGTCCTTGAGAGGACAGGTGGTTTCTCCCCCATGGTTCCTTCCTGGTTCTTTGTGACAATGCTGGTCCCTGTGGGTAAGTGACTACAACTCCTCCTGCCACTGCTGCTGTGCCAGCTGCTTACCCAGTTGTTGGCAGTGCTTCATTCCCCAAAGCTTCCTATGCTGTGGATGGACAATGAATGATGGAAGCAGGAATCCCTGAGTATCCTGCAAGTACAACGTATGTTTTCTTCTGTGCCCAGATGCCACATCAATAATTATTCTGGACACAAACAGTCCCGGAATCTTTCTTTTCTCTTGAAGGAGACTGGAAACTTACCCGTTGATTGGAAAAGCTGTCAAGTCCTTCCATCATTCCCTAGGCTGTCCTGCTCCCCTTTGTCCTCTTCTTTACCAAGCTGAAGTTCTAACATTTCTCCATTTATCCTCCTCTTCAGTGCTCCATTTATCCATTTTTCCATTTACGCTCCTCCTCCTCTTCCCTTCCAGTACTGACTTTGGAACAATCTCCAGATACCATGATACAAGAAGGCCAGTCTGTGAATCTGAGCTGTTCCAAGATGATATCCACCAAAGTAGCTATGTTTTGGTACAAATTGCCATTGGGGAAAGACTCCAGGCTGATCCTCATGGCTACAGCGATAAAAGCAGGTAAAGTGGATGTGGAAGAGGATCTCCAAACCCACCTGAAGAGCAACGGGATTCAAGGAGATGGGATGACCATCTCAATAGAGAATGCCTTTCTGAATGACTCTGGCACATATTACTGTGCTGAGAGTGAAGCACAGTGTGTAGGCTGCTGAGAAAGCTGAGCACAAACCTGCTCCTGCACAAAAGGGATCTGCTTTCCTCCTTGTCAGTTCAGCTCAGGGCACAATGATATCTTTTCTCTCATTACATCTTCTGCTTCAGAGCCTTCACTTCGTCTTCTTCTCAGACTCTGTGAGTTTATTTGTCCTGTGTTCTCTCCTAGTCACCCCTCCACTAAAATAACTTCCCACAATGCTTCTTCCCCTCTTTGCATTCCTTTCTCTCTCTACCTTCTTTTTGCTGTCTCTTCAACAAAGATACTGCAATGCTTTCTCTCATTTCACTTTGGGCAACCCTGATCATTATTCTCACCTTTACACAGAAAGGATGTTTGCAGAAGTTCTTGATGCCCCTTTAGATAAAAGCAAGAGTAAACACGTGTTGTAAGAACCAGTACAGAGTGGGAGATGCCCACGTCCTGCTCCATTACAGCAACCTGCCTGAGATAATCCTGTGACCAGGGAATATGTGCAGCACAACACATGCCTGAAGGTCACATTACAGGTGCAGCACTACACAGAACACATCATCACATTCTTCAGTTAACTATTTTGTGCATCTCTAAAGCAACACCCTCTGGGTCAGGATCTTTACCCTCCAGTCCTTGACCCACTTTCTGTTTACCTTTCCCGAAATAATGATCTAAATCACAGGCTACGTCGTCAACCTATGCACCAAACAGATGGTTTCCTGGTGTGCTAGAGTGTTATCTCTGCCATAACACACATGAGTGTGCAGCACAGGCTGTGATGGGGCACACCAGCAGGTTCCCATACTTCAGCATGAGGCCCCAGAGAGTTCAGCATTCCTAACTCCTTGCACACCATGTATTCTGCAGGGGTCCCAATGCACTGCCTTGCCATCTGAATGCCCCAGGGCACACCACAGGAAATCACAGAATCACAGGGACTGAAAAGTACTTCAAAAGATCATGTAGTCTAATGCCCCTGCTGGGACACATCAAGCACAGCTTCTTCTCAGCTGCAGTACTCTGGGTGCTGTGAGTTGTGAGCATTCTTCTCACTGCCTTCACAATTTAGACCACCCTCTTGGTTCTTTTCTCCCTTTTCTTTTGAGTAATTTGGGGTCATTGTTAAATCTCTTGTAGACAGTTTGTGGAAATGTGTCAGTGGGATACACTGGGATGTGCAGCAGGGGATATGGGAACTGCAGGAGTTGCTACCTCTTCCTCTTCATCTCTCAACCTCTGCTTTTCACATGTCACTTTCCCTGTGGTGTCACAGCAGTCAGTGCGCTGGGAGGCAATGGCCTTTCTCCATGGTTCTCCACTGCTTCCTTGTGGCCATCTTGGTCCCAGTAGGTAAGTGAGCTTTTCTGCCCCTTGAACAGCTGCACTGGAACCACTGCTGTTGCTGCCTCAGCTTTGTGTCCAGCTGTTTGTCATGTGTTGCCCTTCTCACATCTATTTGCTTCCCTTTCCAGGCTTTGACAATTGCCATTTATAGTTGTCCATGTGGGAGATTCTGTGATTCAGAGCTATTCCACGCACTGGTACAGGCTGCCCACAGGGAGAAATGTCACCCTGCAGTTATTTGTATATTCAGTGGAAAGTGGCAGGGCGGAGACTGAGAAGGAATTCAGAAACCGAGAAGGAATTCAGAAACCGCTTCTGGAGTGATGGAACTAAGGGCTATCAATTAACTGTGGAAATAAATTACGCCCTACTCAATGACTTGAGCACACACTTCTGTGCTAAGGAAGACCCACAGGGACACACAATCTGGAGCACAAACCTTTCCATGCATAGAGGGATCTGGATTTGTAAGTGGGGCATGTTCTCCCTTCTCCTCCTTTCTTCTTATACTCACTGTGTTGCCTCATTTTTCAGTCATCCATAGAGTGCCTCTCACTTCCCACTTCTTCTGTAATTTTATCTATCCTCTTTCCCTTTGTCCTCTGTCCTCTCTCACACCTGTACCCCTTTCAATTTTCACCATTCTCTTCCATTTCTTCTCCCTTTCAGGCTGTCATGGGTAATCAGGATGTGAACTAGGATGGGAAATAGGATCTGAACTGCCAATTCCTTATCTGTTGGCTGGAAAGCCAAGGCCAGCCTCTAGCTGCATCTGGCAAGGGATTCAAGGGCCTCCTGTGACTGCTCCCTCTGTGGTTTCCTAGAGTGCAAGTGCCTTGCTAGCAGTTAACCTGGGGCCTTGTGAGAACATCTCCCAGTTGCCCAGCAGTGTCAGGACTGCGCCACAGAGTGCTTCTGTGTGTACTCTGGTCTTTTGGCACAACCAGGGAACTGGCATGCTGCTGTGCACCAAGGTCCCTTGGTCACGCCGCTACCTTGTAACCTGAACACTATGAAGTGTGCTGTGTAGCCCAAGTCTGAACAGTATCTAAGGATGGACTAGTTGTGTGCAAGGTGTTGTGTGGAAACAAGCCACCATACCTATGGCTGTGATAACCAGAATGGAGCTATCAGGGCCAGGAGAGTGCTCATTCCTCACCTTGTTGCACACTGGGGAGGTTATAGCTGTGGACTGGCAGTTACCTTGTGTCCCCATGTCAAGGGATGTGTCCATCAGAGGTCTAGGAGAGGATGAGCAGTAGAACACCAGGAAGGTGGAGAGAGGCTGAGAGTTCTAGGTTTGTCTGCCAGAAGAGGAGAAGGCAGAGGAGTATTAGATGCAGCCTCTTATTCCAGCTCTAGGTTTGTCTGCCAGAAGAAGAGAAGGCAGGGGAGTATAAGATGCAGCCTCTCATTTCATGGGATGAGCTGAAGATAGATTAGAGATAGAGTCTTTTTGGAGGTCCCCATGAAAGGACTGAAAGGTGATGGACACAGGGTGAGAAAGGTGTCTTGTCCATGCTATCCCCTTCTCCCCTCATGCACACAGCCACAGCCTGCAGGCTTCATAATTGTCGGTGATTATGTGCATCCTTCCCCAGTGTTCTCAGCAAGTCAATCAGTTCTCACCTCTCATATCACCATGTAATTTCACCTTCTGACTGGTTTCCCACTACTTTTTATTTTTAGTTTTTCTAACCAGGTAGACAGTCTCCAGACGCAGTCATCTAAGATCAAAGTGCTTTTACTCTCTGCTGTCTCCAGATGTGAATCGTGTCATAGTATAAGTAGGCTCAAAGAAATGACGCCATACTGCATTCTTTAGAGTGGAAAAGGGAAAAGGAAGAGTTTGAAGACAAATTTCAGAATCCATTCAAGAGCTGTGGAAAGATGATTTACCACTTGTCCTTTACAATAGATTCTGCCTCAGAGATCGATTGAGATGTATTACCATTCTAAGCTACACCTTGACTCAGATGCTGAGGTAGGTGAACATAAACCTCTCTGCAGAGAAAGTGACCTTATTTCTGGGGTGATTCTGCCTCTGTTCTGTCTTGATGTGCTCAGCTCAGCTGGCCATTGCTCACTGAGTTGAGGATAGGAGTTCCAGCAGAATCAAACTGTGAGATTATGGGTTCAAATGTAAGCACACAGAAGCTGGAAAACATGAAGACATTTTGTGGAGGGAAAGAACCTCTAGATGTGTGTGAGGCAGTGAAACAGAGCTGATGTCAGAGGGAAAGATAGTAATGCACCCCAAAACCATCTCAACAGAGACACAATTTCTGTGCTGCCTCTGTGCTGATATTGCCAGGACAACATATGTGCAACATAGGGCTTTCTCCATTTCTCTTTTGTCTTAAATACCACATGATGATGAAAATATTAGCAGTCTTTGAGAGGATGATAATAACTCCACTTTTCTGGATGCAGACAGGAAGAAAACTTCAATGTTAAGCATATAAGAGACCCAAAAGAGACCAGGATATTCTTTTCAGCTCAAAATGTCTTTCTCTATATCAAACAGTTACATAATACTTGCTGGCTATAGCATGTCCATCCATGAAGCCCTTCTCAGTAATACAGAAAAGAGTCAGCCAGACACAAAGACAGGTAACCCCAAGAATGCGATGTCTCAGGATTCTGTTTTATCTGGATGATATCTCCCTCTTACAGTCATATACCCAGGGAAAGAACAGACTCACGAGTACTCTCAGATTCCACTGATCAGTTCACAGTAGATCTCTGGGGACAGGCCTAATCACTAATAATCATATTTTTTCCTTTTTCTCTTTGATCTAAAGATGTTTTCTCCATTCTTCTCTATGAGGTGGGAGTTTCTCTAGGGGCCCCAGCCAATTGCCATATCTTCTCTTTCCCTATCTTCAGAAAGAGTTCCAGGTGCAGGCTTTGACAGTTCCTGTGAGGAGGAAAAGAGGCAGCCAGCAGGAATCAGCATGATGAAGATCACAGTCATTTGTTTCCTGGGTTCATTTCATGCTGTTCTCAGTCCAGATGGATGGATGCAATACATTGAATAAGCACAAACTCACAGGTTTGAGGCTGGCAGAGCATTGCTAGAAGCAAATGGTACTGTGCTTCATGAAAGCCCTGAAAGTTCATTACAAGTGGTTGCACATTATTACTCTATTCTCACGTCTTAATGATCTTATGATCACGTGTTTACTGGAATCAGGCATTCTGCATTCTGCAATGCTTCTCCATTTTACCCACGACCATTCCTAAAAGTTAGTTCACATTATTGCTAATCATCCATTCTTACCTCCCACACTTTCACTCTTGACACTCTCCCATTTGTGACCCCTGTGCTTAATCCTCGTTGCTTTCCCCGCCAGCCCGTGCAGTTTGCCGCAGTGAGGAGAGTCCACGGGACTGTCCTTCTAGACAGGGGCACATGGGGGCGCTGCGGGGAGGATGCCAGTGGTTTGAATCCCGTGAGCCTGTCTTTGAGAGGAGCAGTGGAGAAGTGTCACTGGTAGAGCAATACTCAATGAGATCGCACCGTACAGCTGCTTTCAAGGCACCAGTTGTATCACCAGCTGCATTCCAGCGACACACTTTATGGAAAGGAGACACCTTGTACAGGTTGATTCACGGGACAAAGGGGACAATGACACGTGGTCTCAGCTACCGAGCACTCCTTGAATTTACCAAAGTGTGCTCCTGAAGCAGAGCTTCCAGAAACTCTTCTCCTTCATGCCTATGTCTTTAGGTCATCTGCAGATCTTTATTCTTTCCTTTGCCAGCACATTGACTGTCCCCGGGCTCTTTAGAAACATTTACCTTCCTCACCTACCCATCTACCCAGTTCTGCTGGTCCAGGGCTGGAGGGGGTCCTGAACAAAAGCACATATATGAAAAAGCACACATATGAAGAAGCATGCATATGAAGAAGCACACATATGAATGTACTCATGCATACACACAGAGTAACCCCCATATTTCTCTCATACCCATCAAGTGATCACTGCACTAGCCTGGAATACTTCTGGTAATCAAACATGCTGGTGACTGACCTGACTGTAACATATAAAGGCAGGTATATGACGCTAAGCATCTCCTGTACCTTTATTGCCTCTGTAGAGTAAAAAAGGCTGGGAAAAGCAACAAGAAAACAGACTCCTGATCTGTATTTTTCTTGCCTAATCATGAAAGGTGTTGTGGGTAAGGAAAGTATGGGGCAGCTGAGACCTCCAACCTTCTCTTTCCTTTGTGATGTTCAGTAACATTCCCAATTATGTAGCGAAGAGTAAGAGAAACTAACTGCAATGGGATTTGCAGTTACCTGCAAGACAGCAGCAAGAGGCTGCAAGCAATGTTTTGCTCTTCAGTTTAAGGGATGGGGAAGACCTTCACTATAAGGCCATGAGAAACCTCAGCAGGCACAATACTTGGGCACTTTCCTGATCCTGTCCCAGTTACACTAATTATCATGTTCATAGTACACCAGAGAGAAACAGTGATATCCAGTAGTCAGGGGAAAAATTATAATAAACAAGAATCAGCCATGGCTCCAGCTCTCAGGGACTCAGAAGGAGAAGGGGACTCTAGGCATTTCTCTGCCTTTCATACATTCAAACTGCCATGAAACTTTGCCTGCCCTCTCCCACGTCCCTCATCTCTGCATGGTTTAGAGTTTCCTGTGATTGTGTGTGGCCTTCCCCAGTCCTACCAGTCAGCCAGTCCTTTCCCACCTTTCATGTCCCGCCCAGCCCCAGCATGTGTAATGTGTCTCATTCTCCTCCCTGCTGCCTTGTCACATATCTCTGGGCAGCTACAGAAGGCAGGTCCCTGAGAGGACAGGTGGTTTCCCTCCATGGTTCCCTCCTGGTTCTTTGTGGCCATGCTGGCCCCTATGGGTAAGTGACTTTGACTCACCACTGAGCACCTGGATGGATGCCACTGCTGGTGTGCCAGCTGCATACCCCCCCCTTGTTGTTGGCAGTGTTCCATTCTCCAAAACTTCCTGTGTTGTGGATGGACAATGAATGACAGTGCAGGAATCCCTGGATTTCCTGAGTGGGCTGTCATATTTTCTTCTGTGCACAGCCCCCATAGGATTTGGTTTTCGGACACCAACTCTGCCTAAGAGATAGGAAGAGGTGTCCCATCCCTTCTGTTGCTTCTCTGGCTGTCCCATTCCCTCTCACTGTCTTCTCTACACACATTTGATGTCAAAGATTTTTCCATTTTTTTCTGCTTCTCATTGTTTCTTCTTTTTCCTTCCAGCGCTTGCTCTAGAGCAGTCCCCAGATACTGTGGTACAACAAGGCCAGTCTGTGAATCTGATCTGTTCCAAGAAGTCATCCATGACCACAACTATTTACTGGTACAAGTTGCCTTTGGGGAAAGACTCCCGGCTGATCCACATGGTTTATGCAATCCCAGGTAGTAAAGCAGATGTGGAGGAAAATTTCCGTGGCCGTTTGAAGACTGATGGCATACAAGGAGATGGAATGACCATCTCGATAGAGAATGCCTTTCTGAATGACACTGGAACATATTACTGTGCTGAGGGTGAAGCACAGTGTGTAGGCTACTGAGGAAGCTGAGCGCAAAGTGTTCATGCACAAAAGAGACGTACTTTCCTCCTTTTCAGTGTTGTTGAGGGTAGGATGATTCCTTTCCACTCATTATATCCTCTGCTTTCTTGCTTTTCCTTCATCTTCCTCTTTGACTCTGTAAGTTAATTTCTCTTGCTTTCTCTCCTTGTCACCTCAGTCCTCCTTGCCTTAATCTAAAATATCATTTCCATTATGTTCACTTATCTCAACACTTCTTCCTCTGTCTAGCTCCCCTTCTCTCCCTATCTTATTTCTTTTTCTGTCTCTCTTCTACCCACACTCTATAGACCTCCTGCCATTTAACTCTAGGCAACCCTGCTCACTGCATACAAAGGAATTTTGCAGGAGAAGTTTCTGGAGCCCCTTTAGGAAAAGGCAAGGCTAGGCGTGTAGCATAAGAGCCAGTATGAAGTGGGAGCTACCCTCATCCTGCTCCGTTACAACAACCTGCCTGAGGTTACTCTGTGGCCAGGGGGGATGTGCAGCACAGCGCAGGTCTGAAGACCACATGCAGGTGCAGCACTACACAGAACAAGCCAGCTCCTATTTGGGTTGTGCATCACCAACTCCTTCATGGTGTGTCCTGGTTAGGGTCACTGTCTTTCCATACCTTGGTCCTTTGCCTTTCTCAAAGCCATGACATAAATTACAGACTATGTTAGCAACCTGTCTAGCTACCAGAAGCTTTTATGACCCTTCAGAGTGTTATCTCTGCTTCATGCATATCTGTGAGCAGCAGAGGCCATGATGGAGCTCTCAAGCAGGTTCCCACACTGCAGCTTCTCATGCTGATGTGTGGCTTCTTAAGCCCTAAATGCAAGGCCCCAGAGAACAGGCATGCCCTGTTTGCAATCCCTAACTCCTCACATACCGTGTTTTCTGCAGGGGTCCCAGTGCACTGCCCTTCCACCTGCACACCCCAGGTAACAGTATGGGAAATGGAGACCTTCCCTTGATACATTAAGTGTAGCCTCTTCTCAGCTGTGGGATATGGGGTTTCTTCTCATTGCCCACCCTATTTGTTCTCTTCTTTTATTCTTCTCAAGGTTCTTGAGTAATTTCTGTATCTCCTTCTTACTCTGAGGCATCATGCTGAAAGTCTTGTGTCCTGCTGGGAGATATCTGCTGGAAAAACAACACAGCCAGATGTAAGCAATCCAGGAGGTTTCCTGGAGTGCCTCAATGACAACTTTCTGAGACAGGAAATAGACAGCCCTACCTGAGGGGATGCGGTGCTGGACCTGCAAATCGCCAATGCGAGTGAATACATCAGGGATGTCAAGACTGGAGGCAACCCAGGATAGAATTCACAAACCTAAGGAGCATAGTCAGGACCCTGAATTTTAAGAAAGCAAACTTCCGGCTCTTCAAGAATTTGCACAATAGGACCCCTGGGAAATGGTTCTCAGAGATGAGGGGGCAGAACAGAGTTCGAAGATTTTCAAGGAGACATTCCATTCCGCACAAAAGCTCCCAGTCTCCAAGTAGAAGAAATAAAGCAAGAAAGAGAAGAGGTTGGCATGGCTGACTTGGGGCCTGCTGGTCAAAGTAAAAAGCAAGAAGGACTGCACAGGCAGTTCATGCAGTCAGGTGTCCTGGGTAGAGTACAGGGACACTGATGTAGGGATAATGTCAGGAAAGCCAAGGCATGGCTGGAGCTCAGTTTGGTGTTGTATGCTAAGAACAACAGGAAGGGCATCTATAGATATATCAACTAGTAAAGAAAGCTTAAAGAAAGCATATTCTACCTGGATAAGCAAGAATGGAAAACTTGTAATGACAGACAAGGAGAAGGCTGAGGAACTCAGCAACTTTTAAATCTTAATCTTCACTGGAAAGCTCTCTGTTCACACCTCCCAAGCTGAAGGATTATAAGATGAAGGCCAGGGAGGCAAAGTAAGTGAAGAAAATGCTTGTGACCACCTGAGGAACCTAAATGTGCACAAGTCCATGGGATCTGGTGAGATGCATCCCAGAGTACTGAGGGAATTAGATGATGTAGTTGCCAAGTTGCTCCCCATCATATTTGAAAAGTTGTGGCAGTCATGTGAAACCTTAGTGACTGGAAGAAGGTGAACATTTTCAAAAAAAGGTAGAAAGGAGGATACTGGGAAATACAAACCTGTCAGCTGCACCTCTGTGCTTGGAGCACATTCTCCTAGAAACTATGCTAAGGCATATGAGGGACAGGAAGGTGTTTCAAGACAGTTAGCATGGCTTTATCACAGTCATATCCTGTCTGACCAAGCTGGTGGTTCTGTACAATCAGGTAACTACATAAATGGGCATTGGAAGACCAATTGGTATTCTCTCTCTGGATTCTCAGGGCCTTTGACAACAGCTTTCTAAGTAAAGAGATTTGATGGGTCCAGCAGATATGGAACTGGATGGATGCTCACATCTAGAGGTAGACATCAATGGCTGGATGGAGAGATGATCCCTCAGGGATCTATAATATCTTCATCAATGATACAGACAGTAGAACTGAATGCACCCTCAGCAAGTTTGCAAATGACACCTAGCTGAGTGGCATCTCTCAGCTGAGGGACTTCTTCCAGAAAGATCTGAACAGACTAGAGAGGTGGGCCTGTGCAAACCTCAGGAAGTTAAACAAGGACAAATTGAGCAGGCTGCATTTCTGTCAGAGGAATCCTCATTTTCAGTGATATTATCATTTGATATGATAGAGAGAGCCCATGGGAAAAAAGAATTGGAGGTACTTGTGAATGAAAAACTGAACATGAGCCAAGAATGTGCGCTCACAGCTCAGAAGGCCAACTGTATCCTGGGCTGCATCAGAAAAGCCATGGCCAGCAAGTGAAGGGGAGTGATTCAGCCCCTCTACTCCACTCTCATGAGATCCCACCACGAGTACTGTGTCCAGCTCTGCAGCCCTCGGTGCAAGAAGGACACAGATCTGTTGGTGAGGGTTCAGAGAGGGGCCACAGGGATTATCAGGAGGTTGGAATACATCTCCCGTGAGGACAGGATGACAGTTTGTGGCTGTTNATCCAGGAGGTTTCCTGGAGTGCCTCAATGACAACTTTCTGAGACAGGAAATAGACAGCCCTACCTGAGGGGATGCGGTGCTGGACCTGCAAATTGCCAATGCGAGTGAATACTTCAGGGATGTCAAGACTGGAGGCAACCCAGGATAGAATTCACAAACCTAAGGAGCATAGTCAGGACCCTGAATTTTAAGAA
>VZTY01026113.1:0-11203 GCA_013400935.1 Turnix velox
CTTTTTTGTACTGAGGGCTCCTGTAACATCCTCAATGCATTTTTCTACGGACAATAAATAGTTCCTTTCAGTGTATGCAGTATTTCTCACCTCACACACCCGTAAATCATATTTTCTCAGCTGGTCTGTTTTATTTTAAACAATTGTACTGAACTGTGCACCACAATTCACTTGCCATATATTACCTCCTATCAATTACTGCTTTAACTATCAAGATTCCTACTTTCCAGTTTCAGTTTCCTATTTATGTATCCTGTCAGCTGGGAAAATATAATTTTATATCACTTCCACAGTACACCAGAAGAATTTTGTGTAAGTCTATCAGTAGTACTTTGGGATGTTTGACATGATTTTTATTGACCAACTCGAGCACAGCTGTTAATGATTTTGATACATAATAATAAATCATATTTCTGCAGCCCAAGGAAAAGTCTTTACACGTTATTACATCTTGTTTATTTTGAAGCACTGCAATCACTGTTAAGAACAGTCTGTTAGATACTGAGTTGGTATTATTGCTTTATGGTGGAATGTTCTGCTTTTTGTTTGCATTTCCCAGTTGACTACAATTTGTATAGTGTGATATTGTGTGGGTCAGGGGTAAATGGGCCATGGTTAGGGCCTGGGGCCTGAATGCTAGCCTTCTGATTGAGCAAGCAGGAGTAAGGAAACTCGGTGTGCCAGGACAAGATACGAGAAGACACGGCGCCCTGAGAGACAACAATATCTATCCCCGGCACCCTGAGAGACAATAACATCGACATCTCGGCTCCCTGATAATGTCAACAAGTATATCCTGTACCAAAAACATTTTGCAACCGGCTGGTCAGGCATGCGACAGCCCATGGACATCGGCTGACTAAGNAACTCGAGCACAGCTGTTAATGATTTTGATACATAATAATAAATCATATTTCTGCAGCCCAAGGAAAAGTCTTTACACGTTATTACATCTTGTTTATTTTGAAGCACTGCAATCACTGTTAAGAACAGTCTGTTAGATACTGAGTTGGTATTATTGCTTTATGGTGGAATGTTCTGCTTTTTGTTTGCATTTCCCAGTTGACTACAATTTGTATAGTGTGATATTGACCTGAATAACATTTAGAAAATTAAGTAGATTTACAGAAAATTCTACTTAGGGGCTTAACAGACTTTCAACAAGTCAAAGGAAAAAAAAAAAAAAAAGAAAATATCTTCACCTCATAGTTGTTCAGAATGCTATTTCAAAAGGATGCTAGCCGTGACACACAATAAATAATGGCTAGACCCTCATAACCAGCAACTGTGATCACAGTACATTTACTGAGGATGAGAACTAACTTTTCTTCAACTAACAATGCCCTAATAAAAAGATATTCTGCATGGTGCAGAGAGGCAGTGTCTTAGTGGTTAGTGCCTTAGAGAAGTTTTAGTATTTCTTTCTGCATAGTACTTGTGCTACTAGGCATAAGCAAGATTATGAGGCAGATAGATAGACACACACAAAAACATGCATACATACATCTATATGTAGTTTTATTATCATTAAATAGGGTTTGGGGAAAAAATGGCTACTTATACAGGGTGCAATTTATTGTGTGATCCAAAAATTTGACATCTAATTTGTTTATTTAGGTCAGTTTTCTGTTGTCACTGAATAGATACATCCAGCTCAAAACAGCAATTGAAAGAATTACAGAATTGGGGGTTTCATATGGCATTTTAAGTATTTAAGTTTAGTCTTATTGCTTTTTGCTCCTCCTCAGATACCACAGAGAGGAATATGGATCCATCTTCTTCACTTCCTACTTTCTGGTAGAAATGCACACTTCATAAGTTCTTGCTCACATCTTCTTTTCACCAGGGTGAACAGGCTCAGCTTTTTCAGTTCCTTGCTCATAAAAGTTTTCCAGTCCCTTAATTGTCTTCATGTCACTTCACTGGTCTAATCTAATCTGCCTTGCATTGGGGCACACAGTGATGAATAATTCTATGAGGACTTAGAAAAAAAATTTCATTCTGTTTGTCCATAGAGAACATTTTCTACCAACTGCAGTATGATGAAAATCAGAAATGCAATGGGTAGATACCATGGAAATTTGACTGTGATTTCATTTTGGCACTCTTCATATCATGACTTCTTGAGATACAAAGCTGACGTGCACCTAACTGCAGATAAATTTTATGATCTCATGATTCCATTGAAGTTTAGAGCTCTCTAAGTGACAATTCCTACTTTTAAGCATTATTTCATAATTGGTTTAGTAACTGATAGTTCTCTTAAAGGTCTTCTAGATTGGTGTCTAATAATCTCATAGATCTTTAACACTTCCATTTGAACAAAGATGAAAACGTGGTCTAAACAACTGTGAACTAGAGGCACCTGAGATTGTACTGCTTTGGTTGAAGTTCACTTCTGTGAAGATTACATTTTTCTACTTTTTGACTATAAATCAAGCATTGATTTATTGTTTACAAATGTACTATTGATACTTAGTACTTTCAGACAGGAAAATTATAATATTCCCTTGTGAAAAAACACCATTATTAAAAATGGAGCATGTAATATCAATAATGTAATTCTCTGCCCTTACCAGTCCTCCTAGAAAGATAGCCTCTCAGTCCAACAAAATTTTTTGCCTGAAATTCATCAGTTTTTTTCAATTGTATAAAAAAGAATCTTTATTGAATAATTCAAAGGTGATGAATGGACAGCTTCCTCTTATAGCATCTTCCCATAGTTTTTTACTTTGTTTGTTATGGTTTATTTCTAGTGTGCATATTTTTAAATCTAGCTGCCAGTCATTGGAATTAAGGAAACACAAGAGTCCCCTGAATTACCATAAATAGCAACAGAATTGAGTTCTAAGGGCTCTAAGAGGATCATTGAGTCTAACTCTTGACTCTACACAGAGCAACCTAAAAAGTTAAACCGTGTAGATAAGAGCATTATCTAAATGCAACATGGATATTGACAGGTGTGGGGCCATGATCACTTCCCTAGGAGTCTTATTCCATCCAGTATTTGACTGCTCTGTCAGTGAAGAGCTTTTTCCTAATATTCTACCTGAAGACCAGCAGCATGAAGAACACCATGCCAGAGCAGGTAGTTTTATTTTGAAGGAAGCTGCAGCCTGTGCAGACTTCATGCTGCCTTCTAGGACCAGGCTTCTAGAAGAAAATGTGGCCCACAGAGATGAACCTACACAGGAGCAGGTTTTCTGGAGGAACAGATCACATGGGGAACTCGTACCGGAGCACTCTGTTCCTGAAGAAATGTGTATGATGGGAAGGACCCATTCGGGAACAATTCATTGAGAACTTCACCCCATGGGGAAGACCCATAACAAAGTCATTTGTCTTCCATGAGGGAGGTCCAATACTGAAGCAGGAGAAGAGTGTGAGGAATGGCAGAGATGAAGAATCACAAAATGACCACAACCCACATTCCATGTTTTCCCTCTGCTGCTTGAGGGGAAAGAAGTAGAACGCTTGGAAATGAAAGAGCAAAGTTGAACCTGGGAAGAAAATGTAAAATGTTGAGGGAAGATGATTTTAGCCTTGTTTTTCTTGTCATCCTACTCTGTCAATAAATTAGTCTTCCCAAATTTGATTCTGGTTTGCCTGTGGCTGTAATGGTTCAGCAATCTCCATGTCTAATCCACAAGCTTTTCCACTTTATTTTATTTCCCTGTCATTCTGAGGAGGAGACAGTGAGAGACCAGCTTGGTGGGCACCTGGCAGGCAGCCAAGCTTATGCCACTACAGTACAAAAGCAATATCAACTTTCTATTACATGATGGCCCTGGTTTTACAACAAGAATTCATTTTCTTTATGCCAGTCTTAAATCCCTGTTTACCAGAATATCAATTCTCTACAAAATAAAGTCTTGCAGGTGAAAGATTTATTTCCTTGAAGCAGTGGGGAAGACTAAAAAGAATCCTGTCATATTTTTTTTTACATATTCTATGTAAAAGGATATGTTCATGGGAGAAAGTTTAAGGAAAAGAAGAAGCTTAGTCATAAAGCTACTTCAGAGGACAGTGAAAAGTGGCTTTTAGCTGACTGGTGGATGGATCAAGCACATGAAATTTCCAGTATTTCCATTTGTACTTACTGCCCCTTTCATTCTACTGACTACTGGTGAGAAGAGCCTGGGTCTATCTTCCTTACTCTCTCCCCTGAGCTTTCTTGACATTAAATAATCCTATCTCACTCATTCTCTAGCTTTTGCAACCCCTTAACCATCTTAGTGACCCCACTAATGTCAAGTAACCAGAAAACTCGTCTTGTGCTGGATAGACACAACTCTATGTGCAGTTGTGTGTCTGGCCCAGACTGTTCCTCTCAACAGCAACAGATGAAGCTCTGAAGTCTGTTCTGAGTACATGACAAGCTATTTGGCTATCTGCAGAAGTGGTTTTCCAGCTCCATTGGAAGAAAAAGGAAGAGAGGGAGAGAGTTCCCTTGAAGGTTCAATGAATCTGATACTAGCATCTCTCTTGCCTTCTGAGTAGCTGCATTCAAAAACTACATCCTCATTTTATTCCCTAGATTCCTCTTAACTATGCTGGCTTAGATATCCTGAAAAACTTCAAACCTCTTCATATCAAAATGAAATAATAAAATTTATTGGTAATTAGATTCTTCCTTATCAGAGAACCATCAGGGGCTAATATCCCACATACATCTTATTTGGCCTCATTTTGCCATTCTACACAAGATAAATTTCACCCATCAATGCAATTTTATCAATGACTCCTGCTCTTAATAATCACATCAAGACTTTACAGAATTAAACATATGAGCCAAAGAATAAGACCATGAATGCCAGATTGCCTGCAATATTGAGCATGATGCAATGTTGTGGCGTGTCCATGAAGGACTCAGAGGATCTTGGTCATTAAAAGGCAATAATGGCAGAGGCCCCCAAGGAACATATTTTGATGCTCAGAATATTACAAAACTCCTGAAAGATTATTAAGTTCAGCTAGGAGGGCCATAATCCAGGAATTCTCTTGATAAATAACTAAGTTTCAATATTCCATCAAATAAAAAAACCTTATAAAATTATATCCCTCCTGGAAACATTAAAACTACAAACATGGTCATTATGAAAAGAAAAATGAAAAGCAGCTTCCTAAATAAGTAGCCTTTTATGGAGCCCTTCCAGTGGTGAAAGTGGTAAATGCTTAGTTCATAATTGTAGGAGTATGTTTCACAGGTGATTATTCCTTAAGTGTGTCCCTTTCTTACTCATATATTCATCCAGTGAGTTTCATTCTCAGATTTTCATAGAATTTCATTCTATCTACTAAGTAGAATTTACTGCTCAGTAAAATCAGCTACACAAAACCTTACTTCTTGCCAGCTTCTGAGAGTGAGAGAAACACCTTACAGGCTAGAAAAATACATTTAATTTTTTAATTTCTAAAATCTATGCAAAAGTTTCACTAATGTAGGGTTTGAGGTGTCATGTGATATTTTATTAATTTTTTTTTCAGCTGTGACAACAACAAATGAGTCATGTCAGTGAGAAGAGAACCTTCCCCCCCTTTGATTCTAGTAAATCCTCAGATGCTATTATAAAAATAGACTGTGAAGAAAATTATACTAGTTATTAATTTTCATCTAAAGGTGGCATCTAGAGATGTTCTTCCTGCTGAGATATTTAGGGAAATACAAAAAAATCAGATGGTCTTGCCCTTGTAGTATCTAGATGCTCCTTCTTGATTACTTTTCTTGATCCCCTCTCAAGAGTTTTTTTCTAGATAGATGATGACTAACATTCAAGATGCACTCTTGTTTCATCACAGAGTAACTAAGATAAGACTCACAGTTCCTTTACCAAGAAACATTTTTATAGCTTACAGATAAATAGCATTTCTAAGATCAATGTCAGGTTCAAATATGTTTTTCATTCCATTGTGTTCATAAATACTTGGATGAGAGCAGGAATTCTGCCTGTACCTTTTCTAATCAAATAATATGCACACTTCCTGACCTCTTCAGGTCACAGTTAATTTATTATCACTATGAATGCAGACAGCATTGCCTTCCCTCTTCACACTCCCGAGATTTACCACATGAGGTATTTTTAAGTATAAATCCCTTAACATCTGCCTTTATTTAGTAGATAAGATCATTAACAGCCATTATATCTAATCAACATCTAATCCTTGTAGAAGGGATTCATTAGCAGGATGAAATGGGAGCAGAAGCCCACTAATGATAAATGTTTATTTTCTCTGAATAAATTTGTGCTAGGGAAGAACTGGCAACACTTAAAAAAACTCTTCCAGAACAACATTGGACTGCATAGTGAAGGATCACCCTCAAGCAGCAGGTCATTAAGAATGTGATACTTGTATTTCTATCCAGTTTAATAGCAGAGATTCTTCACAAAACAGAGAAAAATGTCAGGGTTAAGAATGGTTAGGACAATATTTTTCTTGTAGTGTCATCTTGAGTATAATACCTCTGAATGGAGATGATGTTATAGTGCTTATAGAAATTTTTCATTGTAAGTAGGGATACAGGACCACACACCATTGCAACATCATTTGCAAGGTCTGTATGGGAGGAAAAGGAGAGTCTAACTATAAAGCTGTGAGATTTCTTTGTCCTTAAAAGTCACTAAGTACACTTTCTGAAATTCCTGGCCTTGGGCTTTTGTGTTTTGAAGTTAAATTACACAAGCCTCTGACTGTTATGTTAGAATACAAATCACTGTAACTATATATTTATGGTGTATATACTGGGATGGAGTGATTTGGGGTCACTTGATGGCGGAGGAAGCTTGTGTCTGAGAAAACCCCATATCTCATGTATTTTTTGTTACTATTTTATATTGGCTGAAGAAAGAGAGCCAAGACTTAAAACTAGTAATCCTTAAGTCTTGGAATAATTCATCATTTGCTAAGGAACAGCTTATTTTAAGCATTTGTTTTTATCACCATTTTTTTTTTCAGGCAAATGGTTACATCAATGGAAAGTATCTCCAAATTATTTAAAAGGCTCTCACTGTAGCATAAGAATTTGCCTACTATTAAGATTCTAATTTAAGGATGCTCAGCAATTTATTTCTTATACTGTGCTTTTGTTTGCTTCTACAAGGGTGGATACTGCTCCTTTACTTTAGCCACTGGTGTAAGCAACATTCTGTCAAATCTCCATCTATCCTTTGGATGAATAGATAAAATCTGAATGTTAAACAATTCTTGATTGTCAGAGAATCTATGTATTCACTGCATTTACATGTTTAACATCAAAGATGCTCTTAGAAATGACTGCTTTTCTACATCTTGGGTTTGGTTAATTCTCAAATTCAAGCTACACTGAATAGAGCTACTATGAAATTGAACTACCACATTGAATTGAACCTGACATCACTGAAGAGCGGGTCTGGAATTCAGATCTGGTTCTCACTCTTTCTCCAAATGGATACATGTCTCTTTCACAAAATCACAGAATAGTAGGTGTTGAAAGGGATCTCTGTAGATCATCTAGTCCAGCCCCCCACCAGTGTTGGTTTTCTGACAGTAGTTTGCACTGGAATAAGTCCAGGCAGGTTTAGAATGTGTCCAGAAGTGGAGACTCCACCTCTGCTCTAGACAGCTGTCACAGTGCTCTGTGTAAGTAAAGAAATTCCTGCTCATGTTTAGATGGAACTTTCTATGTTCAAGTCTGTGCCTGTAACCTCTTGTCCTGTCACTGGGCTTTAAGTATTTTGGGCTGGCCCCATCCTCCTGATATCCACCCTTTAAGTATTTGTGAGCATTGATAAGATCTCACCTCAGCTTTCTTTTTATCTAGACCAAAATTACCCAAGTCCCTCAGCCTTTATTCAGCCATTCCAGCCCCATCAATGAATGGTTTCTATGCCTCAACAAATTGACTTATCCTGGCCTGACTATAAGTCAACAGTCTCTGAGGGTAAAATCCACAATTACCATTTCATAACGTGAGTGTCATTACCATTAAGCTAGTGTACAGAAGTCTGGTTATAATTAGAAATTAAGGTGATTGTGACTTTCAGGCAACATGTATTCAGGTGCAGCTAGTCTGAGAAAACTAAATGCTCCAGAACAGGAAATATATGCTTCATCTTATGTCTCAGCAGCAGGAGATGCCTCAAGATGTGTGGAACTGGAGAATGGAACTAGCCAGCATGAAGTTCCTCTGATGAGTCAATCCTAAACTTATGTGGCAGTTGGTGACAGAGTATGTCCAACCCAAGCTCATAAAAGTGGTTTCACCTTGAGGAACAGTTTAATTTAATTACATAGAGAAAATTTTTCAATTGGCACTTAGCCCACAAAACTTCTGCACATCATATCAACAAGACCTCCAGACTGCAGTGCTGGTGTACTATGCCTACACAACACAGGTAGGATAGCTTGTTGTTTTGAATTCAAGGGCAGTCCTACCATCTGGGATCTATATTTTCCCATGAAAGCAGCCTGCTCCAGCTTAAAAGTTGAGGCTGCCTACAAATTTCATCTGTCTTCATAGCAGGTTATGTCAAAACAAGATTTCTGATCACCTTTCTGCCTGAGCTTGTCAGTGCAATGTCTTAGAGGGTTGTTGGAATCTCACAGCAAATTGAGGCACTCTGTATTGAGCTCAATCAACTGATCTTCCTAGCAAGAAGATCAACAAAGAATTACTTCTGAATAGACAAAAGAAGTTAATTATTTAGGTTAGCCTAAAACTGACCTTAGTAACACTCTAGATAAGAACTATTAACAACACCTTTGTCTCATCTCACAGAAGTGGTGTTCTTTGTTTTGATCTGTATCATCTCATGTCAAAGTTTTAAAGTTAATCAAAAGTAAATTAATCTGAATCTTTTGAACTCATTGCATAATTCTGTAGGAAATCAAAGTGGATGCCTATTTACTATTTGCCCTTTATGTTTGTCCTTTCACATCATGTTAATCTTCCCATATTTTGCATGCTTATCTCTGTCATTTTGTTGTTGTTGTGGCACTTTTGTTGTGGAAATCTAAAATCCATGCAGAAGTTTCATTAATGTGAGGTCTGGCATATTCTGAAAAGCCCATCAATTTGGGGGATATTTTATTAATCTCTTTTTTCAGCTGTGATAACACTCAACAAACAAGATGAGCAGCCCCAGAGATAATTTTTACAGTGATATATGCAACTACGGATAGAACTTAACACCAAGGTCAGAAAAATTCACACAATCTGTTTGAGAACATAATGTTGCAAAACTGAACTCATAAATAGACTTTGAGAAAAAAAGTGAACAGAGATGAATAGTGAGGCATGCGTGCTCATTTGGTACTAAGTATTTATTAAATGTTGACCTCCATGCAGGAAAGCCCTTCTCAAGACATGAGGTGAGTCTCCATCAAATTGTTCAATTTGGTAGTTAGTGTCTGTCTTCTCCCCAGACCAGGGGTATTTATCCACACAAAGCCCTGAAATCTGCAGTTAAATCTAGTCAGTAAAGGACCCTCTGGATCTTTGTCACCCATCAGAAGGCAAAATCTAAATGTTGATGCTCTGGGAAGCCCGTGCTAAATTCAAAAAAGTGGTGAAAGTGAAGTAGAGGAAGTGGTCATGGATAGAGAGCCAACAAGGAACATTCTGTCCGTCCCAAAGTGACAGACTGTGAAACATAGATTTTGGAGAGTCAGTAAAAAATGTTTGTTTGAACATTACACCAGTGACTACATAGCTGAGCATCAGACTATAAGAATGTCTACTCTCTCATATTTAGTTTGTTAGCAGATCAGTAACATAACTAATTGTATGCTACTTTCCCAGCAAAAAGCCCTACTTAGGGAAGATGGTTGAGGAGAGGCCTTCTCCTTAAGCACTACTCAGTATGTTTTAAAAAGATCATATTAACTTCAATATATAAGTATTTTTGGGATAAGAAGGACCAGATTTCAAGAAAGATGAGATTTAAATATACATATTCAAGTTCCTGCTGGGTTTGAACATGCAGGTTGCCATGAAAGTGATCACCTCATTTACTTGACCAATGGGTGTGTTAAGTAGGCAGGATGATTAATAAAACCTAGGCTGGGATTCATTTAAAAGATATTTTTATAGCTAAATGCATTTCTTTAGTTCAGCTTAATCCCTTTACTTCCATTTGTCTCACAAGACTATTTAAGTCTATATATGTCTCAAGAAAGCTCCTGAGATAGATGTTCACCTTCCACAGTTCACAGACTGTACAGGGATCAACACATACATATGTATGTTGATAGTTTTGCATACAAAGAAATTGAGAGCCCAAAGCCAGCAAGGGGAAAACAACGAGCTCTTGGCTGATTCGGAATGGGTCTCTATCTGATGTAGCTCCATATCTCATGTCCTCTTTGCTAAACAAAAATGAGTGGAGATCAACAGGATGCTTCAGGCTGTTGCCTGGTTTAATTCTACCCATCAAGATTCCACAATATTAGGCATATGACAAGAGACAGAGGTAGGCTAAACATTTGAAGTTGGTGTCAAATCCAAAGCTTAAAGAATCAAAAGTAAAATTTTAGCATTCGTCAAAGCAGGATTTCACTACGGAAGGAATCTATTCCTTGACCTATGAGACAGTGGCTAGCATACTCACAACTGCTTGTCAGCTTCACTCCTCCTATGTGTTGCATCCTGGTTTAATTGGATGCTGGGACATGTACTATTCAGAATGTAAAATACAGCATTGACATCTCTACTGGGGCCAATGCTATTAAATATCTTTGCAGGAGACATGGACAGTAGAATTGAGTGCACCCTCAGCAAGTTTGCAGATGACACCAAGCTGTGTGGTGCAGTTGATACACCTGAAGGAAGGGATGCCATCCAGAAGGACCTTGACAGGCTTGAGAGGTGGGCCCAAGCCAACCTCATGAAGTTCAACAAGGCCAAGTGCAAGGTCCTGCACCTGGGTCGAAGCAATCCCAAGCACAGATACAGGCTGGGTGGAGAGTGGCTTGAGTGCAGCTCTGAAGAGAAAGACTTGGGAGTGTCAGTTGATGACAAACTCAACATGAGCCAACAGTGTGCACTCGCAGCCAAGAAGGCCAACCAAATCCTGGGTTGCATCAAGAGGAGTGTGACCAGCAGGACCAGAGAGGTGAATTTGCCCCTCTACTCAGCAATGATGAGACCCTACCGGGAGTATTGTGTCCAGTTCTGAGTCCTCAGTATAAGAAAGACATTGAACTATTGGAGTGGGTCCAGAGGAGG
>VZTY01026113.1:19439-32190 GCA_013400935.1 Turnix velox
TCTGGATTCAGGAGTGCTCAGATCAGGATCAAAGGCAGAGTCCTTCCCTTGGGCCAAAGCGAGGGGCTGAGGAGAGAAGGGCCTGACCCTTCGATCCCTCAGCTTTTATACTGAGCAGATGGGATGGAATACTCCTGTTGGTCAATTTTGAGTCACCTGCCCTGTTCGCTCCTCCTTGCTGGTGGGACTTCTCTATGTCTCTGTTTCCAGCCCCCCCGGTGGGGTGGCTGACAAACATTCTGACCTTGATCACCATAGTGAATAATGAAAATAAGAGCTTCTTGCATACCATTCCCTGGTCTTATCAGTCTGGGAGTGAACAGTGTCTGAACAATGTGCAATTAATTTCAGAGTTTAGTCAGACAGAAGAGGCCTAGCTGAAAAGTAAAGTTACAAACTAGAAAATTTACCCTATTTTACCTCAAACCAGGACATTTGTATAAAGTGAAGCAGCTCCTATAGGCAAGCCTGCAAAGGAAGCCTGGCTGACATGCAGGGTTTGTACCTCTTACTTGTTGGAGACTTAGAACCTAGTTCATGTTAAAACTAGAGCCTGCTTCCTGAATAGCAGATTTATCTGTATGTGTGTTTTGTCTAGCCTCTGCTAGAAACGTTCTTTTCCTTCTTGTACAGTCAGAGGACACTTTCACAGAATCAATACTTCTGTGAGAAGGATTTTCATCAAAAAGTGCTGCATTGCCTACATTTGAAGCTAAGGTTGACTACTACAGACATAAGGAGCTTAGCTTTACTTGCTAACTTATTAAACTGTACTTTTCCATTAGGTCTAGGATAAGAGAAGAAGTAATGCATTTTTTTTCCATACTGAAGTTAAATATTTTGAAAAGAAGACTTTTTAAAAGCTTAGGACAAACACAGATGTTATCAACTGCTTAACTTTCTTGTACATTAAACTATATTGCTGAATGCAATATTTTTTCTATATAGTCTTCATCCATTGTTTCAATCAAATTTTCTTTCTTCAGTTTTGTTTGTAGTATTCAGACTATCTCTGAGCAATACTAATTTTGGAATTTTTCATTATTGAAGACAGTTGATTGCATAAAGAAATTGTCACATCTCAGACCCTAAACCAGTATACAATTTTGCTTGTCACTGCTGCTAAATTTAACTTAGCTCTCCAGAGATTAAATAGAGATTCATTAAGCTGCTGCACGCTTTTTATCCATTCTCATGTTCCTGAAAGATTTCTCATTCATTACAAAGAAAACATAGCTAATTGTTAATTAGAAAGTGCATACAAATGTGATAAGATTTAATTAACTCAAACAAATACAACTCAAACCCTTAATAAAAAGATTTAGTTGCTCCTAGGTTTTTTTCTCTTTCTCTTTTTTTCTCTGGGAAAAAGTTCTAGTCTAGGTTTGCAAAAGCCATATTTAATGTCCCCGTTATCCTGCAGGTTTTGACCTTCTAATACATTCCATCAAACAGACTCAACAAAATCTCACAATAGAGTTGAAAATCTGTGAAGTCTGTACTTTAAACTATACTGCAAAATCTTAAATGAAATAGTTTTCCATGTGAAAATGCTTTTTGAGCAAGAGAGATATGAGAAAAACAAGTCAATATTTATCAAATTCTTTGCAGGAGAAAAATAGTTCTTTGTATCCGGGAAAAAAAATGAAAATGTACTTTTCATATGAAATGTTCATTTTTGACTTGATTTTTCTTTAGATTAGTTTTGTTGCATAGGTTATAGTTTGACTTGGCAGCAGTCACATTGCACTAAATCTCTGTCAAGTCAAGTTAGTATCAATCTATGCTCTGTGCTCCCATTGACCTATGTATATTTAGAAATGTGAAGGATGAGGAAAAAAAGATAAAGCAGAGAAGGTAATAGGATCCTAACATTTGAGATTCATAACTGATATTTCTGGTACATTCATCTTGCATTGCTCATTTACAGCCTAATTAATAGACAAAAATGTAAATAAATTACCTTTTTTAATTCAGCCCTCAAAATTTACAGGTTGAACCCAATGTACAATTTGCTTCCTAAACTTCTGTGAAAACTGAGAAACTGCAAAAAAAATGTGAATTGCCCATAAAAGGGAAGTTTGAAAGACTTCAGATTGATGGATGCAGTAAAATTAAAAATTCTTTTATCCCATGCTTTTTATATAAAAATTACCAATTCTTCTTGGCAAGTCTTAAGTGAAGGTATATATTTTCTCTGTATCATTTGTCCTGAAAAATGCTGCCATATGAAGGATCTACTGAGAAGTCTTTAGGACTCTGTCACAAGTGTATCTCTCTCATGGAACATTTTGTTGTTGAAACTTATGTTGTACTAAATTTGCCTATATCTACCACTTACAAAGTGCGAGGTACATATAAGGGCTCATTTTTCAGGTACATTTAGGAATATTTGTATCCCTCCTAAGAGGAGTCTCCTAAGAGAGTTGAAGTTGTTTAGACTAGAGAATAGACAGCCCTGAGGAGACCTTATATCCCTTTTCAGTACCTGAAGGGGGCCTGCTGAAAAGATGAGGATGAACTTTTTATCAGGAAGTGTGGTGATAGGATGAGGCATTTTAAAATGAAAAGGAGAGACTTAGAATAGATATTAGAAGAAACTCTTTACTATCAGGATTGTGTAATAATTAAACTGATTTCCCAGAGAATTTGTGGATGTCCCATCCCTGGAGGTGATCAAGGCCAGGTTGGAATGGGCTTTCAGCAACCCGATCTAGTGGCAGGGGGTAAGAACTAGGTGACTTTTAAGGTCCCTTCCAATTCAATCCACTCTATAATTCCACATTTTAATTGCAGACGTACTGTGGTTAATACTATAATTTTACCCAGGATATTCTGTTTACATCAGGGCATCAGATACAAAATCAGAAGGGAGGGTAAAGCATCCAGTGAAACTCTCTTTTCTTCTCTTACTCTCATAAAAGCATCTTGCAAATCTTCATAAATCACAATAAAAGACAGAATTCAACTGCATGAAGAAGCACATTCCCCAATTTACTATTTCTCACATACCTAGAAAAGCCAGGCCACATTGCTACCCTAATAACTAGCATGACTTTGAACACCATAATACAGAACATCTGTGTCCACTCCCACAGTGACCAATGAGAGCTAATTTTCTATCAGCCAGGACAAATTATCATCTTCAAGGATGATAGCATCTGTCTCCATGATATATAAACATGTCTTCCCCTTTGGCCTAAAAGAAGATTCATTTAAGCAAAGGAGCAGAATCAGGGGCATTACAGCCAGGATACCCCTTGTGGGAAGCCAGCTGTTAGCTATTTATCTTTGTATGGCTGAGGAGCCTTTATCCACGATACAGCTGTTCCTTCCTTTCCTTCTTATTAGCTACACCTGCCTAAAGCAGATGAGTGGGATTTTTAAATGCTTTTCTCAGTATTTAAAGTTTTATACCTGTTCTTAGAATTCCCTTGTTCTCCCCAGTAGGAGTTTAAAGACACTGTCAATCTTCATTGTGAAAAACAGAGAGGCTTGTTTCCATTCTCATAGCAATGAATAAATAAAATATTCCCTTTTAAAGGTATCACAAATCCAGCTATTTTCTTCCATTCAACAACAGATTCTTAATGCAGCTGTAACATTATGTGATCTCAAAATTTTTACTAGGACTGAAAATGCCCAAAGGAGACATGTGCTCCTAAGCATATGTCACACAATTCTTCCTCTTTACGTAAGACTCAGCTAAACATATAGCAGCAAATTGCATCAATTACATTTTTTCCCTTCATGTCACAGCATTGGGTTTTGGAAGCACAAAGGTAGACAGGGTATATTTTCTACCCACTCATATGTGATGATATACTAGACACATAAAGTCAGTCTTCACACTTGCTTCCTTTCCTACCTTTCTTAAGTCCATGCTCTGCTGCACTGAATATTCATATCATTTAGCAAAATTTATTACATCAGCAACTGAAATCCCTACCCAAAACTTCAAATGTCTTATCAAAGTATTATCTAAGTATGCAGCAAGAGATTACAAGCTATATGGATAAAAGTTTGGATCAGAGAACAGGCAGATCTGGGAATAGACTAAAGGTGTCCCAAATTCTCACTCTGTGCCCTTTTCACTGTTCTGACTCATAAATGATTCACATTTATTGTATTAATATCTGAAGTGACCAAAGCACATTTGGAATAAGTGCAGGGTAGATTCAGCCTCCTAATAACATAACACACATAGTGGCAGATCCTTTCTACTGAGATTTCCTCTTTACCTCCTTACTTGGTCAGGTAGCCATACCCTATCTGAATTTCTTTCCAACATATGTAACAGTTGACGAGTCCATTGAGAGTAAGCACCATGATTAGCCAAAGTTCATGGAACATGGAAGCTTCTTCCAGCTTAACAAGCAGACAAGCAAAAACAGCCCTTGAATATGGCTGAGCTTTCCACTGAGTGTATACCAGACATGCATGTATCTTACAGCTGCTTGTAGCCATGGGCACTCAAGAGCAACAATGGACTCCATGAGCCTGGCATTGCATCCTTGCATAAATCAGTGGAAGCAGAGTTCATAAGTCTATTCTCTTCAACTTGCACTACTCAAAACAGCAACAGTGCCCACCATGTTGTCCCAAAGACAGTTAATTTACCCAATGGGCAGGCACTGGTATACAGAGTGGAGGATTTAATTTCTGTGGATGTGCTTGGTGGAAATCTACAAAGTTAACACACCAGCCTAAAAATTCATAGGGATATTTACACAGTCCAAAACATGGAAATACAAGCTCATAATTACTGTTTAGTACCTTATTTTAACAATTTCTATTGATTAGTACAGCCTCTTGTTTTCATTTAAAGTTGCAGGATCCTTAAATCAATGTGCTTATGCTTCATCATCATGGTGGGGGGAGTGGGGAGTCCAGTTCTATCTCCAGTGGTGGTCATGATCACTCACTGCCATCTTTATTGTTCACCCAGTTGCTGAAAATTTTTTTTGTTATCAGCAGATTTTTCATTTCCTGATCTTTTTTTGTGCTTCTTGTGATGGGATGTTCCTTGTTATTAGCCTTCTGTTCTTCTACAAGGGTCTTATCATTAGAACATTTAATGTTCATACCAAGTGTCTGGTTTCACAGAGCCTTGTGACATTTTTATAGCTCTTTATGCTCACTTAATGAGAGATTCTGCCTTCTAAAATCTGTTCTACCTTTTTAAAAACTGCGTTCTACCTTCTTAAAGTACATCAACCAAAATCTTCCCTCCTGAGCACCCCTTGCCTAACTCCATCCTTGTCCAAAATCTCAAAAGCTGCAAGACTCAACCTGTCTCTCACCAACTTCATTCACCAACTTCATTCATTCCTTTTGTGCTTGGGAAAAGCATAGGATGATAATTGCAAATCATTCCAGTAGATAAGCAGGCTAAATAAAGTAGTGCCTGGTGATTCATCTAACCCACTTAGAATTAAAAAGGCTTTCTTGTAGATTGAGAATAAATTAATAATGAATCTATAAACCAGAGAACATTGGTAAACTCCAAGAGAATAAGGGGTACATGACAGGAAGCAGAGTATATCATATGCAAGGATGTATTTGCTCATTAAGCACTATACATAAACATGCAACCATCTCTTCTGAAGGAAATGAAGGTGGAAAACACTAAAGAGTAACAAACAAATGATTGCTCCTATTCAACCACCCACATTCTCTTCTTTAAAAATAGATGCATGCAGACAGAGAAACAAGTCAAATACAGGGGCAGAGGCATATGCACAATATATTTACAAAGATTTAAATAAGGGTTGTTTGGCCGTTTTGGAAGATAAAGGTTATCTGAACTTCTTCATTTAATTGGGAAAGTACATCAGCAGCAATTAAATAATTGAATACAATTTACATTAATTTCTCTCAAACAAATGAAGAGAAATTATTGTTTTTCTTCCCTCCACCAATTTTACTCCCTGCAATCACCTGGATACAGTGAAATGAGACTCCTGGGACTGCTCATGCTCTTTGGTCACACGAGAATATTGCTTTTATACGCTCTATTATAAAATCTATTGGTTCTTTCTGGTCATCTCCTGCATCTTGGTTCTTAGAACCAGACCTGCTGCAGCACACTTTTGCCTACAAAGTTCTAAATGACATCATCTGGGGAGACTCTCATTTCTACACTGAATTCCTCCTTATTCTCAAAGAACCTATTCTACCTCTTTATGCAGCAGCTGTGGAGGGCTGCATGCTTGGCTGCTTGTAATCTAAAGCTGGTATCATTTCAGAATCTGATGTAGGCTTGAGTGACAATCAGCTAATGAGGTTATTGCCTCTCGGGTCTCGCTCATTTCTCCAGAGCTCCAGCAGTGTAATAGGTTGCAGAAGGTGGTTATGAAATCATTTGCTGTTCTACCTTCCTCTTGTGCAAATGAATATTCCCCTGTACTGCAGCATATAATACTTACTAAAACACTATCCCTTTTTGAAGATCCATGCAACTTCTGGAAAACAGAATGGCCTTGGTATATGCCTCATTGTGTAGGGTAAGAGGTATTTTCTTAGTATAATAACATCATTTAAATGCCTATGGAATGTCTGGATTAATTTTTCCCAGAGTAACCATCTCTCAGAATCCTGGAGGCCAAAATATGATGGAGGAGTTACTATAAAAGCCTGTGTAAGATGTATCTATTTCTTATTACTTCTATATACCTCTCCACCACCATTTTCTCATTCTCGGGTTGCTTTAGCATAAAACAGCTTTTTTTTAAGATGGAAAATTATTATTGACAGTGTACATTTAAAACCAGTTTTTTGTCCTCTTCACAGGTTTTGATCAATAATAAACCCATCTCAGTGGGCATCCTCAAGTTCTCTCTACATTTTAGACTTTTTCCTGATAAACCCAGCTGTACCCTTGGATAAATCTACCTAGTCTGTACGCTATCTTGAGTTTTTAAGGTTTTTTTTTAATTTTTGATTTTACGGGTTTTTAAAAAGACTGTTACATGGAGACTATAGAAGGCCAACATCACAGTGAATGTAAACTTGCCTTTATTTCATTCTTGCATAGTTCTTCCTATTTGCTGTGTGCTGAGGACTGACCATGTACAATTAGCAGTCTTATACTCTGCTAATTTTCTTGCTCCTCAAGCCCTCCTTTGATGGTTGTTATTTTAGACATCCACCTGTCTTTTCCTCTCTCAAATTCTTGATCCTTGTTATAACATAACACAAATTAACCCTTTTCTAAACTCTAAGTCAACTGCCTGTTAACCTCCTGGAAGCTTGACTCATAATGACCAAGTAATAACCAGAAACATTATTCCATGTTAGCCAAATGCTCATTTCTACCCAGTCCTATTTAGAGAAGGAAAAAAAAATCTACAACAAGCCAAACAGTTGGCAGAGTATTTCTCCAGTCTGAGCTTTTTAAACTGAAACTGACTACATGATGACTGCACTCACTGGACCAAAATTACTGCTCTAAAAACCAAAGAATTGCTAAGAAGAGGTGGAAAAATAATTCAAGAAGTATCTGTTCTGTTTGTTTTCTTTCAATCTCTAAGAAGCACACATGGTATGAAAATCGATGGATGTTAGTCTTTTGTGTTTAATTATGATCAAATTGACATATTATCATTTTAAGTGTACATTTGGTATTTCATATCTACAATGTGTTAGGTACATTGCACCACAGAGAAACTGAACATTTATGAGAACCATCAGGCAGCCTTTATCTAAAATTTTTCTTTCATTATTTCAAGCCAGCAAAAACAACAATTTAACTCCTCTCAGTATAGAAATAGCTTTCCAGTGACCATCAACAAGGCTATTCACTCTGAAATGCTTTATCACAACCACCAGAAAAATAAAGAGCAGTCATTAAGACCACCAGTATCACTGGGGTTCAATTCCACATGTTAAGGAGTAAAACCTTTTTAAAAGACAAAGCAGAAATATTCTGAGATCAACTTTGCAGTAGGGAAACCTAGTTTGTTATCAGCAGTGGGCAGCCCAGCTTGGTTTTACAGAGCCAAGAAGGTCAGATAAACTTAGGAAATTGGAGAACAATTTGGGGTTGGGTTTTTTCCTTCTCTATGCATAGATGAAGGTGTTACATGAATAAAGGTAGGCCACTAGTATCCCCATCTACTAAGAATAAATAAATATGAAAGGATAATTTCTACACATACAAGTTGCATCTACTGTTCTGTGTTTCTTTACTTTAGAAAATAACAGAAAGAGCCACAGAAACCTCAACATGATTGAAAGAAAACAAGTCTTATTTTAACATCCACCAGTCACCTCTGTGTCTGTAGACACAGTTCACTTGCCATATCTTTTAGAGAGCAGTTGTAATATGAAAGTTAAGAGAAGCAAATGTATGTAAAAAGGTTTCTTCAGGTGCATCAACAGCAGTGCAGCTGGAACAAACAAGGCAGTAGATGAAGCACAGGAAGGTGACAGAGGGACAAGGATCTAATACACCTTGGAAATCCTTGAACACCCTTCAAAGAAAGAATAACTATCCCACAGAGTGCTTCTGTGAGACTTTTGGTACCAAAGGAGTGGACACAAACTTGAACATATGAAGTTCCATCTAAACATGAGTAGGAATTTTTTTACTTTGAGGGTGATGGAGCACTGGAACAGGCTGCCCAGAAAGGTGATGCATTCTCCATCTCTGTAAACTGTCAAGATCTGCCTGGATTGGTCACTGTCCAGCCAGCTGTGGTTGATCCTGCTCTGGCATGGGGGCTGGATGTGCTTCTGTAACTACAACTGTGCAGCCATCTTTTTCACCTTCCACTTTTCCATGTCAATGAACTCAGGTGGCCAGAAGTACTGAGGTACTCTTTGCAGCACAGACTGGATTTTCTTCCCAGTGCTTGGGAAAATTTTTCTGAATATAGTTTAAGAACCCTTTCAGTGGATACTTTGGCTAACTATATATATTTATTTTTGCAATTCTCTTTATTATACACAGCAGAAGATTTAGAAGATCATGTAGCTCATGGTTGATTTAATTAGTACTTGGGGAATTGGGTCTGGTAGGTTACATGGCTGCTTGCAGGGTGGAAATTCTCAATTAGCAGTATGCTAATGAACACACAGAAGCCATTTTTTCTCATTTTCACCTTTTAACCTTTGCCCAATTTCAGGGGATAGAACAGGCCAGTTATAATTTTTGTCAAGACAAGATTAATAGCTTGAGTTCACACTTCCAACATAGGGTTGCTTTTGTCGTACCACAGAACAGCAGTAAGTACAAACCACTTAGATGCTCTTATTTCTAGAATTTCATATGTTTTTGGCATTTGAAATGTTAAGGGTTTTTTATGGATCATTGCATTTCCCCATTTTAGTAAATTCCTTTTTACTGTTTCACTCGACAAGAGTCATCATCATTACTAGCTCAATGGTTTCTGTCTGCAATCAAAATTTGTCTTCCAGCTCTGCTAAACTAGCATATATTTCTGGGCTATTCATCTTACAGGTTGTATTATGAAATACACTTTTTTATTCCTTTCTGTTTGTAAATCTGTCCTGTATAATATTTTTAGTGCTTCAATATAATCTTTGTAAGAAACCCAAAGCAGATAATGTGGATGTCTTCAATTTTATAATTGATAAAACTACTGCATTTAATGGTGGCTGCATTGGGCATGAGGAAGTGGTCTGTGTATCCCGTGTAAAGGAATATATTCAGCAATAAGTAATTAGAAAACTGAGTAGTAGGCAGATTCTAAAGGTTTCTCTCTAAAACAAAAATTCTATTAGGGAAGCCAATCTGATTTTACTGTTTTGCCTCTTTTTTAAGCTGGTTTCTATTATTATAGTCTTTTTCTGTCATCTTGTTGCTAGGGTCAATCACAGCACAAACATTATTTCCACTTAAATGGCACAAAGCTTATGAATGTATTGGAAGGAAAGAGGGAAGATTCTTTTACTTCTCTTGCTTGCTCAGCAATAGAAGTGATGAGATTACAACTGATTTATTTCTCTATCAAGGAGATACCAAAACTATTTAACAAGGAAAAAAAATGGATTGTGGTCAAATACTATTTTCACATAGGTGGCATTTCAAGAAATCTCATTTATGCCCATATCAGTAGGCAATTGTTGTCTGAAGCAATTACTATAAAATTAAAGGGAAAAAGGAAAAAAAAGTTAGAAAAAAAGATGATCCTTAGCTGAGTGACTAGAAAGAAAAAACTTTTTTTCAACACAAAAAATATTTTTCTTTGATGAACAATGAGAAAAGCTGGGAAACAGTGTTTCTCTTCTCTGATTCATTTTCCAAGTAAGTTTCTCAAAGAAGCTTCCTGCTGTTTTAAAATAATGCAGAACATCGTGTTAAATAATTACTAAGAAAACAGTATTATCTTTTGCTGCTACAGCATAACCTAGTTATTTGTCTGCAAAGAAGTATCATCAAGAAACCTAGATAAAAAATATAGAACACTCAGTTTACTGAAAAGGTTCAAAACTTTCTTACACTTCTGAAATTTTCCTGGAATATCTCTGCTGGAGTCCCTGCTTTGCTTGTCTCACACTCCAGTCACAAGCTGGCAGCCTGCTTCGAATTTCACTGCTCCTCTGCAAACTGACTTAGAGCTACTTACTTTACTCTTCTCAAAAGAAACAGTCTCAGTAGTTAGCAAGTACTTCATAATTTGGTAGCATTACCTGATCAGTGCTGTGCTCTGCCTCATTTCATCCTTGCAATGTATCAGCAACTCAGGATGGGTGCAGGACTTCAGAGCCAGAAGCATAGATATAATTGGGATTCAGAAGTTTGGGCTGACAGCTGCCTTCAACCCACTGGAACATGCTGCCTCTCATCACTAGCAATGAGGAGATTTTGTGCCAGGAGAACTGACATATCTGTGAATGACTGCTCTGTGCTGAACCAAGGACCACTGGCTTCAACTCACACCCACAGAAGGCAGCGGCAAAGCCCTCCTGGTGGCAGCAGGATCCCTATGAAGAAATAATGCAAAAGCAGAGGCAGCATAGGTTGCATGCACATGCTATCATCTGTTCAAAGTCTCTACAACAGTTGGGAGAGCATCAAACTCCTAATCTGAAGGTCAAGGGTTCAAGTCCTTGCCCAGGTACAAGGCTTGTCAAATTTGGGTTGATGGTTGGACTCAATGATCTGAAAGGTCCCTTCCAAAATAGCTGGTTATTAGTATTAAGAATCAGAAATGAAAGAGTGGCTTGCAAGGTCCCATTAGTTTAATGGGGTATAATGTATCTCTCTTTCGCTGACCCCTGTAAGGATGAATGAAGGGAAGTTCACTCATCTCTGAGAGGTACCAGGCACAGGTGGGAGCAGATGTGGAAAGGCAGCCTCAGAAGTTCCCCAGCTATGGAGCGAGACAAATTAACAACATCAGGCCAGCTAATGCATTTCAAGCAGCACTTAGTACCAGCCCTTAACTATTACTGAACGTACTGAATGAGATTTTATACAGGAAGCTCTTCACCTAGTTATTGGTTCTCTAGTTTTTGATCTTTCTGAAGAACAGAAAAAGGGTTGTGAAAGTGGCTAAATAGGAATAAGTAGCATCTGTATAAAGTACCCACAAAACTTCCCTCCTTTTTCCATCAAATGGCTCATATCAACACAACTGCATTTAGATGAAGTACTTTGTAAATTAGATGGACCTTTCAGAGAGAACATTATAGGCATAAAAAAACCCCTGTAAACTAAAATCACCCTATGGAATTATGTGTTTGTCCATTTTAAATTGGCCTCTTAGGAGACATACTAGACTTCTGGAAAGCACACTCAAAACTGCAGCCAATGCACAAAGGCTGCCTGAAATCAGTCCAAAAAGGTCCATCTATCTGGAAGGAATTAAAGACAAAGAGTTGTTCTGACTACACAGAGGAAGATCAGGAGTACTCCCTAGATATTAGTGAAATAAAATGGCTTAAGAAAGATTTAATCGATCCTAAAATTTAAAAAGAAGGATCCCAGAAGTTCTTGCTTTGTTTTGTGTGAAAGATTAGATGAATCAGAGTAATTAACTATTTCAGCATAGCAAAGTACTTATATGTCAAAACCACATCCACTGAGTAGAACAGAAACAAATAGCAGTGGACTTGGAGACTTCTAATTTAAAGGAAGAATAATTCTACAGATCTCTTTACATACCTTTTGATTGCTCAAACTTTAAAGCTTTTAAACGACTGAGACAGCAGTACTAAGATGCATAGCTGGGATATTAACATCTCAGCAGAGTTTTTCTGGGGGGAACCCTCTTTCAAAAGTATCATACCAATTATGGAAGAAAAAACCTAGCACAAATGGAAAAGGCTAGGTATACTTTACAATGAATAGATGTGGATTTTTACTTTCAGAATATTGTATCTCTGTACTATTTTGATGGCACATTTGAAAGTTTTTTTATTTAATTCTCCAGGGCTTTAAAGCAGCTCTAGATTTCCAAGTATTTACCAAAAGAAACCAAAAGTTTCTGCCACAGAAATTAATTTATAACCCAAAAAATCCAACACTTAAGCTTTGCTGAGAATTTTTTGTCTGTGCTACAGACACCAATTGTCCTGGTTTGGGCTCAGGACCCCCCCCAGTGACAGATGGCCCCCCCTCCTCTCTCTGAAGAGAGGAGAGGAAGGAATGAGGAGATTTGTGAGTTTAGAAGAATTCCAAACTACTTTAATAGATAATGAAATAATAGATAAAATTAAAAGGAAAAGATAAAAAGGTATACAATATTTACAAAACCGTACCAAGCTCCCGGGATGATGATCA
>VZTY01026113.1:33796-77003 GCA_013400935.1 Turnix velox
GAGGTTGTGGATGCCCCCTCTCTGGAGGTGTTCAAGAGTAGGCTGGACAGGGCACTGAGCAGCCTGGTCTAGTGGGAAGTGTCCCTGCCTATGGCAGGGGGGTTGGAACTCGATGATCTTTAAGGTCCCTTCCAACCCAAACTATTCTATGATTCTATGATTCTATGACTTCACATCAGTGCTCAGAAACAAAGTGCCATCAGTTTGCCAGTACGTGGGAATTCCCACCTTTGAGATGGCAAGGGAAATTCCCACGCTTGAACTGAGTGTCCCAAAATAATACTACACTTCTCAAATACCTTGCCTCTTTCCATGCCCTTAAAACCATGCAAAGCAAGAGTGTAGCGAGTTGTAGTGTCTTTTTAAAGCAAAAAAAAAAAAAGTGGTTGTGCCCAATCTGCATGAAGCCTTTCCATGGAAGCAGTTGTCACAGCAGATGGTGTCCTTTTCAGAATCCAGGTTGTAGGAATGGTGGTGAAGCAGTCTGAATATTGTGTTAAGGTTGTAAATGTCACAGCCTGTTACTGCTTGGGCACCTGTACAGAGCAGGTGTCAACATCATAAAAATGTCCATTATGCAACTTCTCTGAAGAAGGGAAGTGTGTGTAGGGACTGACTGCTGCTTCCTCTGGTTACTTGGCTTGGAATGGTATTGGGCAATGGAGCAGTGAGGAAGATTTAAAACATTCATCAAATCCAATTGAAAAACAAATTTCTCTTTTGCAAGAGAAATAATTTTTTTTTAAATGTCTTGAAGTTGAGTACAAACTGTACCTCTAGCTCATCTGATGCAAAATTACATAGAATGATAGAGGTTGGAAGGGACCTCTGGAGACCATCTGATTGAACCAGGAGAGTTTAATAGACTTTCTTAACTGTGGACAAAATAAATGGAATACTACTATAATATTTTATTCTTCAAAAGCCCACATGTTGAAAGCTCTGTGAATATCTTGATATACCATTCTATGAGACTCAAGGTGCTGAACATTAATTCTGAAGATCACACACTGTCTGTGACTCAGACTCCTGGAACTAAATCCCTGCAAGAAGAGAAATAGATTTCTAAGCTTTTCAATTAATTTAACTCCCAAATGATAGTTTATGTGCTATTACCAAATGATTGTGTGTTTGTATTCTGGTATCAGATCAGTGAAGAGAGCTGAATACTATTAGGACTTGCTTTATTTCACGTGGAAGAGACAAGAGGGCTAAACTCAGGTCTGATTTTAAAGTGCAAAGGTCTGTCAAAGTCCATAAAACCACAAAGACATATGCAAGGGAAAACCATCATGTGAGTTTTATTTTTTTCTGTGTTACTGTTAGTTGTTTCTTTTCAGTAGCAACAACGATGTTTAGTAGTGTTCTTGATATTCAAATTTTCATGGTAAGTCTTTGTAAGTTTTCCAGATACTCATATTTGGGAGAAAAATGCATTTTTTTTTTCCAGGATTTTTTTTTTTATTTGTACTTGAAGGAAAACAAATAGTGGATGGGCTCTGGCTGCAAATCAGCCAGCACACTGTTGATGAGATGGGGGTAGTTTTCTCCCGTGCATTTTGAATGCAGTACAACACAGGAATCAAAAACTGGTTAATTGAGGACTACAGAGGACTGTGATCACACATTTTAAGAATATTCTTGGATATTAACTCTACCAAAACATTGATTTTTTACCGTATTTCCAGCCACTAGGTGCCACTCTGTGCTGTGGGAAGATCCCATCATCATCCCTGGTAAACAAGAGACAATGTCTGGTCTCAAGCTATATGGAAATCTTTATTTATGTTCATGTCTACAGAGATCTTCTGTAAGCTTTTATTTTACTTCACTATATCATGATGCATTCAGACAGGCAAAATTAACTCTCAAAAATGAAATTTTGCTTCTTGATTTTTGAACAGTTAATTCTGCAACCTTCAAGCCCTATTTCTTTGGGAAGGAACATAAAATATGTAATTGTAGCTTTCTTGCTAAGCATAGCATTGCAAAGTCAATACAATTATTTTTCAGCTAAGCAGCTGAAAGCGATATATAGGAACACTAAAAGTTAAATCAACATCGTATTGATATGTAAAAGTGCTGATGGTGCAGGGGGAGCACAAACCAATCAACATACTAATTGTTATCAAGAAAAATACTAATAGCTTCTCATTATCTCAACTACAGTGTATCTATTACAGAGGACTGTATCTCTGTCTTCACCTGCTCATTAGAATGGTGCATCTCTTATTAACACTCAATTAGAAGAAAACCTATTCTGAGTTTGCTTTTGTGTATAATCTCCTGAGAGCTGATTGCTGTTTCCAAACAGGGAACTCTCTTGAAAATAACATCCTGTTCTTCCACCCTGAAAAACACAGAAGAAAAAAACATGAACAAATCAGCCTCCAAACTCTTGTTCAAAATCTACACTTTACTGAGTTCATTTGTTACTTCAAGAAGATCATTCTTACCTCTGATTCAAGAAAACCATCTAAACACACTCATTTTGTTATTATAGTCTTGTGGGGTCTTTGTTTTTTGAAGGCAGCTTGAAGAGTATCTGTATTCCTCTTTCCCTTCACACTTGATGTCAAAATTAGATTGTGTATATACCCACAGAAATGGGTAGATGGACCTTGGCTAGGTCATGGTTTTCCTCATGCTCCTCATTGTCTGAATGTAAAGGAGTTGAAAAGTGTTTTAGATCAAATGGCACAATATTCCTCAACAGTTTCTTTCTAGTGTGAAAAATTATTCTCTGTCCATCTATACAGTGTTTTGCAACTGGCCAGGCAGGTCATTCTGCAACTGGCCAGACACCAATGCTCTTTCTGAAAAGAACATAGACTCCAAAATTGAAAGAAAAAGCACTGGTTTCTCACTGCCACTCAACTCAGTCTAATGTCTTGAGTTGAATGACCATATGAATTATCCTGTCCTGAAAATGAATGAATTTGCTGTCAACAGAGCCTCTCTGTGATGCTTTAGGCCATCTTCTCGGAAACTTTTCACTAGGTGATGCACCTGGATTAGTGCAGGACACTGCTGTAGACTTATCTGACAGTTTGATATTTTCTGATTATTTCAGGACTATGAATGAAGAGTCCAAATCAGCATCTGCACCCAGAAGTGGCTACTTAGAGACCTTAATCTGGTAGGGAATAATCCCACTAATTTAGAAACAAATTGCTCCCTTTCAAGGTCTAGCTCCTGAGGACCTAATACTGATAAAAGTTCCCATAAACCTCTGACAGATAGCAGATTTGGGTTCGTTCCATCACTTGCTGACTTGACTGTGGGTATATTTCTGCCACATTAGAAGCCCTGGCAATCACCTTAGAAAATCGGAGTTTCTAATGTAAGTCTTCAGTGTGGTTTATCCCTAGTAAAAAACCCATGCCTTAAGTTTGCAAGTGCAAGGTTTCCTTATCTCCTCCTTTTTCTCTAGCGGCCTTCCTTAGAATCTAATGAATCTTCTCAGATCTTCCCTGATTCCTTTGCTCTTTAATTCATTTTCAACAATAAAAGCTCTGCAAGCAGAATGACATCCTTTCTGTTGTGTTCATTGTCACTAGTAAGAGAGTTTGTATGACTATAGCTGCATGCAACTGCACAACAGATGTGAATTGCTACCACCTTTGCTTAAGGAACTGAAATTCTGACCACAGTGCATGAAATCAGATGAAATATAATGCATTCTTTAAAGCTGCAACAGTAAGGCTGTGTTACTGGCCTGCAGCCTCCTTGCCAGCCTTTGGTGAAGCTGCCAAATGAGTCTCCAAGGAGCCATCTAGGGTGTTAAGCTGCTTCATCAGTCATGAGTGCTCTACAACCCTCTGCAGAGCACACTGGAGCCCCTGCAGTGAATTATGATCCTTCACTAATATGAGTGTGTGCATTTGGAAACCTTTGCTTATGGACATTGTTTGTGTCCATCAGACCATAACACATCTCCATTCCCAGTCTTTGGTTCAGCCAGGAACACTGAACACCCAGCAGGACTGATTAAATGAGCTCTACCCTAATATTTCATGGTTAACAAAAGATCTATGAACAACCAATGCCAACCTCAACTGAACCAGTCAAATCAGCATTTGAAGAAAAAAAACACCTTAAAACATAATGGAATCCAAGTATCTTAAGACATCCAGCTTTGATATAAATATTCATGGACATAGCCATATCCTATTTGAATTCAGTTCCAAGCTTGACATAATTTGGATTCAAACTAGGAGTAGCAATTGAAGCCACAGATGGAAGATTTTATAATTTCTATACATAAATGCATTTTCCTTAGCACCTCTGAAACCTTCAGTGCTTCAGACTTGGCTTAAAAATGTGATAGGCAGAAATCTGCTAAAATTCCTAAAAGTATTCATGATCTTCCTGTCACCTCTGATCAGGTCTTTTCCTGTGAGAAAAGTCAGTAGAGTTACACAAGGTTTGGTTTTCTCTTTTGTGTTTTTTGTTTTGCACATGGAAACACTGTGTTAATTGCTGATAAAATTTGATCTCAAGTGACACTCATTCCCCATCACTGCACACTCAAGATTCATCTGACAGAGTGCTGGGCCATTACATTCAGACAATGATTGTGCATGATGTTCCCTGAGATCCCTTCTGATGTCAGGAAAGAAGACTCAATAGTCCAATAACTATTAAGCAGGTATTCTCCATTGCAGCACTGGGCATACAGGAGATTGTTCCAGACATTTGCATGTATCAAGAAAAAGAGTTTTTGAAATTTATACACCTCTAACATACATATTGATACATTATCTCAGAAATCACTATCTTATTTATGAATTTTTGCAAGTCCAGTCTCTGTGCTCTCCTCTGGCATAGAAAGCAGTAATGATCTAGTGCAAACCGGCTTCAATGTCTGCTTTCCCCTTTATCTACTGGCTTGCTATCTCTTTGTTCCTCAAAAATAAGACTTCACTAAGCAGTATTTGCATAAAAAATTCACTCCTTAATTAATGCCTAAGAACTTCTGCACTTCTTTCAGCACCTAACTTGTTCAATTGTTCCCCATTTTTCAGTGCCTAGCTGTTTCAAATCCCTATTTCACTTTCAGCCATGTATTTTATGATTCTGTGATTTATGTATAGATAAAGTAAAGGAGCTATGTATAAAAATGTTGCTTCTGTACTTCACAGCTATGTGTCACATAATTATTCCTTGAAGAGGCTACTGATTAGATGAGATCAGCTAATGGGAACATACATTTGACTGAAGCTAAATCCTGGCAAGAGTTTTGATACTGATGAACATCTATGGCCATAACATAGACTGTGGTGTTTGAAAAAATATGCCTGAAAATCATCAAATTTATTCATGATTTATAGAACTTTTGGATTCTTGACTGCTATTATCAGTGCTATAAAGCTGCATCTACATATTTTTACTAGAATTTTAACCTAACAGATTCTGGTTGATCCTGCTGTATGATGAGGTCATCATCATTAATGCCCTATCTTTTTTCCTGGTGATACCTCACTGCCTTGATATAACTGGTGATGAAACTTCCAGAATTTCTAGAAATCTAATTAGTATGTGTCTGATCATTTAGGTTGGCAACTTTCCTATCCTTTCTTCTGTAATAGTCTTACATGGATAGTGGATATACTCGTTACAACTATCTAATTTCATATAAAATCCATTCCAATATGGATTCATACTCAGAAAAGGATCTGATAGATGACCATTGTCTCCATAAATAAATGAAACCAATCCTTGGTCTTCCATATAATTTAGATGAAGTCTAAAGTCTCAGATTTCATTTTGCAAAGTTTCTACATGATACAGATTGTAGAAAATTGGAGGAGTTAACACATTTATGGCCACCACCAAGTTCCCAATAGAGCTTTGCTACCTCTATTGGGAAGAAGACACTTTTTGAGGCCTGCACTTTAGCATCCAGAACCATGGCCATCACAGATATCATAACCATCTGTTCCAGGAACAAAAAACTTATCTCCAGTTCTGTATTTCATATAGAAAAATACATAAATCTTCAAAAAGATAAGTGCCACAACAGTTCACATATTTGTGCCACTGAAGAAGTACTGACAAACACTGAGATATAAGGCATAGTCACATCTTTGATGGACACTGATTTGAAGACATTATGAAACTGCAGATGTGGTTTGACTTTTCAGGTGACCATCTTTGTGTGATTTCTGCAGAACTCAGACATATAGTAAATGTAAATAGTAAAAACTTAAAGTAATCTTTTTATAAACAGATGAGACTCTGCAAATAAAATTAACAAGATGATGAAACTTCCACATGGTAGTCCTCAGAATGTCACGTCTAAGGTCACTGCAATGACACCACTTTTGAAAGCAAGGTAGCAATAACCAAATAATAAAATAATAATAATAATAAAAACTTAATTAATGAAGAACATATGTTAACTGTTGTGTATCCACTTTAGCAAGATTAACTATTTGTCATATTTGTTAAGAGTGCTTAAGAAGTAGGAACTAACTACTAAACATCAAGCTTAACAGAGAAAGAAAAAAAATAGTGTCTATAAACTTTGTAAAATCTAGTAGTAGAGTATAACTGAACTTTAATCTTTATTCTGGATCCTGGTGAAAGATAGATCTGCCACATGTAGACACAATTCTAATTAATTTGCTTTGTTGATTTAAAGTTACCAAAAAAATTCATGGGAACTTAGGTGGTATTATGTGTGATATTGTTTCAATTTTCTTCAGTTCCAGGTAAATTTTACCATAAACAAAATCTCAGAAGTATTGATTCAAAAAGTGTAACCACTGCACAATATTGGAAAAAGCAGGAAAATTTGAGGCTATGCAGCAGCCCTCAGTTTAGTTAAAAGTATTTTTAATGACTTCATCCTTCATGGTTGCCCAAAGCACCCTGTGAAATAAACCTTTAACTCTTACATCGTTTCTGTCTTAAGGGTAATGAGCCATATGCGAAGACATCTGCAGTGCCTGAAAAGAATGATCATTAATTAGAGAGAAGACAGGACACTTTTTGATTGCTGATATTGGGGGGGGGAAAACTAACCTTCCAAAAAGTCACTGGAATTAAGAAAGAAAATTTGTCCTTTATTTTGCAAGATGTGAATACGAGAGGTATGACTTTTATATCTTCAGTGGGCTGGGGATTGAAATTACTGTGCTGTGCAAGTGAGACACCAGAGAGCAGACAGAGAGCCAAGAGAAGGGAATTCTGTGAAAAAGGCTTAGGACAACAGCATATGGTGTTTGAAGAGAAACCTCTTCATTACTTCTCTGAAAAGTCTGAAAGAAGACCCAAAAGCAGGGCACAGATTGTAGCCTTAACCTCTTCTTTTCCCTGCTCCAATTGTCCTCAGTTTACAAGTTGCAAGGTCAGGCTCTCTGATCTAGCAGCTTTCTCTGGAACTAGATGAAGCCTTGGCTTCTCCTCCTGTCTGAACATCCATTTTGAGTCACCTTCATTTGCACCTTTACATGGCACCATCTGGTGACAGGCACACCATCTTGCAGGGACAGCCTTATCTGTCTTCTCAATGAAACTTGGGAAGCTGGAGCTGCAGTAAAGTGGGGTGTTTGTATAAATTTGTGATTCCTTCTTTGGTAGCAATCCCTAGCTATTCCCTGGCTTGCCAAAAAACAGTTGGAAGCGTTTTGCAATTGAAAACCAGAATATACGCATAGGACAGAGAAAATAATTTAAAGGGAGAAGTGGAAAGAATGATTCATGCCAGACCAAGATAAGAGGAATGAATCATCACCTTGCTGATCTCTCCCCATTGATCATAAAGGCAAATGAGACAGCTAGTTCAGAACAGATGCCTGACTTTTAGACTCCTGAAGTCAGACGACCATAATCCCTGTCAAGCTTGAGAGATGAGTGGTTTAGGGCCCCATGTTCTATTTGTTCCTGGAGGTAGCTCCAGGACAGAAGTTTGTCTTACTCTCAGGTTTTGTGCTAGTAGGACTCTGTCTCTTGGTTTTTATTAAGAAACCCACTTGGCTGTTAAATGCTCTGAGAAGGGGTATATTTGCCTTAAAATGTGTGATTTTTATAGACTTGTAGTACAATCTTCCATCCTTTATACTCTTCATACATAAATATCACTGACTTCTACAGATTTCTGCTCTATTGCTCTATGTGCTTTGTTTCACCTATCTGATATGAAAACAAACAAATTCAACTTATGCATATAGCACATGCATATTTGGTGTGATAATTGATTAGTAAATATCATACTCCCTTCTAATGGGAGAAATCTCAGTATGTATGTGCTTTCTAATATGTGTGCAACAGATGGTACCCAGGTACAAGATTAAAAGGCACAAATTGAACTTAAATAATCTTCAATTTTTTATGGCTTTGATTATGAATTAAGGAACCCTGTTGTTATGTTCTAAACTAGAGCTACTCAATGTCATATCACTTGGCAACATTATTCATAAGTGTTGCAGTCTGTCTTCAATCACTTTTGGATAACTGAAGCGTACCCTTTCTCAGCTGAAATGAAACCCCAAGACCATCATACTTCCCTATTTTGTTGCCATTTTTACTGTTATTAGGAATAGTCCCATGTGGGTTTTTTCAGATTTCATTTCAGTGGTTTCCATGTGCTATTGAAGACTCCACAGGGAAAAGAATGAATAGGAATTCTTATTTTATACAAAAGAAGAGGTTTTTGGTAGGAAATTCCAGAGTATCAGTAGTTTGCAGGAATTCACAGTTTTTAGATACCTTTTTAAATGGAATCTGTGGGCTTCATGAACAAATACTCTGATTTTTTGCTGAGTCTGATCAGCAAAATTTGGCCCCAAGTACTTACCCTGTTCCCCAGGTAAGCCTACCCCTGGAAGCATAACAATCACTAAATGAGAATTTAGAACCATTCTTGAAGTTTCTGGAGTGTAAGCCCTTGGCAGATGGAGACAGCATCTGATCAGTTCTGCCAGATTCAAGCCAGCACTATGAATAATGTATATGCATGACCCATGGAAGTTAAAAAGTATGTTTGAAACAAAAAGAAAATATGAAGTGTTAACAGAAACCTCCAGGAGGATCAGCCTACTCCTGATGATGCTGCTAACTCCAGTTAACTAGAAAATTTCTACTAGATTCTCCATAAATTGAGTGGTCTGATGAATAATCAACTGCATTTTTTCCAACAGAGGAGGATAATGGCAACTTGAGAGATTATCAGGGATGATAACTGTTTACAATACTGGGACTTTTGACTTTTGACTGCTACTTCCGAGAAAGTAAGAGACACAGAAACACTATGTATAACACAGAAGCTCCTCAAAGATGTTCCTTAAGGAGCAAGGAAGGTGCAAGTCTCTGATGGTATTTTGTAAGTCATCAGTCATCCAAAGTAAATGAACTCTTTGTGGCATATTAAAAAAATTCCATGTGTTTAGACAATAGTAACAATTATTCTCTGTGAAAGAAAATTAGTATGATCATGCTACTCAGTACTGACATCCTAGTGACTGACATGGAGGAAATCACAGCTATGAGATAGAGATGGATCTCAGGTGACACTTGGAGTTAAGGAAAATACACAGAAAAAAGAAGTCTCTCTTGAGCTGTTACAAGAAGATTGCTTTAAATGCAGGGGTTTGCTCCAGACAACAGCTTGGTAATTTCTGATTTTTAGGAGAAAATCTGTTTCCTTTTCATGAAACCCTTATGGATCATAGCCCAGCCCTCAGTGACAGATGTTGATAACACAAAAGCTACAGCTGACAGAAATTCTTATCATAAAAAAATATTATGACTAAGCTATCCATCCTGCCAGCACTTATTCATACCTTTAACTTGTAACAGACAACCATTTTGATGCTTGCAACATTAAAGCCCAAGTATAATTTGAATTTTTCCTCTTTTTTCTTTCTGTCAATAGCAGAAGCATGTTTGACATCACCCCACATGTGTTACTCGGGACATCAGAAGCTGAGTTCTTAGTTACAGGGACAGGAAATAAGAATTCAGTGATTTTCAGGCTTCAGTTTGTAAACCTGGAGACATCAATGGAAGCAGGGCCATAATCCTGATGAAAATAGCCAGAAGCAGAATAAAAACATTTCTAAAATCAACCTTGATTTCTGCCTCAAAATACAGGTGATAAAATTCCCCAGGTATTTTTACCTTCCAAACACCTTTCTAAAGGAAATTAATGTATTTATCATTGAATGTCTGGGGAAACAGGCTCATGATGGTAAACAGTCCCAGCTGATCGTATTCAGCATTGCATTTTTGGATTCTGCTGCTGATAAACTCCACTGGGAGAGCAGACCTGAACTCCATGGGGAGATTCACCTCATCTATTCAAGCAAGGAAACAAGACCTCTTTACTTGCCTTTCAACTTAGATAAAGGCAATGAGAACTCATAAGACACAGTACATCTGACTTGTTGGGTGAGGCTTCAGACCTTGGGGAGCTGGAGGATGTTCTCTAAGGCCTGTAAGGAGAACCATGGCAGACAGAACAGAATCACCTAAAGTGAGACATATCCTACCTTAAATCACTGGATTGAGGAAACATAAATAGTCTGGTGCCCTAGAAGTATTTGGAAGTCAGGACTTCTCTGAGACAGTGCTGTCTAGCCATTGAGACAAGGTCATTTGGTTTGGCACCTGTAGCAAATATAATTGGATCTTGGTTCTCCTGCTGCTTGAGATTATTTCATACCTTCCAGATAAGCAGCATTTTATCCTCGTGCAAGCATCCAGTTTATTTTCTCCTTCTCCACAAAGGTAATGAGCAAAAATGAACACAGAGAGTTCCATCTAAACATGAGGAGGAGCTTCTTTAGTTTGAGGGTGACAGAGCACTGGAACAGGCTGCCCAGAGAAGTTATGGAGTCTCCATCTCTGCAGAACTTCAAAGCCTACCTCAACACATTCCTGTGCAACATGTTCTGGGTGAGCCTGTTCTGTCAAGGAGGCTGAACTAGATGATATCCAAAGGTCACTTCTAAATCCCCTCCTCTCACTCACAAATGAGCTATCACTTCATCTTTCTTATGTCTTAACATGATCTACACAACTCAGCCTTTTATATAAAGCTGAGAGAATATTTATTGATGGAAATTTTAAGTCTATTTGAAAAACTTTAAAAATGGTGAAGAAGCACATCAATTTGAAATGGATACCTGCCCTCCTGATATTAAGATATCAAAGACACACAAACATGAGGCTAATGATATCTTATCTCTTCTGTGTCTTCACAAATCTTGCCCCATGGGCACACTAGGGTTTTCACAGATCTTTCATAGAAATATTTTGAGAGGTCTGTGGAAACTTGTGGGAAAAAGCTCCACCTCCCTTTTCCTATAATCTCTTGCTGCTCTAAGGATGATAAAGTTGCCTAAATATATGTGCTTCATATGATATTTTTCTTCTCAGAGTCTCATCAGCAGGAGCAACATGGTCCAATTTCCTCCCCATCCCCAGCAACTGAACCATAAATTGGCAAGCTCACCAAATGAGGGAACATAAGTGTAATTGCATTTAATTGACAGGGCATCACACATAGCAAACTGCAAGTTCAAGGGCGGAAACATTAATGACAGCAGTGTGTATATATAGAGACAGTCATTTGTGATGAGGAATAGGATGCAGAGAGGTTTTAATTGCCATACTTAATGTTATACATGCCGTGCTACATTTAACCTATTTGAAAACTGGTGTGCAGGTTGCACAGCGTTAGAACATTAAATTGCTGCTGTATGTGGTTCCAGTTGAGGAGAGAATGTGATTCTCAGCTCAAGCTGCACTTTACAAATACCTATCATTGACTTAGCCAAGGAAACAATGCTTCCCTTATTAACTTTTCTTGGGCTTCAGCAAAGGTTATGCAATTGTTTTTTTTTTAAAGTGAGTCAACTCAAAGCTCAGTAATTTTCATGTTTTCTGTTTACTGCAGACAGCAGTTTGCACAACCTTCAGGACACAGTAATGTCTATCTAGACCATGTCCTCCTTGTGGGTGAGAGATCACACATTCTGTTAGTTCATCTCTAATGGGTAACTGTCACTGACCGTACCTTTAATGTCTTTATCCTAATGGAAAGCAATTAAGGGTAATACTTTTTAAGAGGGCCAGCCCAAGGGCTGGATTAAAACTTTAAAAAGGGCTAATTTTCAGACAGTGCTTGCAAAAGGATCAAAATTGTCAGGGAAAATAAAAAGCAACTCACTAAAACCCAGAGGTGATCAATGTAATATGAGAAATCCTGTTGAATTTGATGGGCTCTGATATGGCAAAGGTTTGTGTAACCACTGCTCAGTATTAGGTACATTTTGAACAAAAAATGAAGCTTTATGTTAATGTTCTGATATTAAATCTGTTATTGCCATCTGATAAAATGCACAGTCTGTGCTTATTAGTGAATTCTGTTCATAAGAATATTACGGTATTGTTAATATTCAGGAACAAAAGAGTGTCCACAGAGTTATGTGTTTATTTGCTATGTCATTCTCTGAAGAGATAAAAATCTTTGGTCCAACTCTTTGTATAGCTAGTTCCACTTGCATGCACACACCACGTAATCAGAGCAGTCATTCAGTATGTGAATGTTCAAGTTAAAGCTTGAAATTTTACTTTCTTGCCTTTATATTAGCTGTTATCAAATGTGCTTTTATACAAATTAACAGAGGCCAATTAGCAGGAGCTTCAGATAAGCCTTTATGTGTTTGATGGTATAGCAAAGGAATGAAATGACTGATGTTTTTATCTTGCTGTTACAAAACCAAAAGACTTGGCTGGTATAATACAGAATTATAGATTTCCTCATAGGACTGACATGTTCAGAATATCATTGTAATTAACGTTTAAAAAGGGTGGAAGTTAAGGCAAAGAACTTACACAGCAGTGGGCTTGTTCTGCAGAAGTCAGATTGTGAATAGAAAACAATAGATGCACATAAATGAAGAAATAATAATATAGAAATTCCCCTCATTTCGTTGATTTTCCAGAAATTAACTTGGAAATGCTGTATTATTTAAGATCTACATTTGTTTAACTGCTTTGACAGTGGTAAAGGAAGGACACTCATAGTAGCCAACTAAAATGAGGGGTTTGTGAAGAAATATGTTCACCATGTATAAATTTATTATAAAATTTATACTCACATCTTGTTTTCTTCTGTATCCAGTTATGCTGATTTGCCTTATTACTTTTTAAACTTAATTCAAAGACTCATAAGTGCCATTTCTATATGTTTTGTTCAAGTAGCAGTACTTATAGCAATTCATGTGATTTTTCCACTCACCCACTCTTATGTGTCTCAGAGTTTGCAGAGGAGGTCTCTGGCCTTTAGAAAACCACATTAGTTTTGCCATTGATTTCCTGATCTCAACTCAGTTACACAGAAAAGGAAAAAGGATCCACTTCCATAATTCATGTTAGGGAGAGCTATGTCCCATTTAATCTTTGTGGACAGCTTCATGAAGGTGGATGACAAAGGTTCAACATATTTTCAAGCAGACATGAATGACACTGCAAGGAAAGCTATGGAAACAATCAGAGGCCTGGAATAGTCTGTGAAGAAAGACAGTAAAGATTAGGCCTTGACAAGAAGACAGAAAGCAACAGCTTTGAACTACCACAGACATCTGAGCCAGACCTGCAAAAATCTTGAAGCTTCAAAATGACTTAACTGGGAAGGCTGTGAAACCCCCATCTAAAACACCCTGGAGAAGTATCTGTCAAGAACAACTTTGCCTGGGGCTTGTGCCAGGTTGATTTATAAGATTTTAATACAATAATTCATTTTTTAATGCAAACACATACATACTCATTTAAACAGCACAGAGCACAATAGAGAAAAATTTAGATGTATAAGAAGAACAAATATGGCTTAAGAATAGATAAAAAATAATTTCACACTAATTACTAGGTAGATAGGTAGATAATACTAGGTATTAAAAATGTAAGCATGAATCTTTGTAAATTAAATTATCTTTTGGAAATAATAATAAATCAACCAAGTGATTATCTGTTCTGATGAATACACCTTTTGTTTAACAAAATACAGATAATTAAAAATAATGACTTGCAGGAAACTGAGTTTTTAAAAATGAACAAAAAGAGCTCTATCTTTGCTAATAAATGAATTATACTAAGTGCTTGATTCCTTTGGCACACAATTGTCCATGACCATCTTCTCATACTGTAAAACTGGATATTTCTATGCAGGCTCCTTTTTGAAAGAGGTCTATGGAAACAAGTTTTTTCCAGACACTCATGTAAATGTACACCAAAAATGTCCTGAGTACTATCACAGTGTTTTAACAGTGAGGACACTGAAGTTCCAATGACCAGGAATATTTTCTATCAAAGTTTAATATACTAGATATGTATAAACATATCTAGTACTACCAGTGCTACAGCACAGTAAGCTGCTCTGGATTTATACTACTGTGCAATAAAACCCTTGTGCCAGGACCCAGAAGGCACTGCCATGGTGACTGTTTGGGGTTGTTGAGATAAGATTGCTGTCCCTGAAGAGCATGCAGCACAACAGGAAATGCAGTTTGTGTCTCACCTTTGCAATGTGAGATTTAAAATAATTTTGCAAATTCTGTTTCCTGAACTACAAGAGGGAGGAAAGAGATTTGTGAAGAATGTGCCTCTTATCTTGGAACCAGAACCAGTAATTAATAGCTGGTTAATAGATGGTGGCTTTTCCAAGACTCATTTATTAAGGAATAAAGAAAGTTGTGGGTACAAGGAATCTCATACATAACATTCCCATCACATGTAATTTTTCTATGAGCCAACACTTTATCCCTACAACAGCCTAAGTTAGCCTTCTTTCACTTCTCCCTTGTGGGCAATGGCAATGATTTCCCCTTGAGCTGAGTTGGTTCACTGGGTTGCTCCTTGAGGCACAGAGGCCTTTTACAGTGATAGATCTTTGCTAAGAAGCTGATATTTTAGAATCATAGAGTCATAGAATTATAGAATGGTTAGGGTGCAATACCTAATGAGAACATAGTCTTTATTCTAATAAAAGTTCTTTGTGTTCTTTTTTTATTAAGAAGGACCATGCCAATTTCTCTGTACACATGGCAGATCAGAAGGGGCCTTTATGATGCAAAGCCTTAGAATATCTTCAGAATGTACCTGGCATTACTCTGAATTTGCACTACCTACTGTTCCTCTTCATCTCAATCAAAGAGAATAGCTCTGAACAAAGATTAATGGAAATCATTATTAAGGTGATTATTCACAGAGATTATTTTTGCTGTTAGTATCTGAAGCATTCATAATTCTGGGTTTATGGGTAAGAGCTGTTTTCATTAAAGCTTGGAGACAGACACACACTTATTCTTTTCAAAAAGATTAGGAATCAGCCTTAAATTAAAGGACAGGTGCGGGCATCCTGGGTGCAACTGTTGTTGTTCTGTTCTCTAGCTCAAAGGAGAAAGATAACATCAACTAAAATTATTTCCTTATTCCAGGCAGAAGCGAGTCACAGATCATTAAAGATCTCTGTGCAGTATTTATTTAATCATATTTAATGAAATAAAAAGAATTCTCATGCCACTTCACAGTGAAAGTCTGAGGAGGTCCTTAAACCAAATATTGCCTCTGCCTCAAATTTGAGAGAGCTGCACAACAGAGATGGTGAAATTTAGATCTGGATAAATCTTAGCCATTTATCTCCCATTTAATTGCACATTTGCCTGTCATCTGGTGCAATAAGATTTGAAAGAACTTCCTTTTTGCTGGGATCAGCAATTTTTACTCACAAACGATGCAAAAAACACAAAACCTCCACTCATTGCTAATTTTAAGTCCCCAGATATCACTGACGTACTTATTTCTTGATTTTAGGTGTTATCCTGAACATCTCTGCTAGTCACCCTTGGCTCTGTTTCACAGAGTGGGTGTGAACCATCTGATTTATCTATTTTAGGCTTTCATCCCCAGAGGTTCCTCTTTAATTCCCCTGAGACACTGCATACATCTAAAATTTTGAAGGATGAGTTATGCTCTGTGAAGACACATAACTGGAGCCTTTTCAGTTTTCTGGATGACCACTGTGCTAGAGACTAAAGCATGGAAGACCTTGGTGTAGAAGATACTTCGTGAAGCACTTTAAGATTAAAAATGCCCCATTTTTAACAATACTTATATGGGTTAATCTAAGTATCTAAGCTGCCTTCTCTCAAGTCCTCATTCTACTCCTTGATGAAATCTGAATGACTCATTCTTCTAAATAGTCCTATAGTTCTATATCTAAATAGATATAAGAAAGAAATTCTTAAGAGTGAGGGTGGTGAAACATTGAAACAGGTTGCCCCAGAGAGGTTGTGGATGCCCCCTCTCTGGAGGTGTTCAAGACCAGGCTGGACAAGGCACTGAGCAGCCTGATCTAGTGGGAAGCATCCCTGCCTATGGCAGAGGCGTTGGAACTAGATAATCTTTAAAGTCCCATCCAAACCCAAACTATTCTATGATTCTATTTTATGATTCTATATCAATTTGTAAGTCATCACACCAGCTTAATTTTTTTTTCCCTCAAGAATGAGGAGCTAGCAGCAGAAGCTGGAAGGCAACTGATTTTTGAGGTAAAGAATTAAGAAATTGAAACAATGACCTTTCACATTATATCACATTATGATTTTCTTATGTAATGGTATTTGCTAAAAAAGCTAATTATGATTCTTTAAGTCCTGTGCCGTGTTAGGGGGGTGGGCTCCAGTTTCTACCTACTTCTTGTCCATCATACAGCAATGGATCGATTTTAATCACTAATGAGGGCATTTTGAAAACTGAGGATTCTGTGCAATTCACTGCAAATTAAATGTTTTATTGGATATATGTAAGACACTTCAAGTAATAACAAAATGTCTCTGAAATGTTAGTCTTACATATTTTTAGTGTTACTGTAAATTTCTTAAAGGCATCCAGATGATTGATATATCATAAATTGCAATTCATATAAAAGATGGGTTGACTGAACAAGATTTGGGTTCATCTCTCCAGTGAAGCCATAAATTATCTGAGGGAATATGACAAGCAATTCATCAAAATATAAACATACAGTCAAGCCAGAATATATATATATTCTTTAATACTTAAACCAAAGTTCAACAGAATTCAACAGGAGATTTTCTATTGACTTCAGGATGCTCTCAATGCAGACCTAGAAAGAAGTTATGGCTAAACTGGAAGGCTGCATATAAGGTTGTAAATTAGAATAACACATATGTTCATCCCTGATAAATAAAATACTTTCCTGTGTCAAACTTACATGTGTTACTGTGTTATGTTCCAGCTCAATGCTTAAAATATTTTCTAGTTTGTTTTACAATAGTGAAATATTGGGCACATTAAACACTTGTTTAATTTCAGAGTAGCAGTTCCTTATTCTTCCTTGTAGCAATTTTGCTTCATTATCCATGTATTTCTTTTTCGTGTGTCACTTTACCATTCTCATATATAAAACTGTAATTCTCCAAAGTGAGCCTATGTGTTTTTATTGTGGAGGGACGTAAACATTCAAAAATTACAGCATTTCCAAACAGAAGCAAGAAAAACAGCTATGTTTCTATATAAACCTTGTCATCTGCACAATTTTTTCATTCTTCTAGGTCTCTCCATCATACCTCCATACACATCTGTGAAAACTTCGATTGCCCTCCTTGCTTCCTCAGCAAGAAATGATCATCTGGAGATGCAGAAGTGGCCATGAATTTTTTTCCTACATCAGTAGCCAAAAGTGGGGAGAAACAAAATCCTGTCCCAGAGAGGAAAACTCAAATGTGCCATCTGGTTGTCAGCTATGTTGTCTTCCAAGAATATGAGTACTGCATTTTTCATTAGCAAAACCAGACTCCTGCACTTTGGAGCTTAGACTTGACTTTAAATCTTGACTGATGTTTTGTGCTCTGCACCACCTATTTATTTGGAACTTGCACAGTTGCAGACCACATCTGCTGGTAAAACAAAAGATATTAATTCTCACAGTGGTACATAGTGCAGAGCTTTGTGAATTGCTTTTTATCAAAAGCCTGATGAACTGAAATCCTTCTGTTATGCACAGAGCAAACACAGCAGAGACAGCTGTGGTATCAACTCACTTGCCCTGCCTCAGCTCAAGTGATCCCAGTGCTGTTTGCTTGGTCAGACTTCCCTCCCTCTGCTGATTCTACCTCCTCCATGAACAGTTGTCAGCAATAGCATGCTCTGAGACAAGGCTGCTTTTGTGGAACAAAGGATAATACTTGAATCATTTCATATCCCCCACTAAAAATGGCCCAGAACAGCAGAGAACAAAACTAATGATGATTTCAAATTAGCATCCTTATGAAAGAGCACAGCCATTCCCCGAGGTCCAGAGCCACCCAGTTTTCAAAGCTTTTCAGGAGAAGCCTTTTTATTGAAGTTTTGCTAGACTGCATGAACAAAGAGAATCTCAGACAAACAACAGCAAACATCAGAAGAGAATTGTTCTGAGATATGCCAGAAAGACAGTTGAAAGCTTTGCAAATGCGTATGCATACCTAGAAAGAAACTGACTGAGCACTTGAAGGAAGAGTTTGCTATACAAACATCCCTTTTGTTTTTCAATCTAAAGAAACTTGACAAAATGTATTTGGAAAGGGGCTTTGTCTAGTAAGAATCACAGAGAGGGTGATATGTTGTAAAGGCAGCATAAATTTATCCAAACCAAGAGTAGCAAACCACAGAGCCTTGCAGCAGCAGCAATGTGGAAGTCAAAACATGATATAGTACATCAACATGGTGCTATGTTGGTGTACTTGGTACCAAGCTTAGCTGGCAATTGAAAATTGAATGTTGGAGGTATTAAAAACCCACCAGGACATGATCCTGTGCAACCTTCTTTGTGTGAACCTGCTCTGGCAGGGGGATGAACTAGTAATCTCCAGGGGGCCATTCCAACCCCTATAATTCTGTATCATATCTATGATTCTGTGACCAGAAAAGCTTAACAAGCTATTTACCTAATCTCAACTTTGGTGGGACAGCAACATACATTTCACTGTGCTCCTAAATCCCGATCTATATGTGATTTGGATTTAAGTGATTTAAGTTCTTGGGAACTATTTAACCCTTATTCCTAAAGATTTCCTTCATAGGGACAACAATTCACACAACTTTTATAGAAACTATTTCTAAGCTGTGGAAATTTAAATAAGTGCCATAGATGGTGGGAAAGATGCAAACTTCCCTGCAGTAAAAAAAAAGAATTTGTTTATAGGGTGCCTCTTGTACCCATTAGGATAAAAGTCTCATCCTCTGACTATCAATGAGATGTTACCATCGAGGGTCTTTTCTCCCGGTTAAAGATAGCAAAATCATAGCCATTCCATCTCTCTAAAGCAAACTCCTCAGTAGTATACATCCTGAAACTCCAGAATAATGTAGACTTTACACTGGCAGCAGCAGAGGCAGGACTTTCCAGGCCAGAAACACAATGCATAGGGTTTAAGACAGACCGAAGTCATGCTGCCTCTTCCATCCTCACCTCCTGCACAAGCAGAGTTGTCCATCCTGGGATTCCCAACCACAGAAAGACAGTGGAGCACCAGATGTTCTGCGACGAGTGGCCCTGGAGTTGAGCAGAACACAGCTCTTCATGGGGTTAGAAAAAGAGGTCTAGATTTGATATTGCACATCTATTACAGTCTGTTGCTGTCAGTAATAGAAGTTACCCTTCTCTTCAGTGGTGTGTTTGTAAATTAGTAGACATCTTCAATGATACTTTTGCTATTGAAACTCAATATGACCTACCTTACTGACCTTTTTCCCTCTGCTGGGATCAGTCCCCTGCTCAGTCTGTGAGCAGGACTGGCCAGAACTGGAAGAAGCAGATGCCTTAGATGAGCTATCTTAATCCTTCTTTGTCTTAGCTAAAATGCTTGAGAGAACGCATGACCTGTAAAAGGTTTTCAGATACTTGACATATTTTACTAGAAGATCACTTAGTTGTATGCCAAATTTGCCCATTGTTATTTTGAATATGCAGAGTACAGTGGATAAAATGCTTGAGAATAAATGATGTAGAAGACATGGCACTAGAAACCTGGATCATACACAACTGTATGGAGAATAGACTGCCAAAATCAAAGCTATTTCTCTGATAAGATTGACCTTTGCTTTTACACCTGTCCTTGCTAGGTGTTTCAAGTAATATGTACTACCAAGAACAATAATAGTAATAAAATTGTATATAAGAATTTGTATTTAGCTTTGAGAGCTTCCCTTAAAAAACTTGAGTAGTTAAAATCGATTGGATTTTCCCTAGGTGTGGTCCTTCCTTATCATGATGATAAACAAAGACCTTTTCTCAATACTAGGGAGCTGTCTATCATGAGGCATCCAAGAAAAGGCAGTGATACTCTTCACTTTTGTCAGTTATTTTGTCATCAAGCTCAGTGTGGGATATGGTTGCAGTTCACATGAGAGTGTAATTTATTTATCTATGACCCAGACAGGCAAGGGGAAAACACAGACCATTTCTCATGCTGTCCCTTCCAAGATCCTTAAACATTAAAAGGATTGTGCTTGTGAAGCTGACTTCTCTCAGAGGTCTAAGAAATTATCCCCCTTGTTCTACTGAATGTCAACAATAATCTGGTTAAGACTCACCACTGGAAGGCACTTTTCCTAAATACACAGCTACAAAATCAGTCCTCATACAAGCTTTTGCATCTTACTGGAAGATCATATACAATTCTGATGTGAAGACACTGATGCTACAGGCACAGCAATCATGGACCAGGCTGTTCCCTTTGATGTGTTGATTCTCAGAAGGATGGGACAGCTGTAATTTCCTCCATCTGTCAAAATTCTACAGAAAGTAGACCACCAGTTAAAAGAAACCAACGTTTGTTCCATTAAGGCAAAAAACTTAAGAAATTACTAACAGTATTTGAAAATGGATACACAGATATGAATGAAATCATGATGGCTGGTTATGCATCACAGGATTTTCATTCAGCTAGAAAATTCTCAAATTTATTTCACAGATCTGCAAGATGGGTTGTTAGATGGGTTGTACTCGAGATACTGACTGCTTCTTCCTCCATACATATTCATCTGGAAACTAGATTACTGGAAATTTTCTTGGAACTCATGTCTCAGCATCTCCTGCAACATGCAAACATGGTACTTGCTTGTGATGCACCTTTCTACAAGAGGAAGAAATGGGCTCATATAATAAAAGGATCTGCATGCAGGTCAGGGCAACCTCCAATATAAATACAGACTGGAGGGTGAAGCAATTAAATCTTTGCAGCATGCATGTTAGAAACTATTTTATATGAAGATTGCAAAAGTGTCAACAAAAGCATCTTCTTAAGCACCAAAGAAACTGTCCCAAATTCCATCTTAGCCTACCAAGTAAGTGGAAAGACATCTCATTACTGCTTACTAGACTGAAAAAAACAGCACAAAATTTAGTCTTCAATCATTTTTAAAATGTCGAGTGTAAATTCAAGGAAATTTTGGAGGAACAGAAGAATTTTGGCAGATAAACAGAAAAAAACTTTCAGATGCTGTGCTTCAGGAAAAAATGAAATTTAAACTCAATGCGAAACTCTGCTGATGGGAGTTTTATTTTAATCAGTCATTTTCTTGCTGTTGCTTTTATTTGCACATCAGGTCTGAACAAATTGTAGAGGGCTGTGGTTTTTTCTCCTTTGATGCAAACTGGTTTCTACCACTTCCATTGTAAAGAAGAATTCAATTTTGCATTGGTAAGTTCAAGTATACAGATATAAGGCTCATGTAGGAAGTGCAGGGAGGGGGCAGAAAGACTATCAAGCACAAATGGAAAGCCCTGAGAAAATACAGAAAAAGGTTAGTTGTCAGCTGCATACAAAAAACAGATATTTTTTCCCAATCTACAGACTTCAGCCAGGTAGAAAGAAGCAAGCTTTGCTGATACTAATGTATTCTCTTCATTGTTTTGAAAAGTTGCATTTAGGTTTTTTGTGTGGATAAGCAGGACTATGGCTTATGAAGAGACATAATATAAGTGCTGAGCTCTGTTGGACTGTGGCCTCTTTCTGGTTTTAAGCTCAATTTATTGTCCAAACTCTGTCTCTCTAGTGTCCAGACTAAATTCAGTTTTAGATCAAAAAATGTATGAGCTTGATTCAGACTGTTGTTTGAGGCCGATGCTGTGTTTGAGATGGAAACAGCACCAGCCTCACCAGGGAGATGTGAAAATTGCAGACTCTGCTGCCATCACTGCTGCAAAGTGTGCAGCATGAGATAGCAGTGAGTGAGGATGGATGGCTTATGACACAGAATAAGCATAGATAAAGGATACCCATGCTGGGTCATCTAGCTCAGTGTGCTGTCATCAGAGGTGGCCGGCACAGATGCCTGGGCAGGAGGATAGAGACACAGACACAGTACATCAATACAATGCCATACTATACCTCTGCTCCTGAGAAATTTGCAGCTTAGAGATACCCTAAGCCAGACCAGTTGCCTGAGCTCATTATCTTCAATGTATTGTTATTTCAGGAATTCATTCACCTTCTCTATGCAAGTTTTCAACATCACAGTGTCTTGTAGCAGGGAATTTCAGGGGTTAATTCTCTGGATTGTTTTTTTTGCTGTGAACCAGTTACTATCTGCCTCAACATGAAGATGCAAGTTTCTATATGGATAGAAAGAGCAGAAAACTATTTCTCAAGAGCCATTTGGACACCCCACAGAACTTTATACATACTTCTTACTACACTCAGTTGCCACTGTTTTTCACTGAAAAGCTGCATCCTGCTTAGTCTTTCTTCATGTGGAACCTGCATCCCACCATTGATTACCTTTACTACTGCTCACTTGGCCTTTTCTAGTAGTAGTGTTATGCCTTTGAAACAGGGACCAAAGCTGCACACAGAATTTAATATGCAGGCACACTAGCACTTTATATGATGATATAATGATATTTTCAATTTTATTCTCTCCTAAGAAATGTTAATATTCCGCTTGCATCTTTTTTACCCCAGCTGAGTTCATAGCATTGAGTTCAATAAAAGTATATATTATAACCTCAAGACTTCATTTCTGAGTAATAGAAGTTAGCTCAGAGCCTATAATTTTATATGTGAAGTGTAGATTGGTTTTCCTCATCTATGCTATTTTACATTTATCTTTCCTGAATTGCCTCTGCTGTTTCATCATCAAATCCTTTGGTCTCTTACAGTCCTCCTGAAATTCTCTGTTTTTAACTCAGACATCCCACTCCCACAGACATCCATGCTTATTCTTAAGTCCTTAGAATGAAAGCTGACAAAGTTTTATCAACTGGAGGTTAATAATGGAGTTTTGTTTCACAGGTTCCCCTCTAGTTTTTAAATATTTACATGCTTATCTATTACTGCAAACCTCTGAACACAAGCATTTACATGCATTGTTGTTCATAGGAGGAGTAAAGGAGAGTAGAGGTGGAGTGGAGAGGAGAGTGCAGAGAGAGCAAATGAGACAGGTCAAATTCAACTGTAAGGAATATAAATATTACACTGTATAGGAATGTAGACAGTGGAGTTCATGATAAACTCTCAAATTATCCAAGAATTACACATTGTATAGGCTTTCACTATTAATAAGGCATCATCCATGGAGGTATTTAAAAGGCAGGTAGACATAATATTAGAGATAAGGTTTAATGTTGGGTTTTGTCAGAGTTAGGTTGATAGCTGGACTATATGATCCAACCAAGGTAATTCTACAATTCTAGATTAATTCTTTATTGCCATTTCTATTCTGACAGAGCTAAGGAAATGTTATGATGCCAGCTCCAGCCCAGCAGGGCAACAGGCCAATGTTTAAGAAAGTAGTTAAGGACAGGTTTAGTTCTAATCACCTGAATAAACAAGCCTGTTTTCCATGGCTGAGGCTGGATAGTCTGACCTGGGAATTAAATCATAGACTTCACTTAGTGCACCCCAGCTGTGTTCTCCTTTTTTTTAAACTTCTGCCTAGAATTGAAGAAAAAAAACCTCCTTTTTTTTAAACTTGTCCTTTTTTTTTTAACTTCTGTCTAGAATTGAACTAAAAAAGACTTTTTTAAGGTGGGATATTAAATCCAGAAGTTGCTTCTAAACAGGTGGAAAATTGAAAATATTTTAGTAGCCATTTGCTGTCATAGCCTCTAGACCTGCCACACTTGCTGAATGCTTAGTGACATTAGAGGAACTCCAGATTGTACCCTGAGATGCTCCTCAAGCCACAGAAACACAAACAAACAAAAGATGCTTGGCAACACATCCTTCATGGTTTAAGAAATGTATTTAAATAATATAGAATCTTTTATCACTTTGAATGCAAACATTTGGCTTCAAAAGTTGGAAATGGGTTATTCTGTAAATCTTCTTATTAATTATATTTCATTTTTAATTCAAAGCCAAGCCAGCATCAATTTATTTCACTCAAGTGCACCAGCTCTGTAATATTGTTCTTCAGTTTTACTTTCAATCTGGCTTTGACTGATAACATTTTCTGATCGATGAAAAGGCAGAGGTTGTTACCAAAAGTAATGGTATGTTATAAAGCTGCTCTAGTCCAACAATTAAGAACATTTTATTATGTAATAAAGCCAGTGCTATTTTTTCACTGCAGCTGCACAGCATTAATTCAGACACTAATTTGCGTGTGATATATTGTTGATGGGGAAAAGATGCATTTGTTTCTATCAAGCTCCAAAATCATGAATCTTTTAAATATATTAATAACCAGAGTCCCCAGGAGGTTGTAATATGATCATTCTTAATTGAGAAAAAAAATTTATTCATAGCTATTGATTTGATTCAACTGTCCTTCCTGAGCTGGGTGGTCTGGAAAGGCATTAGCAGGAACAGAAGGTAGAAACAAACCTTCTGCTCAATGCAGCATTAGAGTAGCTGAGTGCTTACCAGCACTGCATTAAGCAGCATGACAAAAAAGAGTTTATTCTCAGTGCTCCTATCTAGTCTGAGAAATGTCTGCAGAAGAGGGGTTATCACTGGCAGAAGTTTGCTGCTGTTTTCAGGTGCAAATTTCTCCTGCTTCACATTAGTGACTGATGAGTGAACAAATGCACCTGGCACAGGGAGCAGAAAAAAATATCTTTGTCCTACATGAGCTCCCTGCACAGTTTTAGCCTTGCCCTGAGAAAAATGCTTCTTGCACAGGGAAAATTTATCTAGAAGTATAAAGTTGTGCTGTGGTTGAGTGTTGTTTTTCTGGAGTGACATTTTAGTTAAACTGTAGACAGATCATAGCTGTACAGATTTCCTGGAAATTTTGATTCAACTTCCAGTCGAAAGCCTGAAATAATCCAAGAAGATCTGAGATGATAATTCACCCTTCCTGCAGGTTTCTGAGTGGTGAAGGTTGTGAATAAGTGTATGTATATATGTGCATATATCAAGATTCATTGAGAACTTCTAGAATACAAATTTGCAGTTAAGTCTTTGAGATATCTTAGCATCTGTTCACTCTTGCCACTTATGCTAGTCATGCTTTGGTTTGTTATTGACTGGTGGCATGGAAAGTCCAACTTTGTAGCAGTAAGTCCTAAAAAACAAGAACTCTGGGCAGAAATGTTTTGGATCTTTATTCATCACAAAATTTTTAAGAATTAAGTGGAGAGGAGGTTAGTTAAAATCCTACTGCAGAGTATCTGCTTCTGAATTAGCTCTTCAAAACTAATTTTTAGAAACAAGATGCTGAACGAGACAGAGGACTAGCCTGATTCATCAGAACAACTTTTGTTTCAAATGTGAGAATGACCTGCAGCTAGTATCTACCAAAGAACCATCATGTGGTCCAAACAATATTTATAGCCTTGTAGACACTTTTTCCATTCTAAATTATTCTATAAACCTCCATCAGGATCTTTGTTAGATCAAAATTAGGCCTCATTCCCTCCTGCCTTATCCTTATCAAATGGTGATAATGCTGCTTATCTCATAGCACTGCAGTAGGTCTGCAAAGCTCCAATAATACCTAAATGAAAATCCCTAGGAAATACAGCTGCCATAGAGCACCTTTCAAAATTTAACCAGACAGGATGAAAGATAAGATTAATGACCAAAACAACACTGTCCTGTCTCACAAGGGTATGGCCAAAGTGATCAATAAGGAATACCTTTTCCATTGCCAGTAGACTGACCAGAGTATGAGCATCTAAGCAAAGCCAAGACACAGATTTATGAAATCCCCATCATTCCTGTCTAAATCTGAGATTCAGAAGAAGGAAAGAAAACTTACTCAGACAATTATTGCTGTTGTCTCTAAAAGCAATTAGAACATGGTGGTGTACAGTGATAATGTTGCTGAGTTTTACATCATTTGTACTAGTGGATGGCAAGCTATTTGTTCATAACTGCCTGCTGTTGTGGAATCCCCTGACACAGAGCCATATGTGCCACAAAATCTCAGGCACTCAAGTGAAAGATTGGAGATGTGCAGTTCAAAATTCCCTTACTGGTCATGTATTTGTTCATGTGGTGGATTTTTTTTTCTTTTTCTCATTTCTTCATTTCACCTAAATCTGCTTTGAAATCAGTTGAGTTTTTATGATGTCCTTAGGTAAAGGACCTGCCATCATGGGCAGGATACCAATGTTCTCTGTTAAGTGGGGAAAAAAAGCTGAAAAAGCAATAATCAGATTTTATAAAGCAAGCATCCAAGGTATTGAAGGGACAAGAATAAAATCAGATCGCTTGGAACTGAAAGTTAATCCAAGAATAGCTGAGAGGAGACTTCTCCAAGGAGGATTTGACCTTGTTGCTCTCATTCCAGAGTGTGCATATGGCAAATAGACATCAACTGTTTTGAAAGTGCCATTCACACAGAAAGAGAGAGCTGAGAGGCATTAAATGAAGGTGCTTCCACAGACCATGTTCTTAAACAAGACCATAGACCCAGCTGGAAAGAGAAGACTGTGACCAACACTGTTTGGGGCTTCAGTGCCAGGGCAGAGACTTGAGTTTGCAGGGACTCGGCCACTGTCTCTGAAGCTGATTCTGTGAATGTGCAGTGAATGTCACACTTCACATCTCATGTTCACATATGATTGACTATACAGCTATTCTCTTAGGACTGTGCAGACAGATCAGACTCTATGGCATGAACACTATGAGATCATCTTCTGTTTAGAAGTGGAGGATCCTCATTCTCCTCAAACAGAGGAAGCTATGACTCCTCATTACACGTGCAGAGCTGCATACTGAAGTCATCTATCACATCAGCCAACTATTAAGTATCTGACCTTGAAGCATCATGTACTGAAAAAAGACTTCCATGTTGTATCTTAGAAACACTGACATTTTGAAGAGTCCCAGCTCTCAGCTATCTGAAACTAAAAAGATTAATTGAGAGAGAAGCTGGTCTTCATGATACTGTGATGACCTTGACATAGTATGGAGAAGGCTCTGTGGGCCAGACTGGGTGTCAATATTGCCTCTTAGGTCATCCTTCTTAGAGAAATTTTAAGTACAGGGCTGGACATCTCAAAGCTTGCCCACTCCAAGCAATGAGACACTTGCCTTGCAGAGTAGGAAGAGCAGAGGATGCTAAACAGGGAGAAAGAGCACAGTAGAGGGAGATCCAGAGCTGTATGTGAATAATGTGCTAAAGCCACAAGCACCTCAAGCAGCATTCAGTCCTACAGCAAACAATGCTTTATGTTGGTGTTTTTAAATCTTTCCCATGTGCAGCTGTCTCTGGAGAATTCCAGCATAAAACAGTACAGCTCACTTTCTTGGCACTGCAGCTACCAACTAATCTATGTCAAGTTGGATGACATCTGACTATTAGCAGTGAAACTGGGAGAGTCTGACTACCACTGTGAACTGAATTTGATCCTTTGTGTCTGTGCTGTCCATGATCCCCTACATTTTTTTTAACCTCTATCTTACCTCTGCTTTTAAGTTAACCTTACCATTTTTTCCTAAAAATGGCTTATTCTTTCTAAATCTGATTTATGTCATGCTTTCTTTTCTTTCCAAGATTAATAGATAAAGGGGAATATTATTTTATACATCTGAACCTTAGAGAGCTCTAGTCCACACTGAAACTCAGTTTGACTGAGCTGCCAACAAACTGAAGGCTGTGACCTTCATCTGCCTCGGGCACAACCCAAGAATGATTGATTTTACAGTGGGCCCCTTGCAAATGTGAAATTAAGCAGCATGACCTCTTTGGAGGTAAGCTTGTTCTTTGAAGGATGATCATGTCTTCCTTTGATCATCTATTTAATCCTTATCTGAAATTTTTTGTGAGGGTTGTATCACAGTGTAAGAAACATGGTGGACTAAGCAATGAAAATGGTACCCACACATTGAAAACAAGGCATGAGAAGGAATGTCTACCTGCCCAATTCACCTGCCACAGGTGGCAACAGGTTGAGAGTTGGTTTTGAAAATAGTAATTACTTCCTTCATGCAGCGCTTTGAAGACAACATCTGGAACTCAATTCTGCAGCTAATAAGGAGTCACAGGGGATCTGTAATACCCTGATGCCTTCTTTGAGGAAATATGAAAAGGGTTTTAGACAATAAATACTTCTGAGAGTTCACAGTCATTTGGTGACCTTTTATAAATAGCAAAATATGATAAATTACTCCATTACCTGCTTAACTAATACTTTGGTGGAAATAAGTTTTGGCATGGTATCACTTTTGGCTATAGTGTGAGAATAGAATGTCACAAAACAGCAGAAGAAAATTTTAAAAATACATACATTGTGGAAATGGATAAGAACTTGATGATAATGAAGTCTCTAACCTCTAAATTTCTCAATTACTCTGTCAGCAGCTCTACTTTTCAAGATGCCAATGTTCATCATTTGCTTGATTCTAACTTTAATAGGATAGATCCATTATTATATTACATAAAATATAGCAAAGAGCAGCTGTTTCAAATGGAAATGTAATGTTTCTTACACATTTTCTGACTATACCTGCATATGATACAGCAGTGATATATAAACTTTGTACATAAGTATGGAAAATTATTTTTTAAGATTAACTCATGATACATACAGGTCATGCCGGGGTCATTAATGTCTGGGAGATCAACAGAGCTCAGAATATAATGTGATAATCTTAAACTTGAACGAAGGTTACATTGCCCAGCCAATTAGTTTCACTTGGATTTTTTAAGTATTTAAGGAGCAGCAAGAACTCATCCTAAAAGATTTAACACAATCATAATAAAGATAATTCAGCATAATTGTGAATACTTATGTTCCATAAACTCAAAAAGAAAACTGCATTCCTTAAAATAAAAACCATATATTCCTCCACCAAATACCTTGAATTCTGGTAAGAGCTATGTTTCCCTTCCTCTTTATTAATTGGGATATGTTTATGAACACAGTTCTCTTATTTCTCATCATTTATGTGTTGCATTTTTGGAAATGGGATGATCCATGGCAAATACTTTATGCCAAAGCACGTTGTTATTCCCTCATTAGGTACCCAGTCAAGTGGGAAAGACAAAAGTTAAAAACTCATTCTGAATAAGGGTATTTAAAGTGGTATTCCCCATAGGTAATCTTGAAAATTCACTATTGAAGCATCCCAGAGTACTAGTATCCAATCTATACTGCAGAGTTAGTCAGCAATTCAGAGGAATTCATTCTGCAGTCAATTAAATCAGAAATGCTACCAGGGAGTAAGAAAACTGAAAGAAATTGCATCTACCTTCACTAAGTAATTGATTGAACAACAAACATTTCAGCATAATCCACTTAAATCCTAATTAAACTTCCCAGACACCAGAGCTTCTATATTCTATACTGTTTTTATAAGCAACACAAAAACATTTGTTCTTCTGCAATAAACTCCCTACATGCAAATATAGAAGCAGCATCAACTTATTATATGCATCTTCTTGAACTCTGGGGTATCATAGANCCCCTCTTCCACTTTACATCCATTATTTCTAGTCCTTCCATCACATATCTTTCTGCCTTTCTGTAGGCCCTCTTCAGATATTCAGAAGCTACTATGAGGTCCCTCCTGACCCTTCTCTTCTCCAGGCTGAACAACCTCAACTCTTTTAGCCTGTCTTCATAGGGCAGTTGCTTCAGCCCTTTGATCATCTTCGTGGCCCTCCTTTGTACCTGCTCCAATACCTAAATGTCCTTCTTGTATTGAGGACTCCAAAACTGGACACCACACTCCAGATGGAGCCTCACCAGAGCCGAGTAGAGGGGCAAAATCATCTCTCTTGACCACCTGGTTACACTTCTCTTGATGCAGCCTAGGATTTGGTTGGCCTTGGCTGCAAGAGTACACTGATGGCTTGAACTCTTTGTCATTTTTATTTTGATCTGAAAATCTTGCCTTCACTGATATGTTAATTCAGTTTCCAGTTACTAGGGAATTCATATTAAGAGACTAGTATTATCTATATGTATTTATCCTCCAACAAGCTGAATTTCTGAGCTGTCCTTGTACTCTTAACTCTGTAGCTAATTTAATGTAGTGGCAGTGGCATAATAAAGCTGTGATTCAGAGTGGCACATGTGGTACATCAAGGCACGGACCCCAAGGTCTCTGTTTGGGCACCATTTGATGGCAGATACACAGCTTACACACAAGGATGGTAAAAAGCATCACTTACTTTATTGAGCTACAGTGCAGTTGATATAGCAGCTTGTTAGCAAGCAGTAATTTTCCATCCTAGGGCCTACTGCCTAAATGTATCAGCCATCTACACAAATCCCAGGTGTCCTCCTTGTTTCTGCTAGATCTTGTTCCCAGTGCTGTTCACCTCTCCCACAGCCTAATTCCAACAAATATCATAGTATCTTTGTCCCAAGGTCAATCCTTATCTGCAGAGGTTAACAACTTTGCTCTGTGTATCCCCACAATGTAGAGTCTTGTGAAAAATTTAGCCCACTCTGAATTACTTTCCAGGATTCACTGATAGCAATGACAGATTTGTCACTAAGACATAAGAAGGTACCTATAGGGAGATGTAAATATGGGTGCATTTATCTAGAGTTGAATCTTTCCTTGCAATTTTGTGAGATTTCCATGAGATTGAGAATTAAAAATAGAATTGTACTCCCTGATTAACTCCTTACGGCAATGCTTTGATTTCATGATCAAGGCTTCAGATGAAAATTAGTTTCATTTCCTGCACAAAAGGACAAGCTCTTCAAAAGGTTCATCATTACTTTTATTGAGCTGTCTAGCCAACAGAAACATTCGGGAACATTCATCCTAGATCTTTTGTCTGCAAGTTGGAGACAAAGAATAAGACAGAAACTAAGTTACAAAGAGAACAAAGAGCAAAGATAGTTTCAAATGCATTTCGAATGGAGTTTTGCCACTGAGGACTCCATAATAGGTTGGCACACAGCCTGAGTTTGAGTTCACCAGATTTCAGACAGTAAAAATATCCATGCTCATAGTGCTCATGTCATATTCACTGCATTATGACTGGAGAGACACAAGTAATTTTGGAGGTGAAACTCATCTAAACTGTGTTTTAGAAGGAAAAGAATTGCTGCTTCAATGTGTTTACTCCTTTCCCCTGAATGTGGTGGAGATTCAATCCAGATGACCAGTTCATATGTAGATAACTGCATCTGGAGCAGGACTCTCCAAGTCAGTATGGAAGGCCATAGAATCCAGATAAATCTGTGATAAGGCAAGGAAAAGTCCTGGAAGATGGACTAACTTAGTCACTTTCAGTTGAGTTAGTAACCAGGTTTAAGCTTCAAGAAAAATAACATCAACCAACCCAAAAAATCCAACCAGAAAATGCTGTTGTCCCAGAGCAATGCTTTTCATGCAGACACCTCAGTTTCTGTACCATCACAGTGCAAAGGTGTTCCTCACAGATTTTCAAAGGCAGGGAGTTTCCAAACTAATCCTATTGCAAGACAAATTCTAGTACTGCTACTCTCAATAGATATGTATAATGGGTTCCCTGAAGCCATTATCAGAGTGAAGACAATGCAAAAAGACCATAAAAAGCCTAGCAGTTATGTCCTTCACCTATAAGATCACTTCATATTTCTTTAAAAAAAGGCCTGAGAGCAAGAAATAACTTTTTTTTTTTTGGCTTGTAGCCTATGTTGCATATAAATTGCTCTACTATGTTCCCTTTTTAAATAATGTGTTTCATGTGCTCTGTTCTCTCAGCCACATTGTTTGTGGTACCCATTCTTCACATCCCTCTGGAGACAGTGGACAATACCTTATAATACAGTGGACCTATAGTATAGTAGACTTATTTCAAATCCAAGCTGGTTTTACACACTACCTTCAATCATTTTTAAAAGCAACATGCTTTTTCACAGTCAGTGTTATTCATACACAGCACCATCACTGAAGGACTATCACGGGAGTCACTAAACTGAACTATGAAGGCTGTTAATATCCCAGAGGCTGCTAACTACAGGATATTCATGGGCTATTGTTCACAGCTCTCTTCAGACTTGAAGTACATTTTTTGTATGATAATATCAGATGGAAGTATTCACACATGAACCTCAGAATAAGAGATAATTCCAGACATGTACCAGGAAGGTTCTGTGAGACACTCAGTTAGGCATGTAAAGCAGTGGAGGATAGTTCAATTCCCATGTCTCATGGCTGGGAAAGAAGTTTGTAGGCAGCAATTTAAAGTTTGCAAGTCAAATTTATCAGCCTGATGCCAATGTTCAGCTCCTGTTCTAGGAGCTGCATGATTTCAGAGAATTTGTTCATATCTCTCTGTAGAGCAAAGCCGAGTAATTTGTAGGAACAATCTTTAATCATGCCAATGCTGCAATCTGCAAGTGGCCATCTGTCCTTGTCCTTCCAGGGTAGGGTAGTCACAGAGGGACACATGTTACCTACATCCTCTCAGTCTTTGAGTCACTGAATCTGAGACAGTATAACACTGCTAATCCTTTAGACATTTTACAGTTTTTCAATCAACTAAAAGGAAGGGAGGCCCATACACTCCATATCCTCTCTAACCACTTTGCAAATCCCCTGGATAAAAAGACCATCAGCTTTGTTTTGCTGTTTCTGTGTTTTCAACTTTTAGATTCCTTTGGGGTTTCCACTTCTTTCTATTCCTTGTGCATTCTTTGCCATTAGCAAGTACTCTACACAAAAGTTAGAAGCCAGAAGATGTTCTTTAATGGCCTATTGAAAATTAAATTAATAATTTAAGAATTACAATAGATTTAAATTGGTTTTGCTTTTTGTAGGTTGTAAACTACATTACAGAGGAGGGACTTGTTCTCTTTCTAATTGTTTGCAATGAAATGATACAAAATCCTGTCTCATATATTCTTGGTGTTAATTGGGGATTTCACTGCTGCTTCTTTGGCTTACAGTGATGCACATCAAAGCCCTTAAAATCCATTTTAATTGTGTTGAGTGGATTTGGTCAATTACACTAGTACCCTTTCTATTAATAAGCATGTGAAAGGAAGACTATTCTGTATGCAAATTAATAGAGCTAATCAGTTGTCCTATTTCAATACACATAACGGGATTTGGCAGTATCTCAAAATGAAGTAAAAGTTTTGTGGCTTATGTACAGAATCACATTTTGCAGACTACACACAGAGAGGAAATTGAGGATATCTCCATGTACTGATAAAAGATCCGGAATGTATCTGGCCACAACCTAAATACTAGCTCATTAGGGCTTTTGTTTTCAAGATATCTGAAAGGAGGAATGACTGTTCAGTCATTCTGAACAGATCAGAAGCTGATCAGTGAAAAAAGGATTCATAACATTGCACCTACCAGCCCTATTCATGATGAGGCCCTATAGCTTGCTACTTACAGATAGAGAAAGACAATCTTGGCTTTCCTGTTAAAAAAAAATGAAAAAAGGAAAAAAAATATGGTAATATAAGAAAAGAGAATATATCATTCAACTTCCACTGCTCAATGAGTTATTTTGCTTGTACCATAACAAAGGGCAGTTTTAGAAAAGACATGCTGTACTTTATTAAATAACAAGGAATTCGTTTGTCACAAAGATGTAATTAGCTAAATGTTTCTGAGGTTCTCTTTCTATAAATTTGGCAATCACCACAGGACAAAATACATTGGTGCTTGTTGATAAATCCAGCAGGAAAACAATCTCTTCTTCTCTCTAAGTTGGAGAGATAAAGATCTGATGGTCGACTGTTCAGTGGATAGGGAACTGGTTGGATAGTTGCATCCAGAGTGTAGCTGTCGATAGCTCAGGATTCGGATGGAGAGGAGTGACAAGTGATGTCCTTCAGGGACCAGTGGTGGGACCGGTGCTGTTTAATATCTTAATAGATGGTACAGACAGTGGAGCCGAGTGCACTCTCAGAAAGCTGAGTACTGTGTCCAGCTCTGGAGTTCTCAGGACATGGACCTTTTTGGAGAGGATCGGGAGGAGGGCCATGAGAATAATCAGGAGCTGGAGCACCTCTCCTACAAGGAGAGGCTGAGAGAGTTGGAGCTGTTCAGCCTGAAGAGAAGGCTGCAGAGAGACCTCAAAGCAACCTAACAGTATCTGAAAGGGGTCTACAAGAAATCTGGGAAGGGACTGTTTGCAAGGGCATGTAGTGATAGGACAAAGGGTAATGGTTTTAAGCAATGGCAGGGCAGTGTTAGATTAGATGTTAGAAAGCAAGTTCCTCACCATGAGGTTGATGGAACAAGTTCCCCACAGAGGTTGTGGACAGTTCATTCCTAGCGACAATCAAGGCCAGGCATGATGAGTCTCTGAGCAACTTGATCTAGTGCAGGATGTCTCTGCTCGCTGCAGGGGGGTTGGATTAGATGACCTTTTCAGGTCCCTTCCAACTCTATTGTTCTATGGCAGATTGAGGACAGACTACACGCTACTCATGTGCTGAATAAAATCCTATAGGTAGCAAGAGAAAGACTTTCAGTACTATAAGACATTTGCTGTTGAATTCAAAGAGAGCATAATCCAGACAGCATGGAGTGCTTTCATAAATTTTCTGTTCAATTTCTTTCTTAATTATAAAGAGAATGATGGTATCCCAGAGACTGAAGGTATAAAATTAATGTCACTGATTTTTGATTCTCCTTCTCTCCAGCTCTCTGTCTGTGTCTTAGCAGAACAAGATCTCATTGTTTTAAACATAAGTATTTACATGCCATTTGTGGTATCCTGAAGTTTCCAAGATACCAATATGACAATGAAAGAAAGACATCTCAGGGATTTGCACTGCACTGGAGAGGCATTTGGAGGCTGGTCAGGACGCTTAATACAGCATTAGCCATCTATGTTTGCACAACAGAATTCCTCCCTTCTTTACAATCATGCAAATTGTTTATGTAAGTAATGTCCGCTTTCTTCTATTGAATGCAGAGATAAGCATGGTATTGAGTTCAGATAATGGCAGGAACTTTGTAGATTCCAGTCCAAGTCTAATGAATTTCACCAACAGTGGATGCATGTGTATACATGTGCATTCAAGGCATGTTGAACATGATGTGATGAGGAGGAACTTCTTTATTTTGAGGGAAATTGGAACAGGCTGCCCAGAGAGATGGTGGAGTCTCTATCTGTGGAGATATTCAAAACACACCTTGATATGTTCCTGAGCAACCTGCTCTGGTAGGGGAATGGACTCGATGATCTCCAGAGATCCCTTACTACCCTTATCATTCTGTGATTCAGAGTGCAAAATGTGCTACTATTCTGTCTGGGTTTTCCATGTGTATCATTGATCAGATCAGAGCTATTAAACTGCTACTTTATCAGAGCAGCTGGACATAAAAAAGTCCAAGCCATATATAAAGAAATTCTTCAGATTCTGTTCAGGTCAATTCCATGGACAGGAAAGTAGGACAAAACTGAAAACTTAGTTTTGTGGCAACTTAGGGCATGATATTTGTGGCTGCAGTACTATGACCTTAATAGGACTTTAAGTCTAAATGTCTGAAACAGAGGAAGATCAGGACTCACATAACTGAGGACTAAAATGAGGTAGATGCACAGGGGCAAAGTTATAATTTAATTTAGGAGTTAAATGCCACGTTGAATTTTTGGTCACCCTCCAGTGCTGACCCTGCTTCCTGTTAAGGTTAATCATTTCTGCAAGAAAGAAAAGGAGCAGATTGTAAAGGCTATGTCTCTGGCAGTTCGAGGGTAACTCAAAGCATTAGCATACTGTTGAGAATCTATATCATAGCTTCTATTGACATGCAACTAATGTGAAAAAATGCCATTTGCATTCAGCCAGCAAACATTAAGCAAACAGTGAATTGGGGGTGACAGGTTCTGCTTTCTTTATAAGCTCGTAGAGTGCCTTCTCCTATACAAATAGACAGAGAAGATCTTCAGTGACTCGTAATTCCTCCATTTCTATTCTGAGCAGAGCTGATTTCTAGACAGATTTGCTGAGCTGCTGAGTATGCACAACCTACATTAAAGTCCACTGAGACACATGCACTCAGCCAATCTGCCTCTGCTGTGGGTTTTATTGGCCTGCTGAAATATCTCTGACTCCAATTTCAGAGGCAGATAAACTTCATCAGATTTAATCAAACCTGCAATTTGCACAAATATATGCAAAACCGATCAGGTAAAGCTAATTGTTTTCTTAGTCAATAAAAAATGTTTTCCATAATGTTCTAGGTTTTCATTACCTTCAAAATAGTTCTATTAAAAGATTTGATGTACATAACCAGTGCTTGATAGATATTTCTCTTCTTTCATATCTCCTTAACAAGGAGATAATAAATAAACATGGGCACACAACAATGTTATGGATAAACTTATACTATGAAACAGATAGAAACTCTGAAGCTGCTGTAGTAGTTATTCTGTAAGAAATATAGTACTAATTATAATTTTGTCATAAGATAAAGGTCAAAAACCCCATCAAACTAAAATCTTAAAAACCAGCAGATTATTGAGGCAGAGAAACAAAATAAAAATAAAATGTTTGCAGAGCACTACTCCTAAGGAGCTGTATTTATGTGATGATATCCAGGAGGTAAAATTGCCCCCTGAAAAAAAAAAAAGTAACAATTACCTGTACAGGGACTCTGATCACTGACAGCAGCAACTGGGTTAACACATAATTATAAAGATAATATTATTGAACCCAGTCAAGCCTAAGAAGTAGTTGAGATTCTGCTCAGGTCATCAAGATGGATTTTAGGATCCTCTTCACTCAATTTCGCTTTCCTGTTACTATGGTTGATTTTATTGAAGTTAAACTACTGTAAAACTAGGCTCATGCAGAGCAACTTAGGCCTCAGTATCATTGTTCCTCCCTGTATAATTGTTTCCATAATTGTTCTTGTCATTGTAGTAGATGATCTGCAAAGAAGTAGAAGGGGGAAAAAAAGGTTGTGTCCTTTCCTGCTACTTTATAAGGCATGCTGATGGCTTCATAAAATTTTATTGTATTACTATACCAGGACCATAATACCATTCCCATGGTTTATTACCACGCCAAGAGCTGGAAGTTGAACTCAGACGAATCCAATGTTGAAATAAGATGTAATTTGCTGCCACTGAAGGCGAGGAAACACAGGAATGATTTGTTGGGAGGGCTAAAGAAATAAAAGGGAAATCACTCTGCTCCTGCATTCTTCAGGATCTCTTTATTCCAGTCTCCTCAGATCCTTAAACTTTCCAACTAATAACCCATAATCTGGTAGTCAGTCTTTGGCCTGTGTTTTTCATGGAGGTCTTAATGTCTGCAGTGATTTTTCTCATTAACTATCCCCATGCATCAATCAGGAAATTAAAAGAGAAAATAGAATATTCAGGAACAAAGGATTGAAGTTGAGTCTGGGAAGAAGGAGAGAGGGTGGGGAACTTATTACTGCTTTTGTCTTTGTTTCTCACCAATCTACTCTATTTTTAATTGACAAAGAAATAGATTAATCTCCACCAAGCTGAATCTGTTTTGCCTATGAGATTGACTGGTAAGTGATCTCCCTGTCCTTATCTCTACCCGTGAGCATTTCCAACTTATTTTCTTTCCCCTATCAGCATGAGGAGAGGGCTTGAGAGAGGAGCTCATTCAGTAGTTTGTTTTAGGAGTTTTAGGTGAGGTACAGAGATTTCTTGGTTGCGTAGAATAAAAAGCTTTATGCTTTTCAAAAGAACCTGCATCTTGTTTATGGTAAATCTGACACAGTTTATGAAGTAGTCTTCATGCAAATGGATTGAAAAGTTAAACAGCTGGATTGATGTAAGAAAATTCTCTGCTTTCTATTCTCCAAAATTGTCCTTCTTAGGGAACAGCCTTGAAAATCTGTCAAAGAATCACAAAACCTGGATTGGTACTCTTCTAGTCTGTGACACCATAGGGAAGGAGACCACCCCATTTCCATATGCTCCATTTAGAGTCACATTTAATGGCTCTAAATTCGAGCCACTGCTTTAGCTTTTCAGCTGTAACACATCTCCCTATTTCCTCTTCAGAACAGGAAAAGGCTCCTCAGAGTCTTTTTTTCTCAAGAACTCTATGCAGTTAGGACAACAATGGGAATATTTAGGGGAAGAAAAAAAAAACCAACAGCCCATCATTGGAAATAAAACCTCTAAATAAAGTTACAGAGTCACCTTTATAAAGCTAAAGGGAGCTAAAGAAGGCACAACAAAAGCACAGAAGGTCTGTAAACTTAAGGGTTCGGGGGTTTGCAAATAACAGGCAATTAGCCCAAAATCTTAAGCATACATATACTTTATTGTACGGCTAAACTAATTTCCTTAACTTTCTAATCCACACAGGATGAGCTGGGCTGGCAGGTAGGGGATTAAGGTTTACACTTCCCTGCAGCCAGGGTGAGTCCTCCAAGGATCTGGGGCTCCTGGGTCAATGAGCATTGCTCAGGGATCCGAGATCCAGGGGCAGAGATTTTGAGAAGTTCTGCTCCTGCCAGCAGTCCTGCTCTCCCACCAACCATCAGGGTGTCTGTGTTCACTGCTCTGCTGTTTACTAAGCTTGTACCTCCCTCTTACCAGCTTTCTGGGGCTCAGAGGCTCATTCCCAGTAAACATCAGGCCTGGAGGAGAAGGCATCTTAACCCCACAAACTAGTAAAGGAAAATCACAGGGAAGCAAATGGTGTGAACCACCTGGCCTTCAGAGGTCATCTTGAAATTCTCCATCCTTACTACAAGGTCCTTGTTTTGCAGCTCCCTGGCAGTCTTTTCCAAAAGAAGAAAACAAATGTGAATGCTTCTGAGTGATGTAGCCCCATGCAAAATATTCTGTCCCATGTGGTAGCCACGTTCCCATTTCACCTCTCACAAGGATACAGGTCCCTGATGTTCTCTGCTTGTCCCCATTCCACCTGTCAATATTATTGTAAGAGCTGAGCAAATGCAGAAGCAATCCATTCTTAAAGTCTATATCGTACCTTCTTTTGCACAATAAACAGCATTTTTGATGTTGGCAAAAAGAGAGAGAACAAAACAAACCTTTCATCTTCTTCCATAAAAGCCACATTATAACTTCTTTTTCAAGTCCTTTTTCTTTTTTCTCCCTCTGCAGTCCCTGGAGAATCAGCACAGTGTTTTCTTCATAAACAGATCTCAAAACAGACTCCAAAATGTCACTGTGAACAATGAATTATCCCAGAGGTACAGAGAGCATCATGGTCATCAGTAGTTCTTTCTGTAAGCCCTCAAGGCTCTGAACCACTGATAAAAAAGAAAGCAAGGGGAGAAATGGATTATACAGTAAATAAATTTTACTAGCATTAGGAATTTAACATGCTGTCTGGCACAATCAACTGACTGAAGCAATGCATCAGACATGGAATGGTCTGCCATATAGTTCACTCACACTCTACTGTATTCCTGTCAGGAGTTAACATTTTCAAAGGAACTAAATTATAGGCAACACTAAGATTTCTTAGCCTGAATAGTTCTGCTTTCAAGTGCATTTTGCATTGACAAATTCCTTCCAGTTCTGAAGTTTCTAGCATATCCACTTAATTATCAACATTGTTACCAGCTTAAGAAACAGGATAAATGAGAAAACCTTATTAATACACGTGTGTGATTTAGATATATTAGCACAAGCTACAGCTCGAAGTGCTAGAGAAGTCAGATAGCATGTTTAGATTTGAGGGCTCTATTTCACATTTATCTTCTCCCTTAAGCTATTTATTTGCTTAAACACAGGCAATGAAAACACTTAAAACAGTTGAAACAGCAGCTTAGAACACACTTTGCCTCAATTTCCCTATCTGTAGAAAGAGAGTAGTAATATTTCTTTTTATATAGAGCCCTTTCACATCCACTGATGAGATACTGTGGCGCAGTATTAATTAACAGAATTATTTAAATTCCCTAATGTCTTCCAGAATAAATTACTACCACAGGCAAAGTGACTTGCCAGGTCAACAAGCGCATGCAGGAAAAGGAAACAAATACTGAATTACAGTCCAGGAAATGACCACAAATACATACAAATGACCACAGAAGACTGGATGATATTGGTAGTTCTTTTAAAGGAGAACATTAAATTCAGACATGAAAATTGTTACAGAAGAATAAGAACATGAAGTGCAACAGGAGATCTGTTTAGCTCCATCAGGGACTCTTTCCCCACAATAAATAGAAACTGAGAGTGAAAATGAAGTTGCACTTAATGACTAAATCAAAATAGAATGGCAGCAGAATTTTAGAAAACAAGTCAGAATTAAAACCAAAAACAAGCAAACAAAACAAACCCCACCCCAGAAATATATACAAAATTTAAAAGGGAGAAATCTCTGATGCCTTTCTTGCATTAGTCTTCTGTTAAAAATTAAACATAGCTACACATTTAACACAAGGAAAAAGGGAAGAAGTAATTTAATATCCTTAGAAACATGGTACTTTCAAATATACTGGTCTGAATAACCCCTCCCTTTAATATCCAGCAAGCCACTCTAAGGTTTATGGAAAACAAGCAAAATTTTGGAAGACTGAATAAAGAATAAATAAGTGACCACCTTTAAAGTGAGAGAGAAGCAGTAGAAGTCCCAGGGAAGTGCCATCATAAATAAATTACTTGTAAACACTGAGATGAGAACAGGGAGACAAATTACAGGCAACATGCCTTACTCAAGGATTAATCATGTCAAATAAATTGAATTTCCTTCCCTGGATGGGTAACAGACTTTACAGACAGGGAAAAAGCAACAGATAACCTATCTCTCTAGCCTGGCTCCCATGCTGTTTGACATACTGTTCCCAAAAAGTAGCTTAAGAAAGGCCTGTATCTTGGATATTAAGGTGGTTGGAAAATCATATTCAAAAAGTAGCTGTCAAGGGTTTCTCTTTAAAGGGAAGGTGAAGTTCCTGAGGACTTTGTCCTTAGTCTAATACTCTTGCATATCTTCTCAAAGGAATATAATCCATGTTTACTAAACACACAGATGATGCTAAGCAGCAAACACATCAGAAGGCAGGATTAAAATTCCAAAGGGAGAAATTGTTTGGAGAAGAAATACAAAAAAAATCCCAAATTCAACTTAAGAAGAACAATTAGAGGACATAATTATAATTAAGCAAATAAAAACAAGTTGAGAGAAAGATAGCTCAGAAACCAATAACCTAGAAAAAGATTTGGGGTCCTGGTGGATCGCTACCAGCTGTATATATGTGAATGGTATAGTGAAATATCTCCACTCTCAGGAGTGAGATATAACATACAAAGTTAATCCCTCCACCACTCTCACTTCTGATAAGTTCTCTTATGAGATGTTGTGTCCAGTTATGAATATTGAAACATGAGGGGAAGTGTGGACAAATCAGTCCGTTGTGGGGAAATTATTATGGTCTGAGTTCATGATCTCTAAGGAAACATTGACAGAAGAGTGAATTTTTTCTGTAATAGAAGTCTATATACACTGGCCTCTAAGACAAAATGCCCTCTAAGACATGATATCCATGACAAGACAGGATGTAACATAAAGGCTGAAACTGCAATCAGAAAAATATTTAGGCAGCTTTTGGAACCATCATCCCATTTTAAGACTAAAGGACACAAACCTCTGAATGACATAGGAGTATCTGATCACACTTTGGGTCAAACAGAAGAAAGGCTGTTATTCCATGACTCTGACAAGGGGAAAGACTTACCAAGAATAAGCTTCTGAAGCTACATAACCATAATAGGAATTTTCAAGAATCCAGGTTGGGATGTAAAAAATATAAGTTTCTCTCCTTCTTCTGCTAAGGCAGAGATGGTTTTTTATGGGTATCACCACCAACATCTACATAGGAAAAGTTCTGGAGAATGTTTTTCAAATATTCCTATGAAAACAATTGTTTCTGGTAAGGCTTTTCAACTACTGAGATGATACTGAACATCTGGCTGATGATTTTCCTCCCCAAAGAGTACCAGTTTATCCTTGAAATTGAATCCTTTTTGAGCCTAGAAATGTTGCAATCAAATTTGCAGCATTGCAAGTTCCCTTAGAAATATGCTTATGCTTTTCTCTCTGACAATCCTCCTCATGATAACAGAATACATTTTGGCTCCTGGGACAAGATCTCCATTTGAGGTCTCTTCCAGGTATTGGCTCCTATGCATATTTTTTTGACAAGTGGCTAATGGCTCATGAGACCTGTGGAATTCAAATCCATTGGAAAATATGACACCTGGAAGACTTGGACTAATATTTATTTGTCCTCTTTGGTGCCATTTCAGACTCTAATTATCAAACAAGATTCTTGCTGTTCTGTCCTCATTATACCTTGATCTGGTCAGCCACAATCATATCCTTTCTTTTCATGCCTATTTTCAGCTCCCTACATAATCTCTGAGTTTATTTGCAATAGATGAAAATTGTGAGCTTAAAATCTCTTTATTCCTGTTGTATCTTGNACAAGATCTCCATTTGAGGTCTCTTCCAGGTATTGGCTCCTATGCATATTTTTTTGACAAGTGGCTAATGGCTCATGAGACCTGTGGAATTCAAATCCATTGGAAAATATGATACCTGGAAGTCTGGGACTGATATTTATTTGTCCCCTTTGCTGCCATTTCAGACTCTATTTATCAAACAAGATTCTTGCTATTCTGTCCTCATTATACCTTGATCTAGTCAGCTACAATCATATTCTTTTTTTTCATGCCTTTTTTCAGATCCCTACATAATCTCTCATCTTATTGGCAGTAGATTAAGACTGTGAACTTAAAATCTCTTGATTCCTGGTGTATCTTGGACTGCTCTGATGATTCAAAGAGGGTGAGTGCCCTCCATTCCCAGGGAGACACATGGAGATTTTTTTTTTTATTGTCATTCTCT
>VZTY01026115.1:0-10435 GCA_013400935.1 Turnix velox
TCTCATCTAAATGTTAAATTTGAAATCTGTCTCAGTCACCATGATTTTATTTTTGCTTTTGTGTTCTTCCTTACTGAGCAGCTTGTCTCCTTCTGCTCAGGAAACCACTTCTTCCAAATTAGCCCTTATTTAAGGCTGCTTTTATTATCTATTCTTGGCAACAAGCGGAAAACCAAGGTGGATTCCACCAGTACATAAATCCTCCAACAGGAAATAACACCCAGAGAACAAATGTGTTCCCTAACACAACAGGAAAAGGTGACACTGCTCAGGGGCAGAGTATTTCTTCATCACAAGAGTTGTCTGTGTTCAGTGCTTAAAAAGATATACTGCAGGGACTAGGCTTGATCCAAAATTTCCAATTTTATACTAATACTGTGGTGAACAGCACAGATGGAACCTACACCTCTACATATTTATGCTTTTGACTTTCCTGAAGCAGAAGAAGCTCGATTTCAGGCCAGAGTCCCAGTTTTTGGGAGACCTTATAGTAACCTACTGGTGTTTGAAGGAAAGCTGGGGTGGGACTATTTTCAGGGCCATGGAGTTGTAGGATAAGGGGCAATGGTTTGAAACTAGAGCAGGGCAGGTTTGGGTTAAACATTAGGAAATGGATCCCTGTGAGGGTGGTGAGATCCTGGCAGAGCCTGCTCAGAGAGGTTTTGGAGGCCCCATTCCTATAGATGTTCAAGACTGGGCTTGATGAGGCTCTGGGCAACCTCATGTGGTGCAGGATGTCCCTGCTCACTTCAGGAAGAGGATTGGAGGTCCCTTCCAACCCAAAATGTTCTTTGATTCTATGACAGGACTAATCTGTTTGAAAAAGGGCCAGGAGCTACTGGGGGAACTGTATTTTGAGGCGTTGTTGTCATGCTCTCAGCAGTGCTGCTTCTGGGTTACTCTAGATTCTTGGGCATGGTTTTGCTCTTATCACTTTCAAAGAAGAAATAGATGTTTGTTCCTAATAAACCTTTTAGAAGCAGAGCGTTTGGGAAGTTTAATGAATGTTTGTAAAGCCTGCTATTAAAACCCACACGTTTGTTGCTGCTCATGGGAGCTTTTCTTCTTCTTCTGCCTTTAGGGGATGTGACAGAATCTTCAGTTTGCCCTTGTCCTCACATTGCTGAGAAGAAATGACCATTATTTGTTGCAAAACAATACAACTCCAGGGATTTTGACTTTAAGGATAGGATATTGGATATCAGACCTTCATAGCTTCTGTCCTTGTGCTGCTGGATGGTCTGAAGCTTGCTGAATGAATACTCTTTGCATCTACTTAAAAAACTTGCTAATTTCTTCACATGTAAGAGATCCTTCGAGTGCCTTAAATAAGGTCAAAGTTTTCTCATTAGAGACCAGGAGCTGCTGTTTTAGAAATCTAAATCTGATCACATGGGGTTTTGGCAATGTCTTTTTAAAAAGCAGAGTGGAGAATGGAGGAAATTCTGCTCCTCTGCTGGAGGAGAACTTGGGGAATACTTGTTTTACCTTTCAAAGGATGGACACATGTATGTATATTGATTTTTCTTAACCTTTTGTTTTGTTGGTAGCTGCTTGAAGAAGCTTTCTGTATTTGGAAACAAGCAGCCTGGCATTTAGCAAGTGATGGTTTTTTTTTCTTTTTTCAGAGAGAGAGATCTTGTCACATTTTTAATTGGTGAATTTGTCTGCCTTTTATTTGTTGTTAGGCGTTTTTCTTTCCAATTAGAGGTTGCTATTTTCTAAAACTGGCCTTTAATAGCTGCTTTAATTGGGAGAAAACAAACTTTACCAGTGACTCCCTAAGACCTTATTGAAATCTTTGTGCTCAGCTTTCACACAGGCAAAACGTATACAGCAGATGTCAGGAAGAGCTAAAAGTGAGGCAAGATAGAGCCTGTTTCCTGCTTTCATGTCTGCAGAAGTTAGAATTGCAGGCAGAAAAAAAAAAACCCTTGAACATATTTTATTTTTCACAAGTGGATTTCTCTTTAATGCTTTTTTGGCCTCTATTTTCATTACATTGACAGTGAACTTTGTTAAATGGATTTTTTTTGCTAATGACCTGGCATTTGGTCTTCTCTTTCTGTCTGAAGTGATAGAACTGATGATCCAGTTCATGATGTTGAGAGAGAGAGATGGATGTGTAGCTGTTGCCCTCACTGTTACATTTGGGAAATAGCTGCTACAAGAAATAAAGGCCAGTTATTCTGATCTGGGTGTGCTATAATGGTCTCTTAAAACCACTTTTATGGCTAATGGTGTTTTCCAGTGTTATAAAGGTAGCAGTTCTCAGAAATTCCCTGAGAATAAATGGTGTATGGCAGAGTGTGATTTTAAATCATAAACTTTCCTGGAGTGATTTAGAGGCACTTGCATGCATTTTATACTTACTAAGTGTTGTGGCTTGATACAGAAACTTACAAATCTTGGCACAGATTGAATAGCAAGGGTGCATATGGGGTAGGACAATGTGTAACCATTCTTTGTCAAAAGCTTAATGTACTTTACTTTCAGCTCTTCTGTTAGCTTTACACAATAGAGGGTGCAGAGTTTAGCCTACCCTTAATCTAGAAAGCAGAAATAATTTTGTTACTAAAAGATTACAGTTTCTGTAGTCAGAATAATAGAATCACCTTGGTTGGAAGAGACCTTCCAACTCATGGAGTCCAACCATCAACACAGTCCTTACAAGAACTATCCCTAGGCTTGTATCTCTAGATATCTGCTCATCTCCAGGGATGGTGCCTCAACCCCTGCCCTAGACAGTCTCTTCCAAGCTTCATAACCCTTTTAGTGCCAAAATTCTTCCTAATATCTAGTCTGAACCTCTCAGCACCTTCTCCTTGGGAGAAGGCCCTCATCCCCACCTCCCTGCACCCTGCTTTGAGGGAGTTGTAGAAAGCAATAGTGTCTCCCCTCGGCCTCCTTTTCTCCAGGTTGAACACCCCCCAGCTCCCTCATCTGCTCTTCACAAGAATTGTGCTTCAGACTCCTCACCAGCTCCATTGGTCTCATCTGGACCTGCTCCAGCATCTCACTGTCTTGTTGTTGTGTTGAGATGCCCCAAAACTGGACCCAGCACTCAGTTGGGGCCTCTGCAAAGCAAAGTCAACAGTCCCTGGTCCTGCTCACCACACTATTTGGAATAAATTCCCTGCAGCATCTCTTCTTTCTAGTGAACTTTGAAACCTTCATCCTAACACTGAGTTATCCAAAGCCTCCTGCTAATTCCCACAGAGCTGCTGTTCTGTTGTAGTGTAATTTCAAGAATGGGATCATGGCACAAGGTGGTCAGTGGCTCGGCTCCTCCTTTATGGTGAGGGTAGTGAAACACTGGAACAGGTTGTGCAGTGAGGTTGTGGATGCCCCTTCTCTGGAGGTGTTTAAGACCAGGCTGGATAAGGCACTGAGCAACCTGATCTAGAGTGAGGTGCCCCTCCTGTGGCAGGGGGTTTGGAACTAGATGATCTTGAAGGTTCCTTCCAACCCAAACCATCCTATGATTCCTCTAATACTCAGATTTTTTAATGATCTGGGTGGCAGGGCTGAGTAGCACTGTCCTGCTTTGGAAGGTTTGAAAATACTGATCTGAAGGACTTTGGGTTTCCCCTGGGGCTGTGATATTTCATGTTATAACAGTGTTGGCTTTTTGAATCTGAAGTTTATTTCAGGAAAAGGTAGTTAGTGCTTATGGTCTACTGTATATGGATGTAGTCCTGGACTACATCACACAGTGGAACATTATCTGAGTTGTTCCTTTGTGCCTGATGGTGTAACTGGCATCTCATGAGTTTCTTCCAGGAAGAAATCCCTTTTCAAAATGGAGATTAGTGTGCAGCTACTGTTGTTAGGGTTTTGCCTGTGTGGGGGGTTGGTTTTAATTAATAGAATAAGCTGGAGGCATCTGAAGGAGTGAGACTTGTGTTGAAATTGTCTTAAATGATGGCAGTCCTCTTTGTTTCAGAAATCATTTGTTCACAGAATATTAGGTGTTGGAAGGGACTTCAAAGGATCATTAGTTCACTCTCCCTGCCAGAGCAGGAGCATCTAGATCAGATCACACAGAAATGTGTCCAGGAAGGTTTTGACTAACTCTATATTAATATTGGTGAGTTGATGTTTGATAAAGTGTTGGTTAATTTAGGAAGTAGAATCCTGTTTATTTAGGTGGCTGCAGGATGCTCTGCCTTCCATCTGCAAGTCCTCAATGATAAAAAGATCATCAACTTCTGTTGAAAGTATTCTAAGCAACTGTGTAAAGCAGCATGAAAGATTAATGGAATGTAAGTAAAGAAGGAAAAGGCTTTATAATGCTCTGTTTATTTTGGATGTTTAACAGCATTTTGAAGAGGCTCTGTTCTGCTGCTGCTTTTAGTGAAGTAGTGAGTTACTTCTTTGTTTGCACAATGGAGATGCAGTTGTTTGGAGGCTTGGGTGCCTTTTATTCTCCCGGATAAGGATGGAGTGTGCTGCTGGCTTAAGAATTTATCTTTTTAAAGGAAGATCCTTTTTAGTTACCTAGTCAATTCACAGTGGTACTCCATTTACCACACATTGTCATTCAAGGCCAGGCTTGATGGGGCTCTCAACAACCTGATCTAGTACAGGATGTCCCTGCTCACTGCAGGCGGGTTGGACTAGATGGTCTTTGAGGGTCCCTTCCAACTCTGTGATTCTGTGGTTGACTTGTACAGTGACATTTTTACCTAGCTGCTTCCCAGCACCTTGTTGTCTTCATAAAGGGAATAGTTTGTCCACTACACATCATAATTGATTTCCTTTAATCCAGAATTTCATGGGAACAAACCTGTGAAAATGAGAACCTTCACGTTACTACAGAGTTAAATTGTTAAATACCTTTTTGCTTCATGAGGAGACAACTTTTTACAATGGTTACAATGAGACTCTGCAGAGGTTTCTGAGCATGTGTTATCAGATGAAATTCTTTGAGGTTAAATAGTGCTGGAAGCTGTAGATCACCCCATTTGGGACTTGTCTTTAAGACAACATTTTTTCAATTATAAAATTCAAATAAGTCCCTTTGGTTTAATGAACGTCTGGAAGTTTATCAAGGATTATAGACAGTGTGCTGCTGCAGTGTGGTTGTTCTCGCCCCAGGGGATTTTAAGATATTTTTCTTTGTGCTCTGCTGAAATCCAGCTTCTTGTGAGATCTCACAGATTGTAGCATAGCTACAGGGAGGTAGAATCCCATAATGGTTGGAGTTGGAAGGGACCTTTAAGTTCCAGTCCCCTGCCATTGGCAGGGATTCCTCCCACTACACCAAGTTGCCCTAAGCCCCATCCAACATGAACTCGAGTAGAGAAGTTTCCTAGAGAAGAAAAGGTACAAAGGTACTAAGAAATTAGTGTATTAATATACATGACCCTTTAATTGGCTCTTGCTCCTTTACTTTGCATTGGTGAGACCTAATCTGGAGTACTGTGTCCTACTCTGGAGCCTTCAGCACAGGAAGGATATGAACCTTTAGGAGAGGGTCCAGAGGAGGGCTTTGAGTGTCATCAGAAGTCTGGAACATCTCTGCTATAAGGACAGGCTGAGAGTTGAGGTTGTTCTGCCTGGAGAAGGCTGCAGGGACACCTCATGGTGGACTTCCAGTACCTGAAGGGGCTACAGGAAAGCTGGGGAGGGACTGTTTGCCGGGTCTTGGAGTGACAGGACATGGGGCAATGGCTGTAAACCATAGTAGATCAGTTTTAGAAGAGACATGAGGAAGGTGTTCTTCCCCATTAGGGTGACATTGGACCCCTTCCAGTCTCTCACCACCTTAATTTCTGGTGTTGCTTTTCCTGGAGAAAGTCCTGTTGACCACACTACTAAGTGCTGCTTTAACTTACCCCAAGAGGATCTTAAAGCTGAGCCCTGTTGGGTGCAGCTGATGCTGAAAGGCTTAATAAGGTCTATGATGTGGTGCAAAGTGTCCTAAAATGGGGTGGAAAGCTTGAGTTTTTTTGATTTTTGGCATTTGATCTCTCCAGTGTTTGTGTTCTGTTCAATTGCACCTCCTGAAGATCTTCACTTTCAGATCAGAAGAAGAACATTTAAATTTGATTGACTTCTCTTTGTGTTGGTGTTTCCCACTGTCTCTAATGTTTTAATTTGAAGATTTGATCCTGAGTGAAGGCAAATTGTGTGTATGAAGTAGAAGGTTCTCCCTTGATTTCTGAGCTCAACCTTTGTATCAGTTAATAATAATTCCTGCTTTTGATCACAAATAGTTGCACTTGTGGAGCTGGAGAAAAGGAGGTTGAGGGGATACCTTGCTCTCTATGAGTTCCTGAAAGGAAGGTGTGGAGAGATGGGAATTGATCTCTTCTCCCAAGGAACAAGCAATGTCTAGGGGAAGGTTAGACTGGGTATTTTAAAAAAATTGACACAGAATGGGTTATGAAGCATTGGTTGCTCAGAGAAGTGGTTGAAGCAGCATTCCTGGATGGATTTAAAAGATGGGCAAAAGTATATCTTGGAGGTCTGGTTTAGTCATGGGTTTTGTCAGAATTGGGTTGATGGCTGAAAAGTGCCTTCTAACCAGGATAATTCTAAGATTCAGTGCCTTCTCTGATAACATTTTGGAGCAGTGGATGAGGTGCATCCTGATGCTGAACACCTACTCAACAGTCAAAAGTAGGAGGATCTAAGTAGTCCTCTGCTGCAAAATGAGCCCTTACCTTCTGGCTAGAATTTTCTGGCATGTTGCAGGTGCTAACTTAGCAATTTCCTAAAGCATCTATTAGCATTTTGCAGAGAATATCTGTTCTTTCACTTTTGTTTAATAAAAAATAAAAAAAACCCACAGAAGCATAATGCCCACACACTGTTAGAACAGTCTTCTTCCTGTGAAACAAATTCTCTGGTCAAGAAATTGATAAATAAGGCTCCATTGCCTTTCCATAGCCTAGCAGTAATCATAGTTAACAGGACTGGCCCTAGGGTAGGTAAAAACAAGCAGGCATTTTTCCAGCCAACTTAGCTGGAGGCATCAGAAAAAGCAAATTTGCAGAAATGAAGCATTTATTATTCATTACAGTTAACAGTTTTCTCTTAAAATTGACACTTAATCTAATTTTCTTGACGCTTTCTTGGGCAGGTAGGAAGCTATCAGTGAGCTGGCAAAAGAAATTACTTATCTGCCCTGGAAAAAAGACTAAAGCCTTTGATAATACAAACTGTGTGGGGGAAATACAAGACTTTGTCAGAGTAAACAATTTCTTGTTGAGTCCCAAATCTGATTCCTGTTGGAAATGTTGAGGTTGGTGCTTGTAAATGGGTAGACTTGAAGTTTAATGTTGGTGTTTTTGAGGAAAATACAGAGGTAGGAAGCAACTGATGACAGGATTTAGTAGAAGAAACACTCCAGGGAAGGGAATGCAGCAGTGAGGTAGTAGATGAAGCAGGAATGTTATGGGCTGCATCAAGAGAAGTGTGGCCAGCTGGTCTAGAGAGGAGATTTTGCCCCTCTACTTGGTTCTGATGAGATTCCACCTGGAGTTACTGTGTCCAGTTGTGGAGCCCTCAACTTAAGAAGGATGTCGAGGTGTTGGAGCAGGTCCAGAGGAGAGCCATGAAGATGATGAAAGGGCTGGAGCACCTCCCTTCTGAGGACACGCTGAAGGAGCTGGATTTGTTCACCCTGGAGGAGAGAAGACTTAGAGGGGACCACATAGTAGCTTCTCAGTACTTGAAGGGGACTACAGAAAGGCTGGGTAGGACTTTTCAATAGGGTGCAGGATGGCAGGACTAGGAGTGATGGATGCAGATGAGAAGAGGAGAGGTTTAGGCTGGAGATCAGAAAGAAGCTCTTTGCTGTGAGGTTGGTGAGACACTGGAAGGGGTTGCCCAGAGAGGTTGTGGATGCCCCCTCAATCCCTGGAGGTGTGTAAGGCCAGGCTGGATGAGGCATTGAGCAACCTGGTGTAGTGGGAGGTGTCTCTGCCCATGGCAGGGGGGTTGGAACTAGATCTTTAAGATCTCTTCCCCCCCCAAACCATACTGTGATCTATGGGAGTATGAATTCTCTATGGAATAACGCTGTATCTGTGCATGGTTTTGGGAGCTGGGATGTTAAATTTGGGCTGGAGTGCATTTGAAGCTGAAAAATAGCATGTTGGGAATGGAGTGGTGAATTCCTTCATAGTTTTGCAGCTGATCATCTCTGTCTGGCATTTCTGAACCCCTGTAGTTATCTGTTGTGCCACATGATGGGTAGCACAATGGGATGTGTTTTCTTCTGCTGCTGAATAGCTTAGTAAACATCTAATTCTTTCACTTCATAACAATGAAAGATTTATTAGCTTGTGAAGAAATGCCTTGTTTACTGCCCTTGTACATCATCTGCCTGTATTTCTTCTGGTGTTTGAATGCTGGTGAGTTTGCTGGCTTCTCTATTCTTCCCCAGATTAATGCCTTAGACTCTAGGAGTAAATTTATGGAGGAGATGAGGTTGTGTGGTTGTAGTTCTACACTGCAGGCACCTGTGGAGCTTGGATAGGTCTATGAAAAACATTAGTCCTGCCTTGTACTTCATGTTTTGACTCATCTGTAGGGTGAGGAAATCTTATTCTATGGTGTATGGAGGGTGCTGGTGCTGGGATAGAATAATGTTGGTTTCTAAAGGAGAATTTAATTTATTTCTGCTTAATGTGTTGCATTTTCAGAGCACTATTTACTGTAGTAGCTCTAGTCTGTGATATTTTCTACACTATAAAAATGAGACATTGTCTGACTTCCTCTAAGCTCTGCAGTGTTTTAGTGAGAGAAGTATTTAGTTGTTCAGTTTAGAGGAAAATAATCAAAACCTAGAATGGTTTGGGTTGGAAGGGACCTTAAAGATCATCTAGTTTCACCCCCTACCATGGGCAGGGACACCTCCCAGTAAACCAGGTTGCTCAAAGCTTTATCTGAAAAACCCCTTCCAACTTGAGCCTCAGCTGGATGAAGTCCAACCATCAACTCAACTCTGATAAGAACTGTCCCTAACCCATATCTCTAAGCTCTGTGTCTGCCCATTTCTTAAATACCTCCAGGGATGGTGCCTCAGCCCCTTCCCTGGTCAACCTGTTTCAATGTTTGATAACCTTTTCAGTGTTGAAATTTTAACTAATATCCAGTCAAACCTTCCCCTGGAACTATTTGAGGCTGTTTCTTCTTGTCTTACTGTCTAATTCCTTGGATGAAGAGACCAACAACTTCAGTGACTTTTGATACAGGGTTCAGTATTTCTAGTGACTTCTGGATACAGGGTTCAGTATTTCTAGTTTGAATCCATGAGTCTGAGAAATTGCCTGTGAGTGTTTTGAGTCACTCCTTATCCTCTGATGGCTACATTCTGTAGAACTTCATGAAAAGTAACAAGTGATAATAGATTTAAATGTACTTTTGTGTCTTAGTTGTTCCACTTTCATCTTTTGTGATGCTGAGGAAGGAGGATTCTTCTGTAGCTGCAGAGTTCATGCAGTTCTCTAGGAAGGTACAGCCTTTTGCAGCAAGAGTTTCAATTACATTTGATCAACTTGAATACATTTTCTGATGTATTTACTGCTGGAAACTAAGTATTCCTGTCTGTGAGTTGCTGTATTGAGCAGTTTAAGGTTTCAGGTATCCTGCAGAGTGGCAGGACTTCACAACTCCTGGAAGAGTCTTTCCACAGATTCCTTTTGTTAGTTATTAGAGTTAGATGCTGGAAAGTAAAAATGAAAAATGCTGGTTATCTGCAGATCAGATTCTACCATAATACCTCAAGTGGGCCTACAGAAAGGCTGGGATAGGACTTCTTAATAGGATATGGGATGGCAGGATTAGGAATAATGGATGCAAATTGGAAGAGGGGAGATTTAGGATGGTTAGAAGAAAGAAGTTCTTTGCTGTGAGGGTGGTGAGACACCGGAACAGGTTGCCCAGAGAGGTTGTGGATGCTCCCTCTCTGGAGGTGCTTAAGGCCAGGCTGGACAAGGACCTCATTGTAGCTTCTCACTATCTGAAGGGGACTACAGAAAGGCTGGGGTAGGACTTTTTAATAGGATATGTGATACGACTAGGAATAATGGATGTAAACTGGAAGAGGGGAGATTCAGGCTAGATATAAGAAAGAAATTCTTAGGGTAGTGAAACAGTGGAACAGGTTGCCNTTCTATAACTAATAGTCCAAACGAACTTTTAAAATCTAATTTGCTCACCTTGGAGGAGTCAGCAAGGTTTGAGGTTTTTTTTTTTCCCCTGTATCCAATATGTTTGACATCCCATGATAAAAACATTTTAGGATTGTCTGATCTTCTCATCCCTTCTTCCAAATGTTAAAGTGACTGTAAAGGGTGAGGGTGGGGAGGATGGAGCCAGGTTCTTCTCAGTGACCTCCAATGATAGGACAATGGGCAATGGGTGCAAGCTGGAACACAGGAGGTTCCACAGAAATGTAAGAAAAAACTTTTTCACACTG
>VZTY01026117.1:0-14133 GCA_013400935.1 Turnix velox
ATTCTATGATTCTATGATCCTGCGCTGCTCAGTGCACAGGGCAAACCTGTTCCTCGCTCTTCTGCAGACCTGCAGAGGCAGCACCGAGCAAGGAACCCCCTGGGGAAGGCTGCTGTGCTGGAGACCATGAAGAATTTCCAGTTGCCAAGTGCTCTTCCCATGACAGCTGAAGCAGGGCTCCTTATCGAGTGCTCCAGCCCATCAACTCCTACCTCACAGCCACTAAATTTACTACCAGCCCTTGTAGACAAGAGCAAAAAAACATGTTAGCAATAAGAACACCTATTCCTAACAAGAGCTGCAATGTAGGCATGAGTATTTCCAATCTGAGAAGGCCATTTTGTGATCTCAACTAATTACTTAAAAAGTTTTCTGAAGGAAAACATGGGACCTCAGCCTCCTCTTGCTTGATCCAGTGCAAACTGGGAGGCAAGACGATGAGGCATGTGGGCTAGACTAGCATGGGTAGTGTTAATGGGAGAAGAAAACACCATCCTGCCTGGCAGACAACCACCACTGCAGGAGCCAGGTCCCTTCCTGAGGTGGACTGGGGGCTCAAAGAGGGATGGGGGACATCAGCTCCACACCATTCCTCCATCCCCTCTTTTTTTTCCCCCCAAAGTTTTTGCTACACACAGGGTTTTATTAAGGCTATTGGGCCACAACCTTGTTCTCTGTCTCCCTACAGGCTTGTTGACACACAAAAGCTGTCCCACTTTGGCTCTGTGATAGTCTGGAAACTGAGTCAAGGCATTGCCCATGGGCAGAGGGAAGAGTTGCTGTGGTCTAAATTACTTTTACACCATGTATTGTCCTGCATCGCTTGTTACTGTTTTAGTAAAAACAATGCTTATGTCTATAGAAAAAACTGTATAGAAGTCTAGTCATAAAACAAAAACTATCACATTCTGTGCTTAATTATGTGGTTTAATTGTTGAACTGCAGGGGCATTTGGCAGTCATAAATATATGCTTTAAAAAAAAAAAAAACAAACCCACAACACTGGACTTGAAAGAAGTTGAATCAACCTGAGAAAATAAAATATCATCCTACGAAATGCTTGATATATTGTTACTTTGATAAGTTCAAACAAGTGTGACTCACTATACAACCATTCTATCAATTCTGAACAAAAAACTGCATGGGATTATTATGCTTTTAATCCAAAGAGCTGGGTATTTGGAATTCCTCAAGCCCTTTGTGGTGTCATATTAGCTAGGCCAGTCTCTCATGAAAAGAATGTATTGTTGAATAGAGTTGAGTCCGGATCTCTGCTCCATTGGGTTGATAAAATGGCAGTTGATTTAAAAAGAACCAGCTTGTCTGGAGAAAGGATTAGCAGATTAAGAGACTGCATGTAATTTTTTTTATGTAATGTAAAGTTACATTTCATAACTAAAAGGGATTAATTAAAACGCTAATAGAAGGAGAGATGTTATTTTTCCAGGGACAAATGCCTCACCACACATATGAACATTCACTTTAGTTGCTGCTGCCTCAACACTAGGAAATGAAATGCTGTTCTCTGCTACTAAGAGCTGACACAGAAAAGACAGACAAGAGATTTCTGTGGTGGCTCAGCATTTTATTTTCCTGTTGCACTGAGCCACATTTCAAACCAGAAATAAAACTTCCTTGTGCAGCTACATGTATCCAAGACATATGTGCATATTTTACCCCACTCCTTTTTTAATTGCATTGAAAAAAATCAAGCTAAAGTATGTATTTTCTCTTCTGATATGATGCTTTTCTTCCTTTCTGTGCTTTGTTTCTGCTTTCTATTTAGAGATGTGAGTCTGCTTCCCTGCATGTACACTTTCCATCAGATAATAACAGTTTTAGCAGTAAGGAAAAATTCTCTTCCATAGCACTAATTTGTAGGAAAGCTGCAAACCTTAGCCATAAATGCCCTACCTGAGCACAGTTTTAGCACTGCTTATAATGAAAACTTCAAAGCAAACCACGCCAGGGGGAGATGGCAAGAGGCTGTCAGATTTACTACCTGTGTCACCAAATTCCAGCTCATCTCAGCATCCTGGGTCTGTGGGTTTGCTGTTTTTGTTCTGGTTTCATTTTTTGACTAGGAATGAATTTTCTGCTCTTGAATTTTGGACTCCCCTGGTTTCTTTGTGAAGCATTCTGGGAGTGCTGAGCAAATCTGGGCTGGTCCCCTGGCCTGGAAGGGGGCACCCAGCAGAGCTGAGGGGCTGGTGGGGAGGGAAATCAGGGCTTGCATTGCAGGTACCCCTTATCCCTGTGCTGGGACCCCCATTCCTGCCCCCTCAAGCATCCCCTGCACCCCCAGAGCACCTCCTCTCCATCTCTGCTGAGGATGGGCTTCTTCTCACACTGCACAAATGCTACTTGTTTCCTTCATTCACTAAAAAACCCCAAACCTATATATCTAAACACCTCCTTATTTCCAGTCCTTTCCCAACTGAGCAAATGATCTGAGAAGAGTGCAGGAGTCTCATCCCCCACATTTAAAAACACCCACAAAAATCTCCCTCCATCTGTCATTTATAGCTAGCACTTAAATATACCTGTACAATAAATTTTAATTGAGTGTTATAAAACTTGTTCAGTTATTGCCTTCAGCATTTGTGTACAGATGTGCACTGATGAACCCATATTGCAGCTCAAAGAAATTCCAATCCACTCTCTTCAACTAACTCTTCCTTTCACAAAAATTTGGACAAGATGCATAATAAAAACCTACGTGTTGCCACATTTTAATAAGGCTGATGCTTAACCTGTTACAGTCATCTGACAATCAAATTTTCCAGAACAAAGTGCTTGGCTCCTCCTGGACCACAGTAGAAAACCTTAATGAGGAAGTTTCTTTGCGATCCTTTCCACAGCCACTATTTAAACCGTGCCCCAAAGTAGAAGGGTTGGTGCTAGTTCTTTTTTTTTCCTAAGAATAACATCCCACCCATTTCACTGCAGATGTTTCCATTCACTGTACAAACGCCCAATGAATTTTTCAATCCCACCAGATTCCTGGCCTCAGCCACGTCAAGAGACAAAGAGCTCCACAGGTTTTTGTAAACTGTACAAAACCCAGTCCTTTTTAACCATTTTCAATGTCCTGCAATTCACCTTCTCTGCTCCTTTTATTATTTACTTCTATGTCCTCTCATTTGAACAATCTCTTTCAAGATATTATTCGTTTGAGAACTTTTGCAGGCATCTAATTATGCCTGTTGTCTGTCTCCCAGCTGTTTCTATTTATTCTGTATCCTACTTGTGTAGGAGTGACCAATAGTCATGGGACACTGATATAATATCTTTATATTTTCAATATCATGTTCCATACTAGTTGTTTTTTTTCCCTACCACTTCACTGGTGTTTTTCTTTGCCACTGCTGTAGGCTGAACAGTGATACCATTGAACTGTTCAGTTACAGACCTCTTTTTTTCTTTTTTTTTTCCTTTTCAGTGATAGCTTAGATAGATATGGGCTGTCCAAATACTCTTTTGAAGAGTCCCTTGGAGTTTTCAGCCAGGAATTTCCAACCCTGCCCCTCAGGTTTCCCTTTTAATGTGCAGGGTTCCATTAAAACCATCCAAGCACAGCCCAAAACAGCTTTTCCTGACTTACTTTTCACTTAGCAACTCAACTGTAAATATGTTTAAGCAACTACAAAACCCTCAGCACAGAATTGATTTTTGATTTTTTTTTTCCCCACATGAAAAATCATTAACTTCCCACCTCAGGGGGAGGGTGGTGGGGAACATGGGGGGGCTTTTTACTCACAGCAGTGCTTTACCAGTCAGCCTTTGGGTACTTGGCTTCTCAGTAGCCCCTTGTGAGGGACTTTGTCCAAAGACTTTCTGCATGTCCATATAAATTATGTCAACCAGATCTCCTTTATTCAGGAGTTTGTCGACCTGTTCCCAAGTGTCTCTTATAGAGATGTGAATTTCCTCAACAGGAGTTGCACTGGTCCCTCTGTATCATATCAAGTAGCTGTTGCTGGATTTTATTTTAAATAATCTCTTCATTCAGCCTGCCCAGCCCTTAATTAAACCTTGTTGATTTGCAAGATGCAGGATGAACACTTCCAAAGAGGCAGCCTTTCCAGGCCTCCTAGGGAGCAGCTGATTTGAGCAGGATTATCACTTTTTTCAATAGCTCAGTCATATCACAGGCATTTGCTTTTTTGGTCCCTGTGACTCCTTGCTCTCACACTGCTCCTATTCCAGCAACAAACCATTCCTGGAAGGGCAAACTAAAATATACCATCCATCCCAAACCTACATCCCTGTCTCTTCATCCTTCTCTTTCACTACATTGTGTCTTCTCCTCCTATCTGCTGCCATGACAGTTATGGCTTTTATTTGGCTCCAATATTGTTATTTTCCTCAAGATTCTCTTCAAACCTTCAAGTGTAAGAGGAGTTTCCTCTGCAGAGCCACTCTTTCTAACAAATCAATAAAAGCCCTGCAAGTTGCTTGCATCTTTGTGTGTTCTTCAAACTCCCCATTAGCCTGCCTGATTTCCATCTTGTCTTTTAGCCAGTATTGTTTATATCCTATTGTGCTAACATCACCAGGGTTGTTTTTCCATTTTCTGGTGATATTTGTACCGTGAAAAGCACAGTCTGAAGGGATTATTACTCCTCTTTAAAGGGCTGCTGAATGCCAGGGAAGAATGGCTGACAGCCTTAATGTTACACTGAAATTGTCTAGCACAATCCATTGCAGAGAGATTTCAGAGAAGCACAGTAAAAACAGTAAAAATTTGTAGAATATTATTAATTACATCAGTCCTTTTATCACATAACCTGTAGGAGTCAGATTTCTTCCATCTTGGAGACAGAATAATAGCAGTAACCTTAGGGTTAAAGCTTTCTTCAGCTCCACACAGCACCACGATAAGGCTTGGGCATGGCCTTTTATCATTTTATGCAAGCCAGACAAGGTGATTTATAAGTTATTCTCCCTCAGCTTCAATTAATTTCACTTAGGACATTTTCACAGTTGTACAATAAATGTTTAAATTAAGACATTTCCCTGCTCTCCACCCTGCCATGGAATGGAACTGAATATTAACCTGTTATTGGGTGCCACTCATGGCCTGGGCAATTACAGATAAGAACATCGATCTGGCAGGAAAACAAATGGGCTCTTAAAAGAGGGTGGTTTGGATCTGACAGTTAAGATGATTAGGCATCTTTCTAATGGATTCTGTATATTATTCCTGGATACATGCAGGAAGCAGAACATCTACCCACTCCTGGGTACCAGACAACTACTTGCCCTCATGCAAGAAACCCAACTAGAAAATCACCTTCTAGATCCAAGTCCAAGTATTTTCCTGAGAGGGTTTCTTTTTCCTGCAGATGTGACAGAACCCAGGGAGCCCTTGTTAGTTTGGGTTGGTAACCAGAACAGTTAAAATCACCAAGTTAACTAAATTACCACCCTCCTCTCACAACAGAATGAAAAACATCGAGTGCATATATATGTACATATAGTCTAGAAAAATGAGATTCTGCAGCTTTCAAATAACCCCAGAGGCTTTTGCTTTGCCCTTAAGAGAAACACCATAGAGTCATAGAATAGTTTGGGTTGGAAGGGATCCCAAAGATCATCGAGTTCCAACCCCCCTGCCATAGGCAGGGACACCTCCCACTACATCAGGCTGCTCAGTGCCCTGTCCAGCCTGGTCTTGAACACCTCCAGAGAGGGGGCATCCACAACCTGTTCCAGTGCTTCACCACCCTCACTGTAAAGAATTTCTTTCTTATGTCAAGTCTAAATCTACCCCCTTCCAATTTACATCCATTGTTTCTAGTCCTCCCATCCCATAGCATATTAAAAAGTCCTTCCCCTGCCTTTGCTCAGGTGTGGCCACCAGGAGCTCCGTCTTGGCAGCCAAACCCAGGCATTGTTCTAGCCACCCAGCTGTATTTGGATTTCACCAGCTGAAACTACACTCACACTGAGTTTCTACTGGCCAAAGGTGAGACCACAACAAAGGTTGGTCTGAAAATAATCTACAGCCTATAGGTCTGCACAACTCATGGCTATGGCCATCAATTTTATGCTTTTCTTGTCTTCAGAAAGGTCACTCACCACATTAATTCTGTGCTACAAATACAGGCTGCAGATTTCCTTTGCAATTGCTGCCTGGTCTAGTTTTTCATTTCCCTGCAAAGCAAGGGGGCCAAGTCTCCAATGGAGGTATGACCCTTCTCCTGCAAACCTTTGAGAAATTAAATGGAAATCACCAAAGACATCTCAGGAATATTGTTCCCAAGACCTGAGAACAGTGTTTACATAAAGATACCTTAGTGTTGGTCCCAATGGTATCAAGAGCCCCACTTCAACCTGGACAGAATTAACCACACAGATGGCTTTCTAGCAAGGATAAATTTGGCCCAGGCTGGCAATTATAACATGCAGAGAATTTAGTTTCTTGATCACACTGCTAAGCTTTAACTTGATAATCTTACACAGGAAGATATTCTGTTCCCTTCTGAGTGACACTATCACTGCTATGCTTTCTCCCTGTCCACCCACTCACCTCTTCCTCCACTGGTTTAGTCAGCAAAAATGTTGCTATTTTGATTTTTTTATGATAGTTGTGATGAAGCAGGACTCTTTAGAGGGGAACATGAGTTCTCACATCACCAAATATTCTGCAATCTCACTACAGCACGTCAGGAATCAAATAGCTCAAAAGCAAAACCAAACTTCAACTCAAATATCCCAAATTGTTACTCTTTTCCTTGAAATTCTGTATCAAATTCCAATGAATTCAAGCAACTTGGACTGGGTAAGCAGCCTTTTCATACTCCTTGCAAAGTGGCTTGATAGATTTCTTTCATGTATTAGCCACTCATGTAGAGTAAAAAAATATGAAAAATTTCCCCCCTCCATTCATAAAAGAATAGCCTTGAATTTGGGAAAACAGTAAGGAAGTGAAAAAGTGAGGAAATATGAAAAAAAATAACTTTCCAGGCTTATGCAGGGTTTCAAAAAACCTAATGAAGCCACAAAGACAAAGAAGATCTGATTTTTTTTCCCTGAGATTCCTCCCCTGTGTTGTGAGCCATCTGTAGCTACAATGAAAGCCATTTTCCACTCAGTTAATCCAAAGACTCAACCTTCCAAAAGTCTCTACATGTTTTATGTTAAGAATACACTGAGAGATCCTGTTATCGGTGCAGCTTGAGATACTGCAGTGACATAAAATCTTGCAGATAATACAAGCTGAGCTGCATTCAGAGAGCACCTGATAAAACCAGCAGAAATACAGAAAAATCCACTTTCTTAACCGAATGACCTCCCCAAATCTAAGTCTTGCTCTTTATTTTTATGAGCAGTTTGGCTTCATAATTGATCCAAAAGCCCTGAAAACATATGAAATGTTCTATCGACCTCAACAAGCCCAACATCAATCCTGAAGACTACAAAGGAGCTGTTGCATTTTTAAAATACAAACATGAAGATTTGTGCCAAAAATGTTTCTCATTTCATAGGTGCAGCTGCCACTTGTCCCTTGATATTTCCATGGTGCTCTGGTTACAAACTGCAGCATTTGACCATAAATTCCTATCTTGTCCTCAGAGGTAAGCTCATATTTAATCAATATCTGATTCTGCTTTATTAAAATCACTGGCAGATTTGCCAAAGAGGTAAATGGGAGGAGGATGAAATTCTTAATGAACACTGTTTGTCAAGTCTTTTGACTGAGCAATGTGATGTGTGCCACCCTAAATACATGCCTGTAGCAAAACACAGAAAGTTTGTAGTGCAGAATAATCAAAAGGAAAGATGGATTATAAATTCCAGGAGTGAAATTTGATCATGATAAAACCCACAAAAGGACCCAAATGGAGTTTTATTAATTTAAGTCAGATTCATTAAAACATGTCCACAAAATAACAACTTTGAGATTGTTCTGAGCTGGATTTTGATTGTGTAAATCTCTCTAGCTGAAAGTCTCAACTTTTCAGGGTGTTACAAGCTGAGAGTTCAAAATATCCTCTTCCCAGGAGCCTCTCTGACCTGTGTGGCCTCCACAGAGCTCTCTTACTGGGAGGCAGCTATTCATTCCTTAGATTAAGTTCAAATTGGGCCTGATACTCTCCTAATTTATTTCTTTTTTTAATCCAGCTGGTGCATTTATAGAAGTAGAGTCAGCAGTGAGGGAAGGAAGCCCATTGATCAAAGCTGACCTATTTCCTTGGTCCTCCCACCAATAAAGTGCCACACAGCACCATCAATAGCCCTCATTTGCCCCAGCAATAGATAAGATGCACATTTAGTCTTGGAGGCCTGTTCAGCCATTGATCTTATTAATAAAATTGTCAATGAGAATAGATGGGTTAAATGATTACCAATTGCTGGGACAGCTTTTGGAACACAGACACCCACAACCTACAGCCTGTGCTGAGATCACCAACTCATCTTTCATTGACCACAGAGCATCCAGACAGTGATATGCCTCTTGGGCTGCAATTCTGCACATTTTAATGAAGACCACAGAAATTAAACATATTGCATGACTTTATAAATACCCCTCCAGTGCTTAAACCCATGGTACTTCAGCATTTTATAAGGTTTAAAAAAAAAATATACAAAACAACTTGTGGAATCATAGAATAGAATCACAGAATGGTTTGGGTTGGAAGGGACCTTGAAGATCATTTAATACTAACCCCCCTGCCATGGGCAGGGACACTTCCCACTAGACCAGGTTGCTCAGNCTCCCAAAATACAAATCAGAATTTTAATGTTTTACTCCCTATTCTGCTCTTTTCAAGGGAAAAGCTGGGGAAAAAAAGGTTGTTCTGTAGAAAAGCTGCACAGTTTCCCAGCTCTTTTTGAGGCCCCGTGGTCATCCAAACCTTCTTTCATATATTATTTTTTATTAAAAGCCAGCCCCCATGTTCTGAGGAACCAAAGCCAACATTCTGAGTGACACTCTGCCTTCTGAAATAATATTGTAGAAATTCGGTATTTATCCGAAGAGATTAATTAAATCTCAGCAGTACTGTACATCAAATGAAGGAACAGGGCCCCTATTTATCTCTTAAAGTTCTGAAAATGAAAAACATCTAATCACTGGTTTCCTTTGATGAATGCCTCATTGTTCGCCCTGCATGGAGAGGCATTTCAGACGGTGCTGGCAATGCTGGGGAGGGGGAGAAAAGTTTGCAAGATTGCTTTGAGAATTTAAGTGTAATTACATTTATGTCAAACTAGAAAGTATAAATTTTCATGCTATGGTATTTTTTTTCCTCTTTTTTTCTTCTTTTTCTTCCTTCCCAAGGCAAAAAAAAAATGTTTCTAAGGCGGAGCAAGCGGAAACTAATACAATTAAATACTTTGCTTTGCCTGCCAAGGACATTTGACTGCTACTGTGCTACATCAGGTATGTAATGAAAGGCAAATGACAACGAATCTTAATATGGTGGGGAGCTTGGGTAACTGTAGTTTTATGTCAGGGATAGCTTGCTGGAGAAAAGCTGCATTGTATCCAGGATTAGCAGAACTGCAGGATTTCATTAATGACCGAACAGCTTTTTAGCAAAACAAAGATAGTTAGGGAGTAAAAAGAGAACATGACTAGAATGTGTACTGCTAATTGGAAATGTATATTATCTTCACTTTGTGAGGGAGGAGGCACCAGGGTGCACTATATTGTCATCTGGAGAATGTCAATTTGTACAAAAGTTTTGGGGGTTTTTTTTCCCCCTCCCCAGATTGGGATGCTGGACTAGGAGGCAGCAAGAGTTGGAAGTGACAAGGCTTAAAGCAGACAGATTTCACAGGAAACATGTCAGATGGGAAATGGGTTCCCATCCTGCCCGTGGTGGAGATTGCAAACCTCCACCTCCTCAGCCTCCTGAAACAAGAAGAAAGGGACAACCCTCAGCAGGTTTCGGGCACAGATTGGATTTCTGCCTTTTAGAAAACCCAGTCCTCTCTTTTCAAACAATAAATTACTTTTACAAAATGGAGTGGCCTTTCAGACCAGAAAAGTAGACTTCCTCTTGAACAGCATTTCTTTTTTTCAGACTCATCAGCAACACTTTCTCACAGGCAGCTTCACTTCCAGTAAGTCATCATGTTCATTTGCAACACAAACCTCCCTGGAAAACTACAACTCATATTCTACATGTACAGTACTTTGCAAAGTCTATTAAAAACAGCAGGAATTTCTGCACTGCTCATTCTGTGCTGAGCTTTCTATTGGCCTACATTTCTCAGTCCTTAACTCAGGCAGCTGCCACTCATCTGAGAGATTTTCCTTTTTTTTTCTTCCCCCAAACCTACACAAAATACAAAATGTCTGTGCTCATGTCCAGCAGCTGTTTACAGTGAGAGAAACAAATGTGAGAGAATTAAAAACAAAACACCACCACCTTTTTTACAAAACCTGAGATTATTAATGGGACAGATCCTCCTTGTGCATTAAGCTCCTTTTGCAGGGCTTGAGGGTGTGAAATTTACACCCACTCAAATGCTTTTCTACATGGTCAAAGTGGTGTAAAATAGTTCAAGTCAAATGACAATTAAGCTTATTACTTGAGACAGCTTTTTTTTTTTTAAACTGCCTGCCCTTGACCACTAGGCATAAGGGAGGAAAGGGGAAGAGAGGAGGGGGAGGAAAAGAACCTCCTTAAGACAATTTTGAAACAGCCCAGTACTTTCCCCCCCCCCTCGATCACTTTGCAAAGCTGAAATATGATTGCAACCTTTTTGCATAGAGAAAGAACCCATTTAAATGAAAAATTAGCTGCCTTAACAGGTCAAGCACACAGTTACATTAATGTTGTGTAGAACAATAAATCAACTTCGATCTCCAATTGAAAAAATGCTAATTTGCTTCAGTGATTCACTGATTGTACTTCCCGTGTGCCCCAGCGATAGAAATCTTTTCTTTTTATTTAATGCGAGACAGTGATTTGACGGCCCTCCTAATGGTGCTTGCAGACTATCAGCATTTCAGTGGAATTCTGATCATGGTTTTAATATTCCATGCAGCTTTGCCCCCTCTGATTTCATGCTGAAACATTAACAAGAGCTGACACTGGAGATTAGAAGCAGACAGCTGGAATGCCAGGTCTTTGTTGCAGCATGGACATGAGCCAACATCGTTCAACTGCAGCCAAGAGGGACCTGGGAAAGTCTTCTTAAGAAGGGGAGGTAGAAAGGGGGAGACAAGGTAGTTTACTGAAGGGCATATACAAGTAGATAATTGCAGAGTCCTTTCATCTCTGAAAGCCAAATTCTAATCAATCCCGGTTTATTAAGGGGAAAGAAGGTCATTAAAGGTAAATTTTCAACGAGGAAAAGAGGAAAAAAAAAAATTAAAAAAAAAAAATTCACCATTTAAACTCTGCCAGAATAAAAGTTTACAGAGAAAGCAACTGCATGGCCACAGCCACCTCTAATTTGTCTGCCTAACAATCGTAATTATTTGCAGTGCTATTTGAAAATGCAGTGCTGGTCTCCTTTAAAAAAAGATTTAATCCACTTAGTTCCAGGTGAATAAATTGAGAAATAAAACTGGATTTATGTGCTGGTGCAGTGTGTGAACTGTAAATTCCCAGGCAGAAAGGAGGAGGTAGTGCAGCAGAACATTCTTGCATCTAATAAATTGTTTCCTGAGAACAGAAAAACCAATAAAGATTCATAATCTCATCCACACCATGAAGCAACTTTTATTCTTCACACATTCTTCAGAGAGAGAGACTTAGGAAGAGAAGGGATGCTCTATGACAAAGCTACTTGGGGTTTATTGGGGTGCAGGGTTCTTTTAAAGAGGAACTCCTGAGCTGTGAAAGCTGTGAAGGAGAAATAGTGCAGATATTCAGACTGACTATGAGAAATTCAAAGTAATAAGTCAAGGATGAAATTTCAGATGAAGGCAGGGCTGTGGGAGGACACTGAAGAAGAAGCAGATACCTGGAAAACCTTGGTAGCCCAAGGAGAAAGGATCCCTCAGGCTTGGCTTGAGCAAGTGGTTTATCCTGCCTTGACCAAACACCCAACCCTGGGCTAGTCCCTTCTTTTCATCATCTCCCCTCCAAGCTTCCATTTCTCTCCTGCTCCTGAACTTTCTAATTCTTACAGTGAGCTGTGATGGCTTGGCTTCTCTCAGCTGGAGCACACAATAGTACTGATTATTTCCCAAAACAACATTCTCTCTCTCTCTCCTGTTGCAGTTCTCTGTTATTTCAAAGCCCAGCCCCCTCACCTACCTGCCCTGTGCTACCCAAACACACAGCAGCCTGAAAAAAGCAGAGACAGATGCAGGAGGGTGAGATGCAGATGAAGAGCCAGGTCCCAGTCCTGCAGGAGCTCCTGCCTGAGGGCAAACTCACCCAGACACAAGCCCTCCCCACTCCAGTGACTTTGCACTCAAAGAGAGGGGTTCACCAGCACTGGGATCTTTGCAGAGCTGGGACTGGAGTGATTAATGTCATGGCTGGCCTTTTATTTACTTATTTAATAATTCCCATCTGCCCCTCTCACCAGCCATTCCTGGTTCCCTTCCTTTTCAATCTTAAGAGAGACAGAATAATAAACAAAGGGGAAATATTTGCACTAATAATCAAAAGGTGATCTACAGGCTCAAAATATTAGTTAAGAGTGTGTGAATGGAAGGCATTCCATTTCATAGGTTTTCCTTATACATTTCTTTCCACCAAAGGCATAAAACTACTTCCTGAAAATGATTTACAGTCACCTTCTGCCTCCTTTGATTTCTGTACAAGCCTGGAACTGCTTGTCCAGCTTCATAGGGTCTGCCCAGATTTACAAATACCATTGTTAATTATTAATCCTCAGAAGAGCACCTATTAGGTCAGTAACACAGGCTGAATGGGGTCTGTGGAACAGACAGGTAAACTAAGGCACAAAGAAACAAGAGCAGCCTCACCAGCAAGGAGGTAGCTCATGGGCCAGTGACCATCTAGTGAAGACAAGGTCATGCTTTGCTATGTAAATACAAAACAGTGTCATTGTGCAGTGCCTCCTGTTGCATTTGCTTTCTTTCTCTTAATTGATTAGTTGTTGTCTAGACTCATTACAAGGAGTGCCAAGGCTCAGCATCATTTGCTTTGTAGCTAACTCAATCTGGGAACCAAAGTGGTGAGGCTCCAGGCTGGGTAAGGAACATGTTCCTGGAGATGTAAATGGTGTGTGAAGAGAAAATAAGAGCTAAACTAGGTAATGAAGGGAAATGGAATGGCCATCATGGAATCCACGAATACCATTGACCTTTCTCAGATTTACATCATTATCTAAAGTTCACCAGAGACCTTCCATGCTTGTTGTCATTATTCCTCATTAGAAGTCACTCTAGAAACATTAACAAGCTTCTGAAATGCTCAGCTAATTGCTTTAATAAGGCAATATCAATACTAAGAGATAGTTCCCATGACTAGATATAAGGTAAGGGCTCTATAGGCTGTACCTGTTTGGGTTTTATATTCTGTGCTGGGGGAGAAAAGCAGAAAGACTCAGGTTCCAGATTGAAGTGCTCATACTGGACATTAAGTGCTCTGATGTTGCATATTGCAGCTCTGTTTTAAGTAACTGGGCCTAAACAGTTCAAATCAATAGAAGATATGAGCATTTTCTACAAGATAACAGCACAGCCCTTCATCTAGATAATGCTTTGGGATCTGCCAACTATCCAAATGTAGGATGGGGAGGCTGGCAAGGCTCTAAAGCAAGCAACTTCTTGAAGAACTTTATAAAATAGATAAAACGCATACAAGTAACTCTCTGGGTTTGATCTTCAGCCAACACAAACTAGCACAGGTCAGTTTGACTCCAGCAGAAAGTCACCAATTCATACATCTGGCCTCAGATAGGTCTGAGCACTGGTCATTTCTTTTCAAGATAAACTACATTACCAGGGAACAAAGGTTTACCACAAGTGCAGACACATCAACAGAGCCACATCAAACTGCTCTCATCCCTGAAATCACTTAGCAGTCATCTTCAGAGCCCACAAGCAAGCTAAAACTGGGAATTTCAAATGCATCATTCCCCACCATCACTGCTGGAAAGGGGGAAGTGTCCTCCTGGATTCTGTTGCCATCATAGAATCATAGAATAGTTTGGGTTGGAAGGGACCCCAAAGATCGAGTTCCAACC
>VZTY01026117.1:17472-50954 GCA_013400935.1 Turnix velox
TGTCCTTCCTGTGTTGAGGGCTCCAGATCATATGATCATATGATTCTATGAGTCTATAATCACCATTCCTTTACTGCAAGGCAAACAAAAGGTAGCATCCTACACTTACACAGATGAAATTTAAAAGCACACCTACTTTGTGAAATGCTGTGCTAGAATCACGTGTGTGTATGTATGCATCTGTCTTGTATGCTTTAGTTAGAGTAGAAAAGAAAATATGAAGCAGACCTCAGCCAGGCTTTGGAGCTGCTGGACCTGCATTTTCTCTTGTAAATCAGGAATGACTCCACTGAAATTATGTTCTCAGACCTAGCAGTGTTAATCTCCATCTCTAATTGCTGTCAGTCCACACAGTCTGTCTGGGATTCCATGCTCCAAAGCAGGGTAAACCTTTAACTCTGCCTTCCTCCACACTCCCCTCACCCTACATATGCCAGGGAGCCGTCCTGAGAGCAGATAGACCAGCAAACTTGGTTCTGTAGTTGATTCAGTGCAGAAACATATGCTCTTTTCATATCTAATCTGTGACAGCATATGTGTCTTTTATCCACTGGTCTCAGGAACTGGAGCCTCTTTGCTCCATGCACAGCACTATTAGGTGTTTTGTTCAAGAATGTCTCTGAAAGAGCTCTCTTGTCTATAAACTGGGGAGAGATTTTCACTGCTGAACAGGAGCAATCTCCACACTCCTCTTCCTGATCATAGGGGAATCTACAAAGATAGCATTTTCAAGCAGCTGGAATGACTCATGGTAAGGGGATGGAGCCATGTTGTCTAGGCATGGGCAGCTATTAATGGTCCTCCCCTGTAGTTGGCTCTGGATTCAGTAACATGATTATCCACGCTGCTATATATCAAGTTCATCATGTGAATGGGTAACCCAAAGGATGAGTTCATGCAGGGATGCCAAAGGGAATAAACAAAACCCCCCAAAAAGATGCAGACTGCCTGGGGTTTGACACAAGGATGGATTCACCTGCCTGGGGGGAGAAATGCTGGGTTTTTTTCTAATTGTGGTGCAAGCAGGTATCATAGAATCATAGAATAGTTTGGGTTGGAAGGGACCTTAAAGATCATCGAGTTCCAGCCCCCCTGTCATAGGCAGGGACACCTCCCACTAGACCAGGCTGCCCAGTGCCCTGTCCAGCCTAGTCTTGAACACCTCCAGAGAGGGGGCATCCACAACCTCCCTGGGCAACCTGTTCCAGTGCTTCACTACTGAGAAGGAGAACAACAACCCACAAGGAAGGACATCAGACACAATTGGAAAGTCTCTTTGCAAGGAAGGTTGGAAGAAAGAAAGTGTATGGCTGGTTCCCACAGAAAACATCCTTCTCATTGCTCAAGAACAGGACTGAGAAGAGGCAGGAGAGCTGGCAGTGCCTTCATCTCACCACACAGGCTGCCCACAGAAAACATACCAGGTTATGCCCTGTTAAGCATTAATAGGTAGTGGCAATGGGAAGGGAGAACAGGACAAACTGGAAAATAATACTTTCTGGTGGTTCAGAGGGCTCTGAGATTTATCCCACTCAGCCTGACACTATCAGGTTGTCCACTGGCACCATCCCCTGAAGCTTCACCCTCTGCAGGTAGACTGTGCAGCTTTCCATCTGCTAAATATTTAGTGGATATTTAGTTACACTGAAAGAAAGAAGCAAACAGCATCAATCTTCATGAAAAGGGGGGAAGGAAGTGACATCTGCCATCCTACTGCAGGAGTGAGGGTGGTGAAATACTGGAACAGGTTGCCCAGAGAGGCTGTGGATGCCCCCTCCCCTGGAGGTGTTTAAGGCCAGGCTGGATAAGGTACTGAGCAGCCAGATCTAGTGGGAGGTGTCCCTGTCCATGGCAGAGGGGTTGGAACTAGATGATCTTTAAAGGTCCCTTCCAACCCAAACGATTCTATGACTCCCTTACTCAAACAAACAAGCAATGGCTACATCAGGACAGGTTAAGCACAACCAGACAATGACCCTGGAAATACCAAGTATTTGGTTCTGTCACCAAGTGTCCAGGTCTGAAGTGAAACCAGTCAAAGGAGAGCTGGTTTTTGGTTGTTTGGGGTAGGGTGTTTTTTTTTGGTTTTTTAGTGCTCAAGTGGGTAGTAAACTCCTGTAGAAAAACATAGCTGCTGAGAGGAGCTGATTAGGGAAAGGACATCACAGCCTCAGGGCACAATTAACACAGGCCCTTCCACCTGATCTCCTGAGCCCACTGTAGGAATAATTAGCAAACCAGTACCTGAGCATCAGAAGGTGCAGCCTGTCTGAGAAGCCAAAAAAAGGATCAAACTGGGTAACTGTCTGTCTGGCCCCAGATGCCCTGCAGGCTGAGGGGAAAAAAAAAGCACCCAATTCAAACCAGAGCTGGCATTTGGCACCTAAGTAGGACATAAAGAGCTTCTGCTTTAATATACACTGTTTCAGAAGGTAGGGACCTTCTCCAGCTAGCAATTTCAGGTTCAGTTCTGGCCTGACATCACTGTTTCCTGAGAAATATTTAATCTCCAAGGATTTGAGGGAGACAACTGGTGTGGAGGCTCCCAAAATCTCCAGGAAAATGGAGTAGCACAAGAGCTGGCTCAACCTGCCTTAAAGTGGCTAATGAAAGGTCCCCAGAGCTTCACTTTGACCTTGTGCTTGTCCTGCATGTTCTTTAATTTGCAGGTAATTATTTTCTACCCTTTGGGTTACACTGAGTTTTGTGAAGGAAACCTCTAAGAAAGGAGAGGACTGGCTTGATTAATGAAAATAACCAGACTGATTTGTAACAACAGAACTTCCTCCTATGTGTTATTTAGATTTTATTCTGCAATTACTTCCTTCTGTTGCTGTTAGGTGTGTGAATTTGCACTACTACATTTATCTAAGTCTTGTGATAAATTCTGGTGTCTTGACTTTGGTGCAGTGATGCTGTACCTCACTATCTCTTTGCAGCCGAGTAATTTGTCCTATTCTGAAGGAGAGGTAACAATAAGAAATATTAGATATTTGGCCATGAATTTGCTAGTAGAAAGACAGTAATTTCTCAGTTTTTCAGTTGAGAGAACAGAACAAAACACTGCTTTTACAAATCTTTCCCATTTTCCCTTATCTCTATTTCACCAGTGAGAAAAAGGAGAATTCCTCACAATTGCAGTTTTTGCCAAGCTTCTTCTTGAAAGATCCATTTTAATATCACTTCTTCTTATTCTTTTATAAAGGAAGAGTAAAATACTGAACAAAGGTAATATGTTTGAAATTATTCTTTTCCAAGAAAAAAAAGGATGCTAAAAGGTTTCTGGTACTTGCCCCTGACTTTTGTCACTTCTGCTTTGCAGACAGCCAGGCAGGAAATGCATTTTGTCTGAAAACTCTAAAAACACTTTGTTTTTTTTTTAAATAACAAGGATGTGAATTTCTTTGGGCACAGAGAGAATACAAGAAGGAACAAGACCTTCTCTGAAGGTTGGAAAGCACATACCTAGTCCTCAAGTTCTGCTTGTGTATTACCTATCTGTGCATCCATCTCTTGTGTGGACTGGATTATCCTGACCTTTTCTGCATTCTGTGTGCTGATTATCTAGCAGCTCCATTCCTCCAATGATTACAGCCTCCCCTCAACTTGTGGGAAAGGGCTGGGAGAGCCAGTCAGTCAAACTGCAGAATAATGAAAAGGTCAGACCAGAATAGCGTACAACCATATTTCAGAGGCTACATCAGGCATTAAATTTTCATCCCTTATTTTCATCAGAGAGACTGTAATGAGTCTGAAATCAGCACAGTGGCTGCCAGGCTGAAGGAAGGGCTGGCATAGGAAAAGCAAACTTCTGAGATGTGCTGCAGCCCTAAAGCCTTTTGGAGTTTTGATCACAAGGGAAGAGAAGCTCATTTGCACCCCTAGTTTGTGCTGAAGATGGGATGCCTACATCCTAAAAAACAAGGAGGAATACTCTAAATTATCCTTTGTCTGGGTAGGGAAAGGAAGGAAAACAGAGCTCAGGGCAGGCTTAACTATACCAAGTTCCAGGCTTGTCCCAAAAGGATAGGTTTTTTTGCCACAAATGACAAAACTGTTACTTTATTACAAGCACAAGTTGTTCCACAGTTGGGAAACAAGCAAACATTCTCCTGCAAGCTGTATTCAGGATAGTGAGATATTCAACTTCACATTCCTGTCCTTCTCATCCTCTGTGCCTCATTATATCCGTCTTATCTCCCACCATGGCTCCCTCTTCTTCATTCTCTCACCCTTAGTTTGCAAAGCATCACACTTCTGTGTCCTGTCCTTCCTCCTTTGCCTAAACAGGCAGAGCTGGGACACCATCTCTTAGTGTTTCCTCCCTAAAGCCCTTTTTTTGACCCCAGAGAAGTAGTAAACATCTAAGGGAACACTCCTGATGTGCTCCTGTGGATGGCAGAGAACTTGCACTTTCTAAAAAGCCTCTGGGAGTTAATAAATAGCCTGGGAAGGTGGTGTGTTAAAGCCTGGCACCACAACTACTCATCCATCCACAAACATTGCACCCTCAGAGAATCATAGAATCATAGAATAGTTTGGGTTGGAAGGGACCTCAAAGATCATCGAGTTCCAACCCCCCTGCCATAGGCAGGGACACCTCCCACTACATCAGGCTGCTCAGTGCCTTGTCCAGCCTGGTCTTGAACACCTCCAGAGAGGGGGCATCCACAACCTCTCTGGGCAACCTGTTCCAGTGTTTCACCACCCTCACTGTAAAGAATTTCTTTCTTATGTCTAGTCTAAATCTATCCCCCTCTAATTTATATCCATTGTTTCTAGTCCTCCCATCCGATATTATGTTAAAAATTCCTTCCCCTGCCTTTCTGTAGGACCCCCTCAGGTACTGAGAAGTTACTCTGAGGTCCCCTCTGAGCCTTCTCTTCTCCAGGCTGAACAACCCCAACTCCTTCAGCCTGTCCTCATAGGGCAGTTGCTCCAACCCTTTGATCATCTTCGTGGCCCTTCTCTGGACCCTCTCCAACAGCTCAATGTCCTTCCTGTGTTGAGGGCTCCAGAACTGGACGCAATACTCCAGGTGGGGTCTCACCAGTGCCCAGTAGAGGGGCAAAATCACCTCTCTGGACCTGCTGGTCACACTCCTCTTGATGCAACCCAGGATTTGGCTGGTGCCTTCTTGGCTGCGAGTGCACACTGCTGGCTCATGTTGAGTTTGTCATCAACTGACACCCCCAAGTCTTTCTCTTCAGAGCTGCACTCAAGCCACTCTCCACCCAGCCTGTGTCTGTGCTTGGGATTGCTTCCACCCAGGTGCAGGACCTTGCACTTGGCCTTGTTGAACTTCATGAGGTTGGCTTGGGCCCACCTCTCAAGCCTGTCAAGGTCCCTCTGGATGGCATCCCTTCCTTCAGGTGTATCAACTGCACCACACAGCTTGGTGTCATCTGCAAACTTGCTGAGGGTGCACTCCATCCCACTGTCCATATCTCCTACGAAGATGTGGAAGGAACAGCATGACTATGTGCTAGAAGAGCTCTAAACTTGCCTCAAATCCTAGATGCTGATCCTAAATACCGTGTCATAACACACACTAACAAAATACACCCAGCCTTTCCCATGCCAAAGCAAAAATAAATTAAAAGAAAAGAAAGAGAAGTGAAAAGTATGAAGGGGATTTCATAGGATTTGACTGCCAAACTCCAACAGGCTCTTCTGAAAATCCCAGCTTAAAGCAATAGACTTGTATTCTTGCATTTCTTTTTCCTGATGTCTGTAATAATGACTGCTGAATTAGTTTAAAGATCTCACATATTGCTCCAGGTTTTGTTTGTTCATTTATTTTCTGCATTCTCTGCTCAAAAAGTTAATAAAGGGAAAATTCCCCTGCAAAGGGAAGGAGAAGAGAAAAGAGAAAGTCGGAAAGAAAAGAATGAATTTTCATCCCATTTAAATCCACAGCTGATAATTGAAGAGGAAAGCTGCTTTAAATGAAGGATCTATTGGAAAGATTTTGTTTCTGTGTTCCCAATTATGTACTGTATATTCCAGAAAGAGGTTCAAGTGTAGGGCTCTGGCAAAGTCTGTGCTTGAAATTCAGCACAGGCTTAAAGTCCATTGACTCCAATGAGACTTTCTATTTGCTAAAAATTTAAGCCTGAGCCATCTCAGCCAAGCTGAAATTAAGTGTGTAGCTAAGAATCTGCTTAAAGTGCTTTTTGCCTGGTCAGTCTATTTATTGTTCAGCACTGGAAAAGCTGAGGAAGACAGAAAATGTGTTTTGACACCAGAATTGTTCCCACAAAAAGTTCTAAAGACATCCTTAAATTTTGAATCAAATTTTCACTACACCCATCCAAGAAGGGACTATGAGCTGTACTCTGAATTTTGTCTGAATGAGACATCAATAATTGAAAGCTCCTTGCTTTGTCTGGAGAACCTGATTCACCATGAGGTGACTGTCACATCCTTTGGCTACTGTTGTAGCTGATTTTTCACTTCTGGATTGCAAGGAGGGTTAAAAAAATGTGCCAAAAAAAAACCACAAAAGAGGCTTGAATTTGGTAGGTCAGGCTTTGATATAAAGGAAGAGTTCCCAGAAAACCAGCAAGGAATTTCCCTGTGGGATTTTTTTTTTTTTAGTCCACTCAAGACCTCAGGAGGAAGTATGCAGTCCAGCAGTTAAACCACAAAACTGGCCATCATAGAATGATGATGATGAAAGGCTGCATGAGATGGGCACATCATCATCTTGGCTTTAACCTTGCCCTTTTTGAACTATTCTGACCCTGAGCAAACTGCCTCCAGTCAGACCTTCCAAACTGGGAGCCTCCATTTGTCCCCCAAACCCTGGGGTGGCTCTCAAAGGTGTCCAGAGAGCACTGCCAAGGTCCAGGTGGGTGTGAGAGAGCTCCTGGCACTCATTTACCTGAAGTTTTTGAGGGAGATTCAGACCCTTGGTATTGTGCAACATCACAAATGCTCAAAAACACAGACATTGGTCCAAATAATATAAAAACTGAGTGTGTTATTAGTGCTGTCAATTTAGCCCAGAATGTTATGGCATGAGTGTCACTAAGAGAGACAGAAGCTATTATTGAAATGAGATTAGAATCATTTTGAAACATCAACAGTGGCATTATAGTTGGTAACATTTCCATCTCAAATGGATGACATTGATGCTATACAATCAACAATGCCACTGGGAATACGATATGGAACAGAAGACTAGATTGTTTTACTCTATATTGATTTTCCCTTAGTAGTTTTTGATTAACTGTCAAATCAATTAGCTTTCCTCACCCAAACACCACATCACGTGCCTATATTTTTTGGTGTCCCACTCTCAGGCTCCCTGGTCAATGGCAAACAAACAAGAGAAGCCTGGACTCAAGTGCTCAGAAAGCCTCTGAGGAGGTTTTGCAGGCAGAGAGATAAGTCCCCTCAGCCTGCTTCTCCTCAGAATACTGGAGTCCAGCCACGTTTTTTATTTAATCAGGTCCTGAAGCTAAGGCTCTAAGAGATCTGGTTATAGCCTTGCCATAATGTCCTTTTGAAATAAATAAAGTGGCATTTCCACTGTGACATAATGTTCTTACAACTCATAAGAGACAGTGTGTCTATAAGTTTTTGACTGGCTTGGCCTTCCCACATTGTGAAAGGAACACATCTATCCATCCCTCCATCACAATTTCAGACTCTGCATGCAGCCAAACACCTTGCTAGTTTTGTTATGCTTATCCCACAAAAACCCTACAGAAGAAAATGCTGTTATTACAGGTGAGGCATCAATGAGAGACCAGGGAACTTGCCCAAAGTCACAAGCACAACCCACACCTGTCTGTTTTGCTGCAGGCTTCCTAAATACAAGGTTCCCCCCCTTTTTCCTGACCATTCCATACATGAAGAGACACAAGCAGGAGGGAAAAGAAGGTTTCAATCTGAAAAACAGAATTTAATAACCCATTCATCTCCCAGAATGGCTCTGCACCTAAGCAATAGTGACTGAAGCACAGAATCAGAAAGCTCAGGCACACTGAATTCAGAACTCAACTTCTGAGAAGTTCAGAAACTTAGCTTTTTGTTGCACTTACTCATTAAGAGCCTCTTCTACACCTTCTGTTTGTTTCTCTAATTAAAATTGAGGCATTAAAAAAATCTCTCAGGGATGCTGTAATCTCTACTGTATCCACCAGGAAGGATAACTTGGACAATATACATCACTCTGTGCATTGCACTGATGCTCATAGGGCCCAGCTGGGACCAGGAGCCTTTTATGTTTGTCTGTAGAGACGTGCAACAGCAGCCAGCTCCAGCTGTGAGGTTCTGGCAGCCTGAATGGGGATGGCATGGCAAGGCAGGGAAAACTCAAAGTCACACAGCAGGTGAGTGTCTGAGACACATCCTGGGTGTCTCAGTTCCCACTCCTGTCCCCTATCCCTTCAACCCTGCTCTTTCTTGTGATGGATGCCTTGGGACAATGCACAATGAATGAACACCTCTAATAAAGACTTCTGCTACTTCACCAAAACCAAGACCAGCTGAACAATGTGACAGGACTCCTTTTCCCTCCTGCCCTCATCCTGCTCCCCTAATGAGGGAAAAGCAGCTTCTTCCCCCAAGTCAAAGCTGCCCCAGTCTTAGGTGTTGGGAGCCATAGGGAAACCAGCTGCTGCTACCATGTCAGCAGCCAAGACTCTCATTTGTTTTGGCTAGCACTGAAGAATCAGCTTAGGCATCTTTGAGAACAAAATGGTGCATGGAACAGGTCCAAGCTGCAAAAGATAAGAAGCACCAAGAGTCGCAACAGAAGGAGAATTCTATTAAAAAAAACCCCCAAAACCAAAAAACCATAGAAACCTGAGAGAGGTCCTGGTCCTGTCCTGTAAACTCAAGTTGTGTTTGTGAAGTGTCTGCACAACAGGAGCTGCTGCTGATGAAAAGGAAGGACAGAGAAGTGATTTCTACAGGACTGCTGTGAAAAGGAGGGCTCTTGGGCAGTACACTAAGACTGGCATAAAATCTAGGGTTAGTTTCTCTTCTGACATACACTAATCTTGCCAAAATAACCTTAAAGGATCTTATATTCTGTTTATTGCTCTACTCTGCTGAGACTTCTCATGGAGTGCCGTGTCCAGCTCTGGAGGCATCAGCACAGGGAAGACATAGACCTGTTGGAGCAGATCCAGAGGAGGGCCATCAAAACCATGAGAGGGATAGAACATCTCTCCTGTAAGGAAAAGCTGAGATTCAGCACCACTTTCCTTAAAAAACAGGTAATAATGTTCTGAAGTTTCCCTTTCAGAGGTAGGTTGATTCAAAAACAACCCTGAACCAGGAAATGAAACCCAGAGAGGAGGGTCTAAACCTGCATCTAATGCCATTTCACTCCCAAAATGAATTTACAGTCAATGTTTCATTTCTTTCTTTATTCATACATTCACTGCTCCAGAGCAAGGGTTTGAGTGCCTGAAAATTTATTCTTTTTCATTTTGTTTTATTCTGCAGCTCTGTGAAACGATGCAATAAAAGAGACTGCTGCTCTCTATGAACCCTGACTCCCTCAGCCATGTACACCATGTTTTAAAAATTCAGGATGTTCAGGTCCTTATGAGAAACACATCCCTGCAGCTAAAGGGATTTTTAATCTCACTTGATTTACAAGCATTTCATTGCATTTGAGTATAATGTATTTTAATAGCATGGTGGAAATTGCAGCAGGGGCTAATTAGAGCAACTGAGTTAGATTTCTGTGCATTTGGAAAGCAGGCTGCATCCTTTTAATAGGATAATCAAAATGGATCACACTGATAGAGTTTCTCTGCAGTTCCTAGGAGTTCTGCATACAGTCTAGATGGAGGGAACTCTGCTGAAGTTGATGGAGACAAAGATGATCTATCCCTGTGAGTTTACAGCCTATCCTTGGATACTACAAACTGCTGGGAAGCATCAGTGGGAGTTCTGGGGACCAGAAAACCTGGTAGGATGGAGCCCTGAGGATAAACCCCTCTGCTTTCACTGCCATGTTGTTACTAGATACTCAACTTGCCCACAATATCTATTGTTTGTGATTTTTATGTCCCACAGTCATGGTCTTAGACTAAATTACAAACCATTTGGCCTCAACCAAATTTGACTTGCTTCAATAACACCAGGCTGGTTTGAATTTTTCTCAACTTGCAGTCATAGCCTATGGCTAATTTGAAACACATTGGGAAGGTCAACAAACCTGTCCCTGGCTCCCCCTCCTGTCATATGCCAAGCCCAGTTCTGTAATGTTAGACCCAGTCATCCCCAGTTCCTACTTACAGTCAAAAGAGAGAAACAGCCATATTTAGGGTACAACTCATCTGCCCCATTTTGCACATGCACTTAAAGATGAATCATGACCTACAAGTAGCATTTGCTTCCTCTGTGGAGCACCAGGGAGTCTAGACAAGAAGTTCAGAAGCAGACAAGCCCAGCCAAGTTTAATAGTTCAAGTTCTGCCTTGGTCTCTAATAATGTGTTACCTCCAAGCGACAGGAGCCTCATCAACAGGGACCTCAGCTTTACATTTGACCCCAGGCTGAGGCAGGGAAACACCCCTTGATGACTCCACGCTATGAAAGGGAGCACAGACAAAGAAGGAAAAGGAAAATTATACCTGCTATCTGCACAAGTTTTGGGGTTTTTCTTCCAGAGATTACCTACGTTGTCATCATAACTAGGAAACGCTCCACCAGCTCCACCTGGGCTCAAGCAAAAGCTGGGGAGCATCTTTGATCCCCTATGAAGTTTCCACAGAAGGATTTAATTTAATTTTTCCAGACTTCTTTGCCTTCCTCGTGTAATAATAGCTGATATCATTTAGTGCAAAGCAAAGCATCCACCATTAAAAATGGCTATTAGTCTGGAACTGCATTCTTAATAGGAAACACACATGCCACACTCTGGGAGTTCAATGTTTTTTTAATAGACTTCAAGGTAAATGCCACTGTGACCGTTATTTTTAAGGAGGGAGAGAGAGGAATCTGTTCCTTGGGCTGTGATTTTGCCCTTAGGCAGAGCCTTGGGCAAGAGGTGGAGCAGCTCCACCTCCCCTTCTCTCCTCCCCTCAGGACAGACCCTGCCTCTGAAAACCATTCCTCTGAGGATCTGCTCCTCAGCAGCCACTTCTTTCTGCTGGAGGGGAGGAAAATATATTAGCACTACAGCAGCCTTCCTCCTGGCATCCAGCATCATCATCTCCTCCCTCTGTTCACCCTCTTTTAAGTGTGACAGAAGTGGGGTCCCCTACAAGGTAACCCTGACAGTCCTTAGATAGCCAAGGAATTTGAATGTTCCTGATCACACTCTTGCCTCAATGCTCTTTTAAATGCTCTTTTTAGAGCAAGGGATACTAAAAATACCTGCCTCAGGTAAGCATAAAATGATACCCCCCAACCTTGAGCTGGCAGAAACATTTCACTGTGATGTGGGAATACACACATATCATTTAGAAGCAACACTGGTATTTAAGACCTTCAAACATTTTTATTCACCTTCCTTTTTCCTCCCACACCTGAATGTGGGGTTTAAAAGCAGAAGCTGAGACCTCTGAAATGAGAATAGTAACAGCATTGTACTACAAAACAGAATCATAGAATAGTTTGGGTTGGAAGGGACCTTAAAGATCATCGAGTTCCAAACCCCTGCCATAGGCAGGGACACCTCCCACTACATCAGGCTGCTCAGTGCCTTGTCCAGCCTGGTCTTGAACACCTCCAGAGAGGGGGCATCCACAACCTCTCTGGGCAACCTGTTCCAGTGCTTCCCCACCCTCACTGTAAAGAATTTCTTTCTTATGTCAAGTCTAAATCTACCCCCCTCCAATTTACATCCGTCGTTTCTAGACAAGGGAAGCTACTTGAACTGATGGAGAAGCTCCAAATCCACAGCACACACACTGTTTCCAGTTCTTTGCCTTACCTAATAAAAGAAATCCCCCTTCCTTCCAAGCCTATTTGCCTAACGGGATGTTTTATTTGCAGTGGCAGAGGATGCCTAATGCCTATCTGATGTTTGCACTGGGGTTTGTTGTTGTTGCTTCTGCTCCTTTCATCACCTTATAAAGGCCACGTGATGGTTGCGTGACGTTGGGACTTTTGACAGATGTAACATATGTGCAACAACATTTATCATTTATTTAGCATGCTGGGCACGGAGGCTGGCAAGGCTCTGCCATGCCTGACTTAAAAGCTGCTGGCATTTCCAGTAGACAAAATCCCATCATGCGGGGGGGGTTAAGAATTCGGGCATTTCAAATCGCATCAGGCTGAATCATGATTCAAATCAGAAAAGCCACTTTTTGGTTCACCAAGGGCTGGCAAAGTGGGGATGGGGGAGGGTTAGAAGGAGCAGGAATTGATGGCAGGTCACGAACATGTTCCTCTTTCTGAGCAGATGACCAGGTAAATACAGCACAACTAATGTTTTTTAATAATTGAGGATAGGATGGAATAAGGGTGGGGGTCTGCACAATTCAGATACAGTGCTCACAATAGGATTTTAAAAGGTGCTCTCGTTCTGTCTGGGCTGTCTTGCTGCTACAGACAATTTCAGTGCAAACAGACAGAAGCCTTTTGAAAATCCCACTGCAAAGCATCTGACAGTTGATTTTAAGGACCACATGCCTGCCAGATACAGAAAGCCTCCTGCTATGAACTAAGGGCCTGCAGCTCTCAAGAAGAGAAATGTCTTTGTTGACCTACACTGATTGCAAGATGCATCCAGACCAAAAGAGCCAGACCCACAGGTCAAGTTCAGCATCCAAATCCTCTGTTTTCCCAGTGAGAAAAAACTACAAATGCTTCAGCCTGATGGTCAGTGCTGGAAAAGTTACCTCACTGCCATCCTCATTGCCAGATTATTCCTTATAGGCTTAGTGATTGTTTCAATTTGCCCCTTTTGTTTTTCTTCTCTGAGAAAAAATTTTAAAAAATAAAAATCCACAAGCCAGGACTGCCAGTTTATCTTGAACCCAGCTGGTCTGAGGAGCAGTAAGGGAAGCCCTTTAACTCCTGCCCCATCACAGCTCAATCTGTTCTCATGGAGCAGCAACATACCACACATTTCATAATTAGGGCGAGAGTGAGAGATAAGGCCATGGGTCTGTGCACATAAAAGGAATGTGCAGGGTGTGGGGAGATGGTGCTGAAAGGGAGGAGAGTTTTATATGGGCTGAAAAAGGCTCAGGAAGAGCAGGGTTGGGGAAAGGGGAGCCTGAGGGTCAGTGGGAGAGTGGATGCATGTCAGGAATATGTGCAGTTTCTTTAGGTCTTGCCTTACAAGGATAAAAAGAGGCTGGTAAAAATATTTAAGTTTAGATTCCTCCTCATAACATGCAAGAAGACACATTGATGAGGGAGATTTGGAGCCCAGGTGAAAGGAACAAGTGCTTCTGGCTGGAGCAACTGCCCTATGAAGACAGGATGAAGGAGTTGGGGTTGTTCAGCCTGGAGAAGAAAAGGCTCAGGGGGGACCTNGGTTGTGGATGCCCCCTCTCTGGAGGTGTTCAAGACCAGGCTGGACAAGGCACTGAGCAGCCTGATGTAGTGGGAGGTGTCCCTGCCTATGGAACTCTATGATCTTTAAGGTCCCTTCCAACCCAAACTATTCTATGATTCCATGGCCTGGGAGAACCTTCCATGGTTGTGTGCACTGAGGTCCTACAAACCTGCTGCTGCTTTGGGGTGACGAAAAGGGGAACCTTTTAGCACAAATCTACCTCAGGGGTAATATTTACAAAAGGTCCAGTCTGCATTTCTGGAGGGCTTTTGTGTTTGTTTGTTTTGAATAGCCTTGGGTTTGGCACCAGAGACTGGGAAACTGCACATTTTTTTAAGCCTCTAAAGCAAAGAGAGACCTTAGCACCGAGCACAAAAGCACTCTGCTGTGGCAAAGGTACAAAACTTCAGCACTTGCTGGATAAAACCAGAGGAAAAAAAACCCATCAGGAAATATGAAATCACAGCAAAATACTGAACCTGCAAATGCTGATATTTATTCTAGTCTCTGCTACCAACCAATTACGCGACCTTTGGCAAGTCACTCCATTTCTTTGTGCCTTTCTTGCCCCTCAGACCTTGAGTTTGTTTCCTCTGATTAAAACTCTGGGCTCCAAGCCCACAGCGCTGGGTCTGCTGCACTTCTGACCTTTCTGGGGAACTTACATCTGCTTCTGAAAACACCAATATATGCCCATCCACAGGATTTCACTTCTAGGCTGTAGAGTTCATGGACCAATGAGGACACCGAGACACACCACAACACCAGAGCACTCTATTAATCATGTAAAAATCCCTACATATTAGTAATTAAATACCCAATAATGTCCCTGTGTATTTTTTAATTGTATTTAATATCAAAATTCAAGCCTTCTAGGATGGATATATCTTGCCATGGCACTGCAAGAGAAGGCTGGCTCAGGGTGTCAGGTGCAGGAGCAGTGAGTAACTCCTTTGTCTTAGATAAAAGAAACCAACCTGATTTACACCACTGCAGCACCCAAAACTTGCTTCAGAAGGGTCTCGAAGTGACAAACCATTAAGCAGTAGCCTGCTATGCTTTTATTTTTTATATTTTAAAGACAGCTTTCCACCTGACAGCCACTCCTCTGGGTGCAATAGTGGAAGCAAGACTTAAGCAGCAGGCTGACTACAAAGGCACTACTACCAAAGCTTTGCATTTTACTAACAACAGCACATGAAACCCCCCCCCCCTCCCTATATAAATGGTGTGGAGCATTTTGCTAAAATCAATCAGGCTCTATTATCCTGTTTAAACCCAATCTCATTGTCTACTTCTTCCTCCGGAGGCCGATTTCTGCCAGGTAGAAAATTAAGTTTCCTTTACTTTTCTTCCCTCCACGATTTTTCAGTGTTTCAGCAGCGTTGTTGGGTGTGGGAAACCGACTTCCTGTCTCAATAAACAAGTGCACACAAGGCTTTTCTAGACACATAATGGGGTCTTTTTTTTTTTCTGATTTTATACAAAAATCATTCCACACTTAACACATCAATGAAGCCACTTAAGCTCTACTGCATCTGAATTAAAGGGGGAATTGTGTGATCAAAGAGTGTGAAGGAACCACACATGGAGTTCTTCAGACACTTCACTTTTGTTACATTTGATACATAACAAACCCAATAAATATGCTTATCCCAGTAGCCCATTTCATTATCTCATATCCTTATGTTTAAGAGCATTTCCTTTAAGAGCTTTTCTTTTTCCTTTGTTTTACAACATCATAGTTTTGAGGGAGTTTAAAATAAACTAAGGTGCAAAAAAGAAATACAGAGAAAATCATGGTTGTTATTTCTCAGTGTGCTCAAAGACCAAAAATCCCTCTACTCTGAATTTTTCACTGTGCTTCAACCGAGTAGAATATATTTATCCCATAACAGAATACAGACACACGTGTAGTAACCTCAGAAAGGAGTTATTAGGGACAAGATTTGCTCAGGATATAGAGGAATATTTCCCAAAATTATGTGCATTAATTCACTGCATATTCAGCACTCCCCCCTACACTATAGATCAAATTACTTAGAAAAATAAAGGATTCCATGTGCCTCCCATGATGCTTCCAGTTCTGGGAGCAATTGCATATTTGCAGCTTAACAGTATTCCTCCAAAATTACATCAAAATTAGGAAGATTAGAGCCCACCCCCCTTTTTTTTCCCCTGTTGTTTCACATGGAAGTGATCAGTTTCTCCTGCCAACAAAGAAGCTGCAAGGTCTGATTTTGGATGTGCTCACCAAGGAAAGGTTCTGGAAAAGCTCTGGACCAGCCAAAGTTGAGAGCAGGAGGGCTTGGATTTACACCCATGTCCAAATCCCAGGCTCCTGGGAGAAACCTGTATTTACAGAAGGAATTTCAGTGGGATTTCTGCTGGAAATTATGTGGGCTCAGAACTGAGCATAACATGGTCTATCACAAATATCCATTGTGAAGCAGCCACCAAACCTTCATGGCAACTTCTTTGAAAGTAAATGACAGGTGCTTTTAGCAGAGTTGCTCATTAAAAGGCATTTTAAATTGTAATTTTTTAAATTGCCTTTGTATCCTTTTGTTTTTTTCCCCTGTCTTCCCCCCTACTTCCCCTAAGGAGTTCTGACAAAGACGCTTGAGACAAGATCTTATATCCTTTGAAATACTTGAGATCAGAACCCACTTTGGTAAACCCACTTTCTGCCACACAAGATTGGTTTCTTTCTTTTCTAAAATGGATAAGAATTTATCCTGCCCCAAAATCATGGGCTGAATTCATCTAAATGCTTCACACAGACTCACGTGCAACACAGGCATTGGGGGAAAAAAAGCCCCAAACCACCTGAACTACCAGAAAAAGGGTTTTTTTTCTACTTTGTTTTATTCCCATCATTAAAGACCATAGTTTTGTAATGAGCACAGCCTGCTTATGACTCTGTTTCACTGAGAAAAATCAAAATAACTAAACAAAACAACCCCTGCCAACAAGACAGGTTCTCCACATCTTCATCTCTTCACTCTAGCTGAGCTCCCTCCAAAGTCAGTAGGGAATCAGCTAAGGGAAGATGAGATAAGACCTGCAATATTTGACCCTGTGTCCCTCAGCCTCAATCTGTAAATGCCTTTCACATCTCACCTTCTTGGCAAGCTCTGCTAACAGGGTTTTTCTGCCACCAAGTTCTCACCACAAGTTTAACAGCATTTTTACAGTGTCTGCCACCAAACACAACTCCTGAAATCATGGAAACCCGTGGCAAAAGCATTTTTCATTAAAAGGGGACTAGGAAAAAGTTGCCTTTAATGGTTGAGGATGGTTGAGGATAAAGATCTTGTAAAATGCAACCCAAACAGAACCACTGGTTTCAAAAGCTAGAAGGCAACTAGAGTAAGTCTCACAGATTGCTCTGCTAATCTCATAGTTGAAAGACTCACAGTATTAGGCACGTGACCCTCAAGTCCTGAATGCTTCAGTTAGCAATATTAAATCAAGACCTCACTGCTACAAACAGAGGAAAAAAAAACCTTCTTGGCAAGGAAGAAAAGGAGGATCGAAAGCAGCAGCCAGGCTGATAGTAAAAAGTAACACTAAAATGTCAACTAGTTGTCCTACAACTGCACCTCAGTTCCAGAACAGCATCCATCACCATGAAGAAAGATTTGTAGCACAGGATATACCTCATCATGAGCAAAAGTGGGAATCTGAGCCATGACATTTTCATCTCAGACATATCCAAAGGTAGGAGAGTCACTCTGTTCTGACTGAACTTTAGATAAGCACACGCTGTGCCATGGTTTTGGTCTACTCACAACATTCCTCACATTTTCATTGCAGTAGGAGGAAAGAGACAAAAAAGAGGGGGAGAAGAAAAGGAAGAAGGGGGAAGAGACAGAGAAAAAGGGTTTGGTTTACAGGAGGTGTTTTATTGTGTCAATACCCAAAGGCTGGATTCAATAAAATCTCCATCTGTCTCTCACAAAGAGAAACCTCCTCTAAGACCCTGCAGCAGCCCTCCTCACCTCCATGGTCAATTTTGGGGGGCTTGCAAGTGTTTGCATGGGGTTGCCCTCCTACCACGGCAGGACAGGGCTCCTCATTGAGCCATAGAAAGCATCTCTAGAACTTACATTGAGGATTAAGGGTGACTTCAGACCCAGAGGATGTAAAAACTTGGCTTCAGAGAATCAATTATGTGCTAGACTACAAATAAAGATGAAACAGTAGATTTAGGCTGTATACAAAAAAGTCCCTTCCAACCCAAACCAGCCTATGATTCTATAATAGTGAAACATTGTGGATAGAGTTTACTGAGCAAGGTTCTCTGGCTGCTCATAGGGAGGGGGCCAGACAAGTTTTTATGGAGGTCTCTTCAAACCTCACTGTCTACAAACACATTTCCATCCACCCAACTGAAAGTTTAGCAAACAGATTAAAAAAAAAACAAAAAAACTCCAGAATAAATGGGGCTTAAAAAGCTCAGGAATACATAAAGTTCTGTCCTGCTACCCTTATTTTCTGATGTATCACATACTCAGGTATCATGAGCACAAAATAAGGGTCTGGAAATGAATGGAGATAAATCATACACACATCAATAGACAGAACCAATTGATTATACCTGATAGATGTGTTTAGTCCTTCCACCTATAAAGGAAATAGCAGCTCCCAGGCACTTTGTTTCTCCCTTGTAAGATCTGATCAATAAATCTTTAAGATACTTCAAAAAAAGCAAAACAAAACAGGCAGCCATTTTAATTTTTGAATAGGTTAATTCCTTCTTCTTTAAATTCCCAGATAGCCTTTTCTCCTCCCAGAAGTTCCATTTCTAGCTGGCATTTTTGCTCCCATTTTGTTTCCCAGCAAAGGCACACACAGACAGACAATATCAGAAAACCTATTCCTTTCTTAACTGATAACACTCGTGTCTCCTTACAGAATTTTCAGGCTGTAAATCAACTTGAAAAGCTAATTTAAAGATATTCACTCGCACTATTCGGGGCTGTATAAACATTCCAAATTCCAATTTTTTCACGAGGACATATGCAAACATTTAAAAGGGACTTTTAAAGGGCCATTTTTGCAGTTAGGAAGATCTAGATCTAGCATTTTACTTTTCTTCAACGAGATTATCATGCAATATTAATGCACAGCAAAAAATATTTCCAGTGCCTCTATGTATTTATGAGGTCCTAAGGGACAGTAGAATTCCTTCAGCCGAGAGGAAGGCTGGAAGAAAGTACAAGACTGAGGCTGACTGGTGAAACATCAAATACAGGACAGAATTCATTTATCCACTGCAATTCCTGCCACAGAGTGCTGCAGTGTTGGTTTGCACTGTATCTGCTGCTTTAATTGTTTCTGCCTGTTCATTTCTTTGTCCACTGAAACCCCTAGCCTAAGGGAGATTTAAAAATCAAAAGGTAGGAGAGAGGCTGAACAGGAAATGAAGGCTGGTGCTGTGGTGTTATTAAAGTAAAAAGTTCAGAAGTGGCTCTAGGAACTCACATATTAGTGCAGAGTTTCAGTGCCATCTCCCTCCCTGCTCTTATGGCTGTGGGCTGGCTGCAAGAAACAAACCCCAAACCTGCATGGCATGGATTTGTCACTCTGAAATAAGGATGTGTCCTTGGGAACCTTTCCCAAACCCCTCTAATGAGAAGATCTGCCTTTAATTTGGTGCCATTGCAACCCCCCAGGTGCCCCTTTCCCCATGTGGGAGTTTGTGCTCAGAGGGAGAAAGAGAGCAATACAAGGACTTCTATTTTTGGTGCTGGGGGGGCACAAAGTGAACTTGCAAAGTTCAGACCCCCCCTCCCAGCTCTACAGGCTGGGTATAACACCAACGATGCACTTAATGAAAATAAACAGAGCTGGCACTAGAATCCACGGGAGGATCTTTTCCCCCTACTCACTTTTAAGTGCACTCTATCTTTCCCCTTCACTATCTCCCTTTTTTTTCCCCCCCTTCTGATCTCCAGAACAAAAGATTCAACCATCAGAGAATCAAACCCCAAGCTAGGAGGATATGTACTTAAAATACCACATGGCCAATAAACCTATTTTACAACATATCTCACCTTTAACAAGCAAATTGTCCGATGTAAGCAAAAAACTGTCCTCAAAACCTTTTATAGAATAGACAAAAGCTCCCAAATCTCAATCACAGCTATTTAAACAGCTGTATAATTATCAGAAAAACACTGATATTTCTTTGAAAATAAAAAAAATGTAGAAGGCTGGGAGTTTCACCACATAAACATGCTCACACTAACCAAAAGGTATGAGGCCACAGACTTCAGCAATTAATTTGGGTTAATCCAAATGCCAAAGATGAGGTAGGCAGAATAACAAGCAATTACACCTTTTCCTGCCTTTGAAGAACAATGAGTTGAGGAATGGGCCAACTTCAGAAAGAATGACCACAGATTTTTTTAACAAAACCCTACCTTTTTAATACATACAACATGTGGACACACACACTCTACATATGTACTTTTGTAATGTATGAACATTTATCTATATTCCATAACACTCTGCACTTGAAGGATTAATTAAAGACAAAATTCAATTATTTATCACAAACCCTGCTAATTATTTTTGAAGCTCTATAAAGAGAGCAGGAAAGCTAACCAACACAAGACATAATTAAGCAGAAAGGCAGAATCTGTGTGGTCACTCGCTGAATCCAACATGCAAAACGTGTATCATTAAACTATTTCCTTTATATTGGACTGCTCATCAGGGTGGAAGGGTTTAAAAGAGAGGCAGAGTTACAAATTTGACTTAAATATATTTTTGAGGAGGAGATATCTATTTCTACAAGTATCAGCAATGACCTCAGTGGATAATAAGCATCGTTAAATAAAACATGTAGCTAAATAGGCATTAAAAGGCCTTTTACATACTTCGAAGAAAAGAAAAACAGTTTTTTCCCCCCCCTTTTTTTTTTTTCCTGCTGCAGACTGCAGGCATTTTGGTCTATCTCTGTCAAGTGCAATTCTTTCTTGATGAATGACAAGGTACGATAATAGGCTGCCGTTACCAGGGCAACCAGACAGCAGAGCTGTGTGCCTTGAATTTTGTCATCTGAAAATGAAACCAGAAGCAAAAGAAAAGCTGAGAATCTAGCGACAGATTAACTGGGAAAGGAGGGGAGGAGAGGGGGGGGGAGGGAAACAGACTGACTGGCAGGGGGAGAGAGCAGAGGAGAAGGAAGGAGAGAGCAAGGCAAAGACAGGAAAAGGGGCTACACATTACAAGCAATTAAAACTACTCAAATACATGAAACTGCCTGTGCCTGCTTTACAATTTCAGATATCACTTATCAATAGGCTCTTACACCTTTACCCCTACTACTCATTTTGCTCCAAAAACAGAAAGAAAGCTTAAAAAAAGTACCTTAGATAAGGGCCTCCTCAGCACATCCATCTTTACAAGAGGTGTCTTCCCAGTGCTGCTCCAGGAGCACCCTCCCAGTGCCACTCAGCCTCAAGAGGCTACAGCTGAGAGGGAGGGTGAGGGACCAGGACTCATTATATGAAGTTAATGCTGGGCAGCTGGCATGGGACCTCAGCTGCAGATGATTGTGAGGGTGGGGAACCACAGAAGCTTCTCAAGTTAATGCTGGGCAGCTGGCATGGGACCTCACCAGGAAAATGGACTTGTTCAACTCAAAACTACAAAATATTCCCTTTTTTACCCCAAAAATGTGAATAAAAACCAATCAAAACATAGATAAGTCTTGAATTTAGAAAAAATACTTCACCTGCAAGGTATAACATAACCACTGCCCTTCACAAACACACCAAAATAGCTGAGACAAAAACACTGCCTGCTCAAGCCACATTAACTGAAGCTAAAGCACATTTCCACAGCAACATAACCTGAAACCTCTAAATATTCATGTTGCAGAAGCACTGTCTTCCAAACCCTTCATAGATTTCTTAATGGATGTCTTCTCTTACCAACCTCTTATCAGATAAAAACCTTGCTCCTACCATTGTGTGGAAAAACTTGTGTTAAAATGAACCTCCTGTAATTTCTCTGCTGTCCCTCAGGCAAAACTGATCTTTGCACAGTCTGGGTGAATCATTAGGCTCCTCTACCTAAGAAACAAGCATTTCTACCAACTTTAAAGAGGAGAAACCTGACATGGAGGGAAGCTGTGATCTCTAATGTTCTAATATGAAGATATTATGTTCTAATGCCCAAATTGATTCTCTTCAACACCGAAAGCAGCAGCATTTAGATTTTTAAATTCCCTGTTGTTCTGCATTCCATGTTTCTGCCTTGTGGAAAAGGAAGAAAGTTCTGCTTTGCCTGACTCACAAATTTCCCAAAATCAGGGGATTTGGAGAATACAGTAAAATTAAGCACTTCTCCAGCTATCTTACTCCTGCCTATTGCATACCATCATGTTCCACATCTGTCTTTGGCCTGCTGGGGAGATGCCACAGCTTGGATGGCAGAACCACAGACCCCAAATTTTGGGAAATGCTCCTTTAAGCCTTGGGCACCCCTTCTACCTGCCTTGGCCAAATGGAAAAGCAAACATTTCACAAGAAAACATCTACCTATCTGCTTGCTGTTTGTGGAGATGCAGTGCAGGTGCATCCCTTGGCTGGGCAGACCCTCAGCATGATGCTCCAAATGTCCTTCCTGAAAATTATCTCATGGAGGAATAAAGCATTTATTAAAGAAGACTGGTGCAAATGGTTCTTCTGGAGAGAGATGATGCTACACTTAGATACATAGCATCTGGATGCTCGAGTTATAGGTACATTAAAATGTCTTTAAATGCTGGGATTAAATGAGAGTCTTTCTGGTGCTTCCTACTCAGGCTGCAGTTGTCCAATAAATTATTTTGGAAATGGCTTTAGACTTTTTCAATTATAGATTTTTGGCAAGCAGCAGGACTCTTAAAAGAACCACTTTATCATTATGAGAAGATCATAAATGAGAGTTAACTCATAGATACAGTCTTTTGCTAACCATCAGAGGTAATAACAAAAGAAGAGCCACTTTTAAATGGACTGCCAAGGAGGTAGCTAAGGGGAAAAAAAAAACCCAAAAGCACCAAACCTGCCACCAATCCAGGCAAAAAGTATCACACCCTGCATTTCAGCAAATCCTCCTTCAGTCAGATTAGGAATTTAAGCATGAAAAGGCCATGGAAACTTTCAGCTTCAAGGCCAAAGGCTGAACACCTCCTTGAAAGATATTGGAGGACCTCTGCCCCAAGCTTAGATAGTCTGAAAACAGACAGGAGAAGAGGAGCATCTTTATCTCCAAGAAAAAGAGCCAACTTTGCAGGTTAGGGAATCACGCTAAAAACCTAAGACAAGATGCAGCTTTGATATTTCTTGGCAGTTTTCTCCTATAAATATGAAGACCACAAGACATTAAAAAAAGCCCAGAGGGTTCCTGTCTGTTTGTAGTCATGTAAACCACTGCTCATCAGAGTGTCTTTCTGGCCAAAGAACTAAAGCTGTTTCCTTCCTGGCCCCATTTGTTAAAGATTTTTGTCTTTGCTGCTTCACTACATTACAACTGGCTGGGATTTTGCAGGATGTAAGAGGCACTGGAAACCTCTCCCACAACATGATGACATTTATGCACTCTCATCTGGTGTAGCAGAATAAGGAGCATCAGGTTAAGATTCATATTCTCTTTATTGCAGCAAATCTACATGTTTTATACCTGACCATTAGAGCCCACAGTTACCTGATGAAGTCCTGGTAGGTTTTTTTTTCACTGCTGGAAATACATCTATATTATTATCTCAGCCACTTCCCTCACTCTGTGAACAACCTGAAGTTGGGTAATTCAATTTTCCTCTGCCTGTAAAATGGGAGGTTTGATAATTATTGTATTTACCCTACAAACAGCAACACAGCCATTAGATCCATCTCATCTGATAATCTATTGCTCGTTATTACATTGTAACCACTAAGTTTGTGGAAACACAACTTGTAAGTAGCAGGAATGAGGTCTGTGCTCCTGTTCTGGCCAGAGGGAACCATGAAGAGAAGACTGAAGAGCTGGTTTGGCAATGGTACCTCTCACTTTTCAAATCCCAGCCTCCTTTCATACAGCATAAGAGGAAAGAAGAGTGGAATATCAGCTCTGGTCACTGCAGAGCTTCTCTAAAAGCCAATTCCAGCAACTGTGGGTGGAGAAGAAACCAAGGAGATGTCACCCACTAGGGATGCCAGCACCTGTGCAGTCACTTAACTTGGCTTTTAAAGTCCTGTTTTAAAAAAAGAGGCAATTTGATGTGCATTTTGAGCAGTCTAAGGGAAGGTAAGGCTGCACCCTAACTGCTTGCAGTCTCATTTCTGTCTCATAGGATTTCCACCCCACAGTTACCTGTCAGTGACATTAGTTCTGGTGGCCCAAGCCATAATCTCCACACCTTCACCCCTGGTAGCAGAGCCAAACTGTGTGCTGAATTTCCAGCTTGCTGGACACCTACAGACATCATCACAGATAGCAGGAACTTGCTCCTATCAAATTTATTCAAAGCTCTCTCTCCTCCCCATCCTGAAGAACAAAACCCTTAACTGGAGCTCAAAAAGATTCCATCAGCAACTTCCAGAAGAAACAGGTTGATTTACATGAGCTGGGGACTGAACTAGCTGTTCACCTTCAGTCCCCTATTTCAGAAACAACACTGTTATGAATAATCCTTTTATGCTCATACATCTTGTATAAATATCTGTAAATGTGAATAAAAACCAAGGAGAGGGGGGGAATTCATTAAAGTGGTCCCAGGGAATATTATCCCAAGAAATAAGGGACTGCTTGGGAGAGTTGAATTTATTTTACTTAGGGGATTGTGATTTAATTTAATGAAACTGAATATAAAGAAAATTTTCCAAAAAACAATAGGTATATTCTGTGGAAGCATCTTCCTGAGGGAAGCACATGGGAGCATTAGTGTGTTAGGCCAGGTGTCCTAAAAAATGCATTATACTGGTTTTTCTGTATTTTACTGCAAAATTCCTGATAGCTTGGAACCAAGAGTAATCTTTCAACAGAGTTCAGGGTAGGGCCCCCCTGCCCATTATTTTAAGAAAACACAGGGGAGAAATAGCAACTCAAAAAGGATCTGCAGTGATCTCCAAAAGAAAAAAAATCATCCCACTAATGTTTAAGGGACCCATTTAAACCAATTTTTAGAGATAAAACAGTGCATGTGTTGAATTTTCAGTTCAATCACATCGTGTCATCTGGTGGCCGCATGTTTATGGTGGGAATGTAACTTGATGCAGCTCAATAGAGCTTGTGGCAAACTGAGATTTATTACAATTTAAATGATAAAGCACCCAAGAATGCTCAGGCAAGTGGATTATTCCATTGGCTGAATGTTCAGACAAGTATTTTTAGAAAAGAGATGTCAGTTTGAGCACTGTTAGATGCCCCAGTCCATTGTTACTGAAGGGGCTGGGGAATTTCTCTTATGAAGTGGAACTCCTGATGTTACCACAGTGTTTTAGCTGTTTCAAGAGGCTTCTGTAGACCTGGATGTGCCAGGATTTTGTTCATCAAAGGTGGGACCAAGTTCACAGCACACTTTCCTGGGTCTCTTGAAGGAAAGAAGGACTGACTGGAGGTAGAAATCAAGTCCAAGTCCAAATTTTGCCTGCAGTTCAAGTAGGTTCTATTTTTGCTATGTTTTTCTAGGGATGATGATTGCTGAGGAGCAGGAACAGGACTAGAAACTGCCTAGAACACCCTCAAGTCTATGAATGCCAAGTTCTTTGTTCACACCATCCTGCACTCCCATAAATTATCAGCTAGATTCTCCAAGCTGGAAGCTGTTTGGACCCACAGCTCTAGACAGACAGACAGGAAGTGGAAAAACTGTTCCTTTCTTTTGTTTCACAAATATTTTAAAAACAGGCTGTATGCCAAAAATAAAAAAGTTAAAAAAACCCCAAACTATGAAACTAGAATAATTCACAAATAACATGGCACAACAATAAAAGATTGGGCATTACTGTAGTGGATTCTTTATTTCAGCCAAGAAGAGAAAGTGCTAAAATCAACACAAAGGGATCTCATTAGACCATTAGTAGATGAAAGGCTGGTTCCAATCACTTTGGTTTACTCAGCTGGATCTCTTTAGGAGCACTGAATGGTGAGGTGGGGCTTAATTCTTCATTTTTTTGCATGTCTAAGTAGGGCTTGTGGGTGTGTGAAGGTAGGAAAGGAGTATGATGTGTGTGTTTGGAATGATATTATGGCCATCATCTTAGTTCATCTCTTTGATTCCCCAGTCAGAGAAAGTCTTACATTGGCTCCAAAAATTGGTTTCTGTCTTGACAAAAAACTCCACATTTCACATTAAAGCATCAGTAACTTCTGGGAAATAGATTAGATCAAGTTCCAGACTTCCTCTTGATATGGATAAAATATCCAGGAGAATGGGTTTGACTAATCTCAACAGGAAGAGGACCTCCTGCTGAAGAGCTCTTGGTTCAGTGTTTTAACATCTGATCTTACTGTCTCTGGGTCAAAATTATGCCTGGTGCAATTCTGACAATAACATCAGAGTCAGGTAAAGAAAAAAAAAATCCTCCCATTCCATGCATCTTTTTTTCTCATCAACCAAAGCCCATCTCTTAGGAAAGAGGAGAGGCTCTGAAGGTAGAAGAGGGGGAAAAAAGCCAAAACCTGGAAATAAACTCATTAAAAGAAGAACAATTTAAAACAATGAGACCAGGTTAATTGTAGAACCCCCTGGAAAGAGTCAGGGGATGATCACTAGGAAGTTGGATATCTTTTTCTTCTATCAGCAAGCAGGGAAAAGCTAAAGTCTGTATGAAAAGATATTCTGGCCCAGGAAATATATAAAAAAAGAGGGGCAGGCTGCTACCAAAAATGCCAACATTTGGTTCAGTTCATGAGCTTGAACTCAGATGAAGGTGGTGCAGATGGGTCTAAAAGCCATTCAAGCTCCAAACAGAGAACACTCAACATTTAAAACTGTTTTATAGAGAGAGATAAGGAGTCAACAAGTCACAGAGCTCTGAGCTGAGAGCTACTGAAGGCTTTATCCCTCCCCTCTGCATTACCTATGGTCAAGGTGCCTCCACAAGCACAGATGAAAAATGCAAAGGAAACATTTTGAAACTCAGGGTGCATTAGAGAAGTGATTGCAGGCCCTGTGATTTATAGCTGCAGTAATGGACTGGATCTCAGAAAAAAACTGAAATCCAATTATCAGCTCTGCCATCTCAGGCAAATTGCTTAAGCCAAACTTTCTAATCAGTGCTTTAGGTCGGGTTGATTTTCAGAGGTGCTCAATTCCCTATCCCCCCTCTGCACTGAAAGCCAGTAGGCTATCCCCTGCCCCAGAGAAAGGAAAGAAAAAAAATAAAAAAGAAATCAGATTATATTTGATACTTCTGTGCTGGGAGTACTTTTTTTTAATAGTTGGGCTGGGAAATGAAAACTCTTACTCCATGTGCCTATGGCAGGGGGGTTGGAACTCGATGATCTTTAAGGTCCCTTCCAACCCAAACTATTCTATGATTCTATGTTACCAGGAGAACAGAATTGTGGGGAGGAGAATTAAAAAATCCTGACAAGAATGGCCTTGATTCTCTGCCTGTGGTTTCCTCACATGAACAAGGAAGAGGAACATTTCCATACCCACCTCACAAAGGTACCTGTGAGAGTTAATTCTGCAGAAAGAGCCTTGAGATCCACAGAAGGAACTTGCTGTAGAAGTGATGGGTTATTAAACAATGAGGTACAATCATCTGTGAACAAAACACACTCTGATATTGCTCCATATGTTTTATAACATCAGATACATTCCAACCCAGAAAGGATCACATACATCCCAAAATATTTTGTCTTTTTATTGCTGAGGTGAGGAGATATTTCCAAGAACAGTTGTTGTCTCCTTTTTGGGTTCTGAAACCAAAATAGGAATTTTTATTTATTTAATGAGGGATTAGAGGGGAAGAAAAAAGAAAAGTTTCACACAGCCAAAGGAACAGAACTTCTCCCTGGACATCTGACCCTGAACAACAGAGACCTTGGGCTTTTTATCTCAGCTGAAAAGATAAATATGGAAACACACCTCCCCCACTGTCCTGCTGCACTGTCATGGAGGGACTTGGAGAGATTCCTTTAGAAGAAATATTAACTTAAGCTTTGGTTCTGCCACCAGAGTCTCCTTTTGCCTGCCTCCAGCTCCAGTGGATTGGCACCAAATCCACATCCTCAAATACAGAGGCCTCCATGGAAGCACAACAGAGGCTTGTGCTTTTTGCAGCTGGAGTTTGGGGACAGCCTTTCCTAAAATAGGGAGAGAGGAGGAGACTGGAGCAACTTCATTTGCCTTTGCAGTGCCAGTTTGTATGCCATGATTGTAGGAAAAGGAAGCCTTTGGCTGCCTGGAATATGGGTTCTTGATATTCTTACAGAGTACTTCTGGAAATTGTACCAAAATGTCATGTTTTTACTGGGTTTTGATAACTATTTTTAACTCTTCTGTTCATATATTCCAAAAGGAACTGAATGCTGACATAAAGACATCTAGAGGGACATCACTACTTCAAAAGCAGGGCTTCCCTCCTCCTCCTCCTCCAATTATGTTTCAGCATCTTTCAAAATCCACCCTGTAGCCCAAAACTACACATGGGATGTCAGGTCACTTGAAAAAGATCAGAGGGGGATGAAGGAGAAGAGGAATTAAGCTAAAGCTGCACTGCTATGTTTCATAGGTAATTCAGAAATAAAAGGAAGAAATAGTTTTCATAAGTTGTAATCTATTTGGGCCCTCAACAACGAGATGCAACACATTTTAAATCACCTTATGCTGTCACTCATGACAAGGAAACACAAGTCTGATGGCAGATTTTTATCAACCTGTGTGTGAGGAGCTCCATGAACCCATCAAATCCCTTCCCGAGGTGGTATCCCTCCCCCCATCCCAACCCCAGGAAGAACCCAGCCCCAACCACTCCATCCTCACCTTGCAGGGAATCAGGAGCTCTAGAAGCCAGGGAACACCCCAGTGGAAAGAAAGGGGTGATCAAATGAGACAAACACACTTTGAGTAACTGATTTACAGATTGACCATTTACTGGACTCCTTGTGAATAACCAAGTATGCTCTTTGCAAGTTCAGACATGATACAAACACTCAGGAACAGCAAAATCAAAGTCCACCAGCTGGGGATTTTTTTTTTATCCTTTCCATTTTTGGTCCTTCCTGGAGAAGCTGGAATCCAGGTGATATCAGGGCTTTATCCAGAAATGATGAGTCCATGGACTGAGCGAGGACTCTTCCCCTGGTTCTCAGCTCCTCAACATCTGATGCTTCACAGCATTTCTTGTGTAATTCATCTTAAAAGTGGAGTTACCAGCAGGGCAGTCAAGTGAGAAGGATGTAACAGCCTGTGATCACCAGCCACAGCTTCCACGGAAGAGAAGCCACTGGCTCAGCTTTGTGTAGTAGCCAGAGGGAGCTGTTTGGAGACTTCTCTCAGGAGCTGACTTGGCTTATCCTCCTCTTTGCCACACAGGACACCCAAGGGCACCCCTTCTGTCCCATCTTCCAAAGCAAATGCAGCAAATAGCACCAAGTTGCAGGCAAGTTGACTGTTTGACATGAGTAGCCACACTCCAGGAGTCAGCAGCAGCAAGAAAGAAATTCTGTCCAAGTAAATCTACACCAAACCATTCCCCAGCAGTCGCTGCTGGAGACTGCCCTGTGCCTAAAGAACAGCATGAGAAGCACACATTGCCCAGCAAAGCCCATGTTGCATCTTTTTTATCCCATTCCTCAAAGAACATGCAATTTACATCCAGTGGTACCATCAGCCCAGTGTTCAGACACTGCTGCATGTGGACCTCTGTGAGCTCCACACAGGTACAAGGGCCAGCAAAGCAATGACTCTGTGTCAGATATTTCAGTCAAGGAGTACAGACATTCATGGGAAGAGCTGTCAAACAGAAACAACTGCAGTACTCTCAGCCTTCCACAGTCACTTGGACTACTTGGATTAATCTTTCATCTTGAAAAACATCTTTTTTTTTAATCACTTGTAACGCCCTTGTATATCAAATGCAGTTGCCAGAGCACTGGGTGAATGGTACAAAAACAAAGGAGAAAAAAAAAAGCATGAATTTGCTCACAGATATAACATATTCTTTCATGATCACATTGGGGAGAGAGAGGGCATGAAAAGGTCCTTGGGAACATCAGCAATCTCATGTTTAACCTGTAGGGTTGCAAAGAGGAAGAATACTATCAAGCACTGCAGCCCTGTAAACCAGGAGATGAGAATTATTGCTTTGCTAATGACATGCTGCACTTCCTTGGGAAATCCAATTTATAGGTGCCTTTTCTCCTCACATTCTACCCTGTATAAATCAGTTTCCATCTCTTCAGGGCAGGGAGAAGTCCTATTCCCTGTAGCAGGGACACTGCACCCTGTAATTTCAGAAGGAGCCTGGAAGTTCTACCTCACGAGCACAATAAATAGGGACAACCATGGCATCTTAGCCCACAGCATTTGCCTGGGCTGTGCATGGAGTCAATGAGAACCACATTGGTAGCAAAATTGTCAAGTTCAGGTTGGGCCCAGAGTAAAATCAGGAACTGGTGCTATATCTAAAAAGCTGGTGGCACATCTTCCACTTTAAAGCTGAGTTTTTTCCTTTGACTGACTGGCAAAGTCAAATTTTCAGACAAGCCTTTGTCTGGCAGAGGAAAATGCAACCTTGAATATATCAAATACAGAGGCAGTAAATCACAGATTGTAAATGCATCACATGGATCTGTGGGTACATTTAGATCGAGGGAATATAATGAGGTATCTTGAATAATGCAATGAGGTATTCTGAGTAATATCTGATGCACCAAATTACTGAGAACATGGCTAATAGTTCTCCAGGAGCATGATACTGCAGCCTGATCTATAAGATCCACAGATTGCCAGCCTGGAACATATACAGCCACTGAATCCAGTTTAAAAACTCATGTTTAAAAACATCATGTTTAAAAACATCTAGAGAAAAAAAAAGTTCCCCAGAAAGGCATAGTTCTAGTTCTGAAGACCTACACTAACCCTGCTGGTGAGGATGGAGTTCCTCCCAGTTTGTACCACTGGCAAATGAGACAAGGCTCTGGCCTTGAAGTAACAGTCCATGCTAAACCAGAGGTCTCAGACTCTTGACACATATTTCTTAATGCCTGAAAAGCTGAAAACAGGCAATCTTGGTCCCTAATTATCTCTATAAATAAGGCAGTAAGGATGTTGGACTCCAGAATCCACTCACCAACTCCACATCCAAATGAGTCAGCCTCATCACAATCAGCCCCAGAAAGGCTCATAGCTGATCATTTAAAGTCTTAAATGCATCAGTTACAACAGAGCTGGCTTTTCTCAAGCTATCATCTTTTCCTAATATTGAAAATATTACATATTCTCATTCCCTAAATACCTTCTGTAGAAAATCCTATCTTGAGAAACAGCCCAATTAAACGTGCAACTATTTGTAACCTTTTTGTGTAATAGGATCAGACAGGGGAGGAGTGGCAAAACTGGAAAATATAGGATCTTTGGGAAATGCAGCATATTATTAGGTTTGATGAGAACCATTTTCTTGATGGCCTCTGAAAGATCTTTGTGCTAATTAGCTAAGAATACTACTGAATTATTTAATTATCTCTACTTTTGTGCAATAAAATATGTTGTCATATCACACACTCTATCTTGCTGCTGCTGTTCATACTTAATGATGCCTTTATAGTTAGTGATTTCCTTTGTTCTCCCTCTGTAAGTGGTTTTTGGTGGTGCTGGAGAAGGGGAGGGAGCAGAGAGGGGGAAGGCGGAGGGAAAATATCAATTTTAAAATAAATTTTATATGCAGGAAAAAATCTTTCCATGCTCTTAGCTCCAGGTCCCTGTGCAACAGGCAAAGTGGGTTCTGATGCTACAGCAAACCCTTGTACTTACAGCTCCTCTTACAAGGAGCATTTTCCAGAGCAAGAGCAAAGAAACCTCGGCTTCAGAAAAATTTTAAAGCAGCAAGGAATGTTTTTAACAAGGACGAGGTAAATTATGATAATTACTCTGACTGGTAGGGTCCTTAAGCATTACTAATTAGCATTTATTGCCTGGATCATTGAAACAATGTGTGTGTTCCCAAGAGTGAAGAAGAACTGGGATGCTCTTTCCTTCTGAGCCCTGGGAAAAAGGCAAGGGGCAGGAGAAGTGAGAGTGGGTGGCAGAGGGGCTCTTCTCCTCATCTGGGCTGGGAAATTTGCTTCTATTTCAAACTTCTTAACTCTGACTTCCACCTTACTGGCAGAAAATTGGGGAAGCACAACTGGAAAGCAGCCATTAGAACAGCCAAAATCGTTTTACTAAGGTCAGAGGTACAAATTAACAATTACCACATAACATGGGTCTTCTATTATTGCTGGAGTTGTGCAAAGATGCACCATGAATAAATATTTCATTATTTTAAACTCCTCAAGTATGGCTTTAGACTTCATTGCAGAGGAATCAAAGGGTTAACAAATTCAAAGAAAAGCTATATTATGCCATTTTCAAATACCTTTTTGGCTGGGTTGCTGTTACTTTGTGAAGAGGCTGCAATCACATTTCAACATGAAATTTTCATATCAAACATTTATAGTGCAAAGTTTGGAAGGAGAAACTGATCAGAAACTAATCAATCCTCTAATCAGCACTGGCCACTACGTAGTATCTCAAGGATAATTTGGTACCTGGCCCTATAAATCCTTAGTTACTTTGAAAATTAAGCTGGAAAAAGAGAGAAAGGACAGTAAAAGCATTTCTTCTCCATTTTTTATCTGCAATACTATGCAACGAGGCCCTTGAAATAAAAGAGCAACAATGGAAAACTGCAGAATGCCTTGGACCTTTTTTACCTTTTGCTGCCACCAAGCCCCAACGCCTTTCAACTTGGGAAAGCAAGTTCCAAGTAAGCTACAACGAGGTCAAAATCATGGAGCTAAATGCTACAGTTGCTGCTCAGACAAGTCTCCCAGATGACAGAGTTTGGTAAAAATAACTTCTTTTTTTTTTTAAAGAAAAAAGCCTCACTTTGTTTGTCTTTCTTCTTTATAATTACCCGCATCACCTACTGCACAGACTACCTGGGAATGTGCTGTATTAAATGTCATAGCAGCATATTAGGCATTCTTTTGATTTAAAACAGTCTCAGTCTGTTGTGGGATTTTTCCAGAGCAGAGTAAGATCTTAATTCCTAACTTAGTTAATTAAATTAATGTCTAATATTAATTATTTTCTTCCCTTTCCTTCCTAAAATTGAAAAAAATTTGGCTCATTGTCCCTTACTTCCTTCCATTCCAGTGAAAATGTACAAATATTATTGAAATTATCATTGAAGGAACTGTGTAGTGCTAAGAGGAGAAAGTCTTAGAAGCTTCACAACAAAGCAAAAATAAAACTAAAATGCAAGAGCCCTCTTTGTGTCTGCGGAAGGTGGAATTTAAGAAAAAAAAAAAATGCCGCAGGAGTAGTTCTGGACTGATTTGCTTACGAAGAAGTGATTTCGACTGGATATTTATAATGCAATTAAGTTTCAATAAGGCTGACATTTCTTCAGATCACAGACAAAAAAAATCTGGCTGAGAAACCCCACTGAACCCGCACGCCCCGAGCAGCGAGTGAGGCAGGCAGCGCTGCCAGGCTGGGAGGGAAAACCGCATTACATTTCAGTTATTCCTTCTTGAAAAAAGAAAAAAAAAAANACCGCGGAGACAAAGCGGTTCCGCAGCCCGCGGGGGGTTCCGCGGACGCGCTGGGGTCCCCTCCGTGCACCCTCCCAGCCGAGGAAATGCGGAGGGGGGGGAGGTGGGGGTCAGGTAAAGCGGAGAGACCCTCACAGACAAAAGCCCTTCTCCGCGGTAAAAAAGAAGATTGAGGAAGAAAAAGAAAAAGAAAAAAAAAACGAAAAAGAAAAAGGATAAAGAAAAAAGATAAAGAAAAAGGA
>VZTY01026117.1:58584-80175 GCA_013400935.1 Turnix velox
AAAAAAAAAAAGAGGCATAATTTTCTTTTGATCATAGCCATGTATTTAACTCAGCTTGCTGCTTTGGGATCATTCAAGCCAGGCACTACAAGAAGAAAACACAAATGGCAACATCCCCTGGCACTGTGACCACCAGGAATTTGTAATTTAAACAGAGAAAGTCTGAGGGGTTTCCACAACTCCTCATATTTCCCTTTTGTTCTGTTAGTTGGGGAAGTTTTTTTTTTTGAGTGAAATAATCACAACCTAAAGAGGCCTGAAAATCGTTCCTACCAGTAAAAAGGGGCCAAGGCTCTGCAGCCTGTTTAGTTCTGAGCTGTGTTCATACTACCAGTGTGAAAGGTTAAAAATGAAAAAAAAAAAAAACCCAAAATGTCAGAATTAGGGCTAAATTCAGAGCAGTCACGAAATAAACACTTGTCCACTCTAAACTACACCAGAAGATTGAAGCTTCTTTCATGTGGCCATTTAATAAAGCAGCAGCTGATAATATTTATCTGCTACCATGCTGAGGTGAGTATAAATTAATTGTTAGCCCCTTCATCAATCCTCTCAGGGACCTGGTTTGCAGGAAAAGTTCTTGCAGAAAAGGATTGAGAGGAAGTTTGCAGAGGGAAGCTGGAAAACAGAAAGGAAGAACGAGTTTAATCACAGAGACAGGTTCAAAGGAAGAAACCTTGGTAGGTGCACACTTAAAGCTGAAAGCAGAGAAAAGTTCATAATCTGTTAAAAAGAGCTTCTCAGTGGAGAAAGAAGTATTTACTAACACCAGTGAAGAATTCCAGCAATGTGAAGAAAGGTACAAATTCATATTATGGGTCACATTCTATCAGGTGAGGAGTTTGACAACCAAAATCTATTAATTTCAACTTGGCTTTGTACACCACTGACCACCTGCACATCAAGTCAGTGATCTCACCTTCCCCATAATACAGAGGAATCATGATGATGCTTACCACATCCTTGGGGTGTTCTGAGGTCCTCAGAAGGAAGCAGCTACATCCAGATTACTTTTGCTGTCCTCATCTGATACCCTGCTAGTCAACACAGAGGATGGAGTGAGGTTGAAGATCATGTAAATTCCCTTTCATCACCAACAACCTCTTTTAACCCGACTCACCCACCAACTTTCACTGCCAATCCCAGTATCAAAGGAAGAGTATGAAAAGTGGGAAGGCAGGACCCTGGAGTTATGTGTGTTTAGTCTACAGGGAGTTCATCTGGCCTTATCTGTGAGCTTCTCCTATCCATACAGGATTTATCCACACTTTGAAACTTGAATTTATGTGGATGAAGTCATGCAAAAAGCTATTACATCTTCTCTTGCATGATTTTCCATTTCCATATCACACAAAGCAACCAAAACCCCTTGTATTTCACATGGTTTCAGGTCCACTAGAAGTTTCAAATAAAACTCTATGCATTTAAATATGATGAAGGCTCCAGGAACCTCACTAAAACTTCAGATAAGTCACCAGTACTGGGGTTATTTAAAAGATAAAACAAAGAACTGTTTTTCAGGTTTTTTAGTACTCCAGCTACAGCCTGCACTTGACAGAATTTGTTAAAAAAAAAGAAAAGATCAAACAACACCTGGAAGCACATTCCTCTCAAGAAAAAAAATAAACAAATAACTTGTCTCAGCCACTACTTAAGAAGTAAACAAAAAGATACAACACCAAAATATTAACCACAGCTGGTTGGTGGGTCCAAGACACCAACAGGGCAGAAGCTGGCACAGGACCAGCCAGAGGAATCCCAAATCAGTGGTGATGACAGTGGTGAGAATTCAAGAGACCTGTTCCTATTCCCAGTCCTGCCACTTGACGTGCTAAGTGGCTTGGGAAAGTCTCTCTGGCTTCTGAGCTTCCTCTTCTGCCTGCCTTATCTGTTTAGACCACAAGCTCCTGGGGACAGGGAGTCTCTTCACACAGAGTATCTACAGGATGCCAAGTCATTTTGGGAGTGCTGTCAAAGATGTATCAAGCCTGGGTAGTGCATCTCAGGGGTGAGAAACTGGTGGCCCTTCCCTCTTGTGAAACCAGACAGAGGTCTGAACATCCAGTGCCTTGGGCTCAGTGGTGTTAAGAGCACATTAAACATTAGGAAGGAGTGATGGATGAAAATTGGAAGAAGGGAGATTTAGGCTGGGTATAAGAAAGAAGTTCTTTACTGTGAGGGTGGTGAGTCACTGGAACACACTGCCCAGAGAGGTTGTGGATGCCCCCTCCCTGGAGGTGTTTAAGGCCAGGCTGGATGAGGCATTGAGCAACCTGGTCTAGTGAGGGGTTGGAACTAGATGATCTTGAAGGTCCCTTCCAACACAAACCATTCTATGATTCTATAAGGCTCACATCAAGAGGTGTGAACAATGATGAATGTCAGAAGGTGAGGAAGACTCAGCAAGCTCTGAGGACTTACATTTGGCCCCTCAGACGTCGCTCAGTCTGTGTGTGCCAGAAATAGCAGCAGGACGCAGGCGCAGCAGCCTGTCTCCTGCTCCTGGTGCCAGTCCTTGCTTCTGCATCACTTAACACTGCACTTCAGGCTCTAGTACACCCTAAACTTAACTGTAGCTGTTTTTACAAAACATAAAGACAGTGTAACATTTGCATGAGATGTAAAACAAACAAAAAAAACCCCCACCTCCAAACAGAACAATGTGAATTTCAGATTCCTCATTACAATAACAAACTGCAACATAAAGACAGTGTAACATTTGTAGGAGATGTAAAGGAAACAAAAAAAAAACCCCAAACAGAACAATGTGAATTTCAGATTCCTCATTACAATAACAAACTGCCTGCTTAGTAAGACTAGTAATAATCTTTTCAAGTTGATACTGTTTGTATAAAAGCAGGATTAAGATTGTAAATATTTTAAGTGTGCAGCTAATTAATGACTATGTCACATGGAGGTGGGCCATATGAAACATTTCTTAAGAGAGATCTACAGTATGGTCACTTGCAATTCCAACATTGTCTCTGAACAAGTCATATATAATCTGTTCCTCTGTCCTTACAATATTTCTTATGAAGAACAAGGACCTCTATTTTATAGACAGTGAATAAACACAAAGAACAATAAGTGACTCAACCAAGAGCCCATAGGAATCCTGTAGCAGAACTTCAGTGTCTGCACCAAAGGCTTAATAAAAAGAAACAAAAATTGTACCACTAGAAGGGTAGAGGCTGTGCACAGTCTTGGCCCCATTAATAATAAAACAAGACAGGCCCCATGAGCTGAATACAAACAGGAATCCCTCACAGTGGAGACAATTTTAAAATTACAAAGCTAATTCACCTGGTGTCTCAGAGAAATCCAAACTTACGATTCCCAGGAATGATGTTAAACAGCTGCTCCCTGGGTGCCTGTGACCACAAAGAACCACGATTTTAAACTCCAGAGCACAGAGAAAGCCCTCCCAAACCAGCCTAGAGCTGGGATGATTCAGTAGCAACACTTAATTCTAATTACTTTGCCCACATAGGAGGCTTCATGCTTCATGTGAGAACAGGCTGGCCACATGGAACCAACTGCAGCAGAAGTCCCAAGTCATTATCTGATCACTTTCCTGCTTAATTGTCATTTTTAATTACTTGCATGATAACAACAGGAAAAAAAAAATCAATCTAGCAACGGAAATCTATTCTTTGAGCAACTTCTGCCTTTTCTCTTAGATGCAAACTATTGCTATATAAGCCATTCCTGATTAACATGGGGCCCTCATGGGAAAGCCACTGCCTGTCTACTGATTTAATTTCCTACGTCATCTCTTCTTCAACTGACAGTTCAAGTCCCTAAAAAGTAAGGGCAAAAGATCCCTTATTTTATCATTACAAGATGACATTGTCTTCTCCCTTGCTGTTTTCTTTCAGGAAGATATATTAGCACTACATTCACTCCTCCATGCAGTGGGATTTCTTAAATAAAAACGTATGTTCTATATGTATGGACTTGGAACCAAGGCTGTATTAGTCTATTAACTATCCACATTTGCTTCAGACTTGGCCAGCCACCTAGAAAACCTGCCAAGACCTTTCTGGCAACCTTCTCCCAACAGTTCCAGGAAAACATGGAATATTCAAAGAATTTTAGGCCTCCCAACCTCGTTTGTCACCACTCTCCTTGCCCACTTAAAACTAAATCACAGGCAAATTGCTCTAGTGTCCATTAAAGATTTAAAAAAAGGCCTTCTCCCCAGCAGGGTATCTGAGGACAAATCTGTGTTAATATATAATGCAAAGCCTGCGTTAATATGTAATGCAATGTGGCATGAGGCAGACCATGGGCTTTGAGACAAGTGAAGCAGCTGCTTTACAAACTTTGAGCTTCCCAAGTGAATTCTGTCCTCTTTGGAGTTTCTGAACCTCTCTCTGATCAGCGAGCAAAGGAGAGATTAGTTTGGTCCTCACTAGAAAATTGCTATGGAGTTGGAAGGGACCTTTCAGATTGAGTCCAACCATCAGCCCAACTCTGACGAGCCTCATACCTGGACAAGGAATTGAACACTTGACCCTCAAATTAAGAGTCTGATGCTCTCCCAACTGAGCTTGTAGATAACCTAACTCATAGATTTCAAAATGACCAAATGACATGATTCTGTACCTGAGATCCAGAGCATTTCCTTAATACATTAGGAAAGCCCTAATGAAACCCCACGAGCTGTGTGTCACACCTGTGACAAAGACAAGCTGAGAGAAATCACAGTCCTGTCATCAGACCTTGGCAAAGGGTGGAAGGAAAGATGGCAGCAGGGTGACTCACACATGAAGGGGGCCAGAGAGGGACCATGGAGAACCCTGCACCACAACAATTCCTCCTCTGTGGTTTGATACAGCAGACTGGCTACCCAAATGTGGGAACCAACAAGAACAGATTTCAAAATGACCAAATGACATGATTCTGTACCTGAGATCCAGAGCAAGATTCACTCAAATGGCAACTGGAAGCATTCTCTTTGCAGCCAAAACCAGAATCTAACTCCTTCTAAAGCCACAGCAGCAAAAGGAGACAAATCCTGCTGTCATCTGCACGAACTTATTACTAACTGAGAACAAAAAACTGGCCCATCTCACTTGCACAGCTTCCCCCAGTTTTAAAACACAAGAGAAGCAAGCTTTAAATACTATGAAGAGGGTTTTTTATTACACAGGGAAAAAGCCTCCCTGAGATTTCAGATGTCAAATAGTCTGTCTTAATTCCAAGCACTAATTTATGGATGAAACGTTTAACCCTTGACTTCAATATGGATTGAGAGTTGCTTGTTGCTGAAAACTGACAGATCTGTTCTTCCCCACAGCCCTGCAATCATGGCCCCACTGGAGCATCTCTACATGCCACTGGGAAACTCCTGGCTTATGTCTGGTGCAGAACTGACTCACTGCACACTGTTAGGCTTCCACCTTGCACCCTCTTAGTCTAGGAAGTTACCACTCCAGATAACCTTTCCTGGCTCTTCAGCTCCTTAGTCACCATAGGTTTGCAACTTACTACTGTGCAGGCATCTGACAAACATATATAAAGGTCTACAGATGTATTTCTATAAGTGTTAGCACCACATCAGAATGTCTTATGAGATCCTCACAATTGAAATACTCAACAGTGAGCTGATGTGCACATTTCCTGAGAGGCCACATGCATCACAAAGTGGAAAATGGAATCATAGAATGGTTTGGGTTGGAAGAGACCTTAAAGATCATCTAGTTCCAACCCCTCTGCCATAGGCAGGGACAACTCCTACTAGATCAAGTTGCTCAATACCTCATCCAGCCTGGCCTTAAACACCTCCAGGAATTGAAGGGGGCATCCACAACCTCTCTGGTCAACCTGTTCCAGTGTCTTAAAAAATATTTAGTAATTGAAAAGGCTTTCCTGGACACTGACAGTTTCATGTGTAAAAAAATGGCTCATTCACAAAAGTGCTCTCACACTACAATTGTTAGAAATGACACTCACACATCACTGTTAATTATAAATGACTTGATCCTGACATTTCCTTAATACATTAGGAAAGCCCTAATGAAACCCCACGAGCTGTGTGTCACACCTGTGACAAAGACAAGCTGAGAGAAATCACAGTCCTGTCATCAGACCTTGGCAAAGGGTGGAAGGAAAGATGGCAGCAGGGTGACTCACACATGAAGGGGGCCAGAGAGGGACCATGGAGAACCCTGCACCACAACAATTCCTCCTCTGTGGTTTGATACAGTGGTCTGGCTACCCAAATGTGGGAACCTACAAGAACATATGGAGAAAACAGAAATAAAGGACTCTGTATTGGCTATACCTACACTGCTCCTAAACAGTACTCTTAAGAGAGGTCTTGAGAATGGGGGAATTTTTCCTTAAAAAGAGACAAAGTGGTTGTACATTGAAATATGGCTGGCAGGAGCCAGGAAGCAGCTTCAGTAAACCAGCAATAAGGTCCTCACCTGTGGGGTGACAGCTCTTTCCCCAGAGGAAAGTGAATTCATCCTTAAGTAGCATCTCCCTCTTGCTTTTTAAGAAAAAAAATTTGCATGGATTATTTCTAGCCAGTGGCACTTCATTTGCAGAACACCTCAATCTTGGATCACCCAACAGGAGAGGAAGCTGTTTTTTCTATAAATTTGAGGAGGAAGCAGGGAGAGATGGCTGCAAGGAGGAGCCCTTGTATATAACATGAAAGACAGAGTTTCCATTTCTTTCCATATGTGCCCCAGAAACCTGATTCTTGAACTTATTTAACCAAGAAACAGGGCCATGACATTGCACAAAGAGGCTAATTTCATCCTATTACATGTAGAAAAAAAACCTATTTGCTCAGGGAGAACACATTTTATATTTTGAAGATATAAATCTAAATATATTCAGCTGGGACTGCCTGGAGCATCAGTGGAGTCACGGCAACTAGAAGTTTTGTCTTGCTTAAAAATAAAGGAAAAAAAAAAAAGAGCAGAGGGGGTATTCCCAAATAAAACCTTTACAATCTTCCACTGCTATGGGAAATTCACAGATGTCAGATTTCCTTTCTGTTCCAGTTTAAACTGGAAGCTTTCAGCTCAAGGCTAAATCTTGGTAGCTCAACACCACACACAGACAAGTTTGTCTCACCTGGCTTCATATCTAAGCCACCAAGCAATGAAAAGGGAAAAAGCATGAGAAGGAAAAAATTAGTCAGAAAGAGATGCATGTTCAGATCTCTTCTCTGGCCTCAGACTGCTCATTTCCAACAGAAAAGTTCCACATATTGAGCTGGAGCTGGTCCACACCAGTAAATTCTTCTACTTTCCAATTGCACTGTGCAGTATCTACACCTAATTCAAGGGACATCTGTTTCCCTTATAGGTTATAGTTTTTGACTCTTAACATACACAAAAAGCACTTCCTTCTCCAGTAATTTACAACTTCAATAGGAAAGAGGAGCAGCATTTCTGAGGTCTGGGCTGTGTAATGGAATTGTCTTATTTTTAACTGTCTGAGCAGCTTTCAAGCAGAAGCGTGTTAGAATTCATATTAATTTGTGCAGCACCCTATCATCATCATCATCATCATTTAGCTCCCAAGGTTGCTGTGCTTGGAATTCCAGTTATGACATGAATTCTATACATTTTATACAGATTTATAAATGGCATCAATAGAACACTTAAGGCCTTATTCATTAAACAATGAGTCATTCTGGCACTCCATTCTATTTCATCCCAGTGCTTACAAAACTTTTATGTACAAATTTGACTGCACTTAATGCATCTGATTTAGCAGCACAAGTGTTGCAGCACAGTTTCATTTGGGTGTGGAAATAGATGAAAGGGGTTGTTTAAAAAAAAGAGAGAAAAAAGTCCCTCTAATGGTGAAAGTTTCTCAATTTCAGCCAAGGGGACTGCAAGCAATTGGGTCCCAATTTTGTGGGCAAGGAGACACACTCCTTCTTCAGGACTGTCAGGTTGTCATCTTCCACAAGTCTCAAAGGCAGGTGAAAACACAAAGCAAAAGAAAATTTGCAATACTGCACCACTGCCAGTAAAGCATAGAAAAGATATTTCTAAATCATAGAATCATAGAATAGTTTGGGTTGGAAGGGACCTTAAAGATCATCGAGTTCCAACCCCCCTGCCATAGGCAGGGACACCTCCCACTAGACCAGGCTACACTTCAGCAATGATTCTTCAAAAATAATTTCAGTGGTCCACTACAAGAGGCTTAAAGGTTTCCCACATTGTGCAGTTTATGACTGAACCACTAGCAAGCAAAATAATGATGGTGCAGGACCACAATGTGCATTTTTTTCCAAAATTATTTCCCTAATGACCTAGAGCTTCCAGATGGGCTGGTTATGATGGGTTTCAAATGAGAATTGAGTTGGAAATAAAAAGATTAAGCCAAAATAAAACCTGTCCACCTACCTTGTGGGGATGCATCTCCATTGCTAGGAGCATGCCTACGCTGCAAAACACAGGTTCTTTGTCTGTCAACCCTAGTTTAATCTAGGCAAAACACATAAAACTAGTGGTGAAGTCATGATGGAATGGGTTTTAGCATGCTCTAGCAACTGGAGTGCAAAGTCTTTAGGATAATGCTGGTCACCAGCCAGTGGGAATCTGTTTGGACTCTTCTCATTTCTTCATTTAACCCAGTTAACCCACACAAACTTGCACACACTACAAACTGCTCTCCATTCTGGACACCTCAGCACATAGGGCTCTATTTTACCTTCTCTTTGTCCTTTCAACCTTCCTCCTGACTGCTGGATATATGGCTCTAATTTCTTTAAAGCTTGCTGGAACATAATAACCTCAGATGTCACTGCTCCTCTGTCACATCTGACTGGGATCAGAAAATGGCCTCAGAAGTTGTTGGGAAGAAAGAAGGTGGAGACATATAAATGTACAGAAGGCAAACAAAAACATCTTCTCATTGGTAACCATTCCAAGACCTCATAATTCATTGTGTGCTTGCTGATACTTATCTCAGCATCAGTACCTATTTTTGGTCTTTATCCTTAATAAATCACAGCAAATTTGGAATCTATTTCTCCACATATTCACATACAACAGGACACTATCTATAAAACAATCACCACTGCAAGAAGAGCACAATACTATCTCTGCCCAGTGTCCAAGAGGGAGAACAGGGATGTGTGCTGAAGTAGAGTGAACCACCTCATTTTCAACAATTCTTTCACCATGAAAACCCTACTAACTTCACTCTATGTTACAGACTTAAAGAGACAAAAAAACAAAATCAAAGTTTACATTTCATTATTGTAGGACAAACAAATTTCTGGGAGGTGAATTGTTTCTTTTTTAACTTACATTCCAGCAGAAATATTCTCTGAAAAAACAGTTGCTGTCTCTCTGACTATTCACAGGCTCAACTGAAAAAAAAAATAAATAAATAAAACCAAAACTGGGAATGGAACAGCAATGGAAAACAAGGAAAATAGGACACTTCTGTCTGTTCATCACCCAAGATGGGAGAGACAAAACTGGCAAATAAAGGAACTATTTCAGGGCAAGCCACCTTCCTTGTGCTTCCTTCTCTTTTGATCTGCAGCTCATGAGTTGTTCCTTTACTTGCTGCAAAAGGTCCATATAACTGTAACACTGCCACATTCTCCTAGAAATCTACTTAAATGGCATATGATAGGAGCCATATGATAGAAGCTTAATTACATAGAGGGCATATGGAAGGCATATGACATAAGGACATATGGAAGGCATATGATAGAAGGGCATTCGAGGACATATGATGGAAGTCTAATTAATTGACAATACATTCCTCTCATCAGGGGGAGAGCTGGAATGCTATTCTGTTCTGAACAAAAATATGCACATTGAATTCTGTTTATTGTCAACTTCAACATAGCACTGACCATTCTCCTTCCTAATTAGTGTTCCTCATTCTCTGCTGAAAAATAGATCATTTGATTTACATACGTGACCAACACACAATGTAAAATTAAGTTGGATGGTCTCAAATGCATGCAAATAAATGGTATTTTTCTAAGTTAGGAAGTTCCTTTATCCCTAGACAAAGCAGATCTAAAATCCCACCATTAAAAAAAGAGACAAGACTGTTCTTTTTAGGGAGTTATTGCCACTCATTTGTAAAGTCATTCCTACAGAAGTACCTAAGAGGGGAAAAAAATCAATCCTGATGGACCAGCTCAGCACTGGCTGTGAGTCAATGTGGATTTACAGCTGAAAATTTGCACTTACATCTGCAAAAAGGCTGAGAGGAGGAAGAAGGTGCTGCCTAAAATGTGCCAGAAAGATTCCCTGTTCTTCAATACTTGTGTATGTTTAATGCCTGTGTCTTCACAGAACAGAAGCAGTGTTGTTTTAGCCCTAATACCTGCCTTCTCCTGAAGAACTGCAGAGTTAGAAACCATAGCAGTGATATCTATAACCTCTCTGAAAGTAAGATAAAAATCCCACCTAATCCACTCTCTGAATAACTAACAACTGAGCACTGGGTAACACTCAAAAAGCTTCTCTTTGCTTTCAAGGAGCTGTAGATATTAAAGTTTTTAAGTGTCATTTAATCAGAAAATAAACCTTTATTTTAATACCTTGAAATATTGTTATAATTCTCACACCTTTAGATTAGACCAATTATTAACCCTGTGCCTACCCCTTTTATTTGCTAACTTTACTTACTAGCAAACATCCCCTTGTTCCCAAGAAGTAGGACACAAATATTCAGGCAAATAAAACACCAGAGTTCCACAACAGCTAGGTATCCTGGGTATATTCCCTGCATTTTAGACAGAGACTCACCACATGCCCATTCTCCACACAAAATCTGGGGTCCTGGGTCCAAACTGCCACGAGGGAGAAGCAACCCAGCTCTACTGGATGTGTCTAGGAGCATCAGCCTGGAAAACACCTAATTTAACTGCAAAAGCCTGGGAAAACAAACCTCTTAAGAATCACCATTTTATCTGACTGTGACCACTAATGGATATTCCCTAAAAAGAGCTTTCCCCAGCAGTGTGTAGATTTAGGTACTTTCACAACAACCCCCAACGGCTGCTTTATCTGGAGGCATCAGCACCAGCCTCCTACACTTCCTGAGAGACAATGAGTGTGCCAGGTCTCTTAGAGGGCACAGCCTTGTTTAACTCCTGGTGTAAAACTGAGTCAAAGAGCAGTGGGAAGGGAAACCTGCTTATACATCTCTAAGAGAGACAATCCAGGATGCTTTTCATGTTCCCTTTGGAGACTCCAGACTGCTGACCATGAAGGCAGTACTGCTGATATGTTGCCATGGTGCTTTTTAGGAATGTTACACATTGCACTGCTCAAATACTAATAAAGGAAGACAAGCATTACTAGTCCACTGGATTTGCTAAGAACTCCATATATTAGCACCAATAGGTAAAAAAAAATGCCAAGAGAATGAACATTTCTGAGGTTCTAGAGATGCAGAAGAAAAAGAAGGAGTTTTCCAGCTCATCTTACCTGCTCTTTCCTGTTCCATGTGTCCAGAGCAAACACTGCTGAGGAATTATTGTCGCTCATCACGCCGTTCTGTGCAAGACCCAAGGAAAGCTAGGAGGTTGTACAGTTATCTCCCTTGGTGTAATTCTAAACTATACAACCTACTACCTCAACCTGGATGCATGCAGTCAAAAATGCTGAAAGCTACCCATCACTTCACAGCCAACACAAAAGTCAGGGTTTTCTAGTTTTTTAAAAAAAAGCCCTCAAAATCCTCAGTGTGCTAATTTGAAAGCAGTAAAAAAGACACCAAACTCAAATGCAGCTCCCCATGCTGCTTATGTGAGTAGAAAAGACACAGTAAGCCATGATTATTCCTCCTAGATATATAAAAGACCACAGTCACTCTTCACACAAGAAGGAATTTTTTCTCCTTGGCCAAAAAAATGCTTTTCCCCCTCCACAGCAGATGCATCTGCACCACAGTACAGAACATACATGTACATTATTTAAAGCACTTAAAGAAGGCTTAAGATGAAATATGTCCTAACGTGTCTTTTCCTTTTTGAACACATATCATTATTGACCTTGGAATATGCAGCTTGGCTCCTGAATGTTTAAAGGATGATGGCAGAAGTGGGATTAGGAGCAGAACTGCAAGAGAGGTAGACAGTTTTAAGTAAATTTTAGCCTTGCATCCATCCCTTGTTAAGATTAACGATCTCAGAAGTGGAACACTGTGCCTCTCTCAGCAGTCAGAATAAGATGGTGTTCCCTTAACAAGGAACACATTACATTTTTAACTTGTATTAGTTCACAGTCAAACAACCAGGATGTTATCGTTGTGACTCATTCCCATTACCCACCAAGGTATTACTTAAAGCAGTAGGCAGCCTATTTATTATGGCTTACAAACAGGGATTAGCATCTTAAAATATGCTAGTGCAGACAGTGGAACTGAACCAGCCCCGAGATCCTGCCTCTCAGGTGAATGCATCCTCAGACACAGCAGCTCTGTGCTGGGAGGGGATTACAAGGGAATCAAACCCTGTGCACGAATGCTGAGCTCTGCTGAATAGATGGCATCTTGGTTGTTTCTATTTTCTGAGGATAAAGCAGCATTGTTGCCTATGAAAAAGCCAGCTCCCTACCTTTTCGTTCAAAGCCTGACTAGAAATAAAGGAGAAGGGGGTGAGAAATAACACCACTTCTTCAGGATTCAGCTTGCAACAGCAGAAAAAATGCTTGATAAAAACAACCTGTGAGGCTGAAAATGCACATGGTGTCGATAGCATCAGTGGAATTTCTAAGGACTCCATATTCGGTAAAGTTTACTTTGACCTGATAGGCTGTGTGGAAATACAACATATTATTTTAGTTAACTGGCCAGTACAGTATCCCAACAGTGGAGTCACTGTTATCCATTTTATTAGTCAGAGAAGTCATCTAAACACAAATCTGTGGAAGAAAACCAGGAATCTCTGGCCCTACACTCTGACCAGAAGCTTCATCGCTGTCTAAAAGCATCCTGAAACCATCCCAATTCCAAATCATCAAGATTTTAAGATTTTTCTAAACACTAAAGCAGTTTCTGTGCCCTAGGGTCCTACCTAACTCACCCTCTGGTCAATTTTTAGACACCTGTACAGCCTCCTGGCAAATTTCCCTCATTTATGAGAGCCTGGTTTCAGAATAACAGGTATTTTGTTCCCATCATTTCAAGCTCAGCTGAAGCCTGGACAGATAAAAGTGTGTTTTGCATCCCAGAGGAACAGTAATTTCAAGCAGAAAAAAAAGTGTCACACATCTAGTCATTCCATCAATTAGGATGTCTACTGCTGTTACTGACATGAAGAACTGACATCAAATATTAAAACACAAATCATCTAATTACATTATCTCTGCACCCTCACAACTTACATCAATGCCTGGCTCTTTGGAAGCTGCCTGTGTCCTATAAACTTTCTACTGGGAGGGGAGAAAGAGGGATTCACAGTTCTAGGGGCTATTAAGACACTTCCTTTTGGTGGCACGAATCTCCATGTTTGTTTTCTGGTGATTTTTGCCAATTATGTCTTTATCCAATTAGCACAATCATACCTTATTATGTAATTAGAGTAAATATGTAATTTAATGACAATGTTCAATTAGGATTCCTATTGATGCCATGAAAGTTGCTGTTATTTCTTGTGAACCCTGCTACACGTAGGGCTGTGCATTCCCACACAAGTTCATGTGCCCCAGTGCCTATTGTTCCTCAACCCTTTGAGGCCTCCTGCTTTTTCAGAATCACAGAAATGATTTCACACTTCTGTGGACAAAAGGAAATTTCTCTCCCAGCCCAGCTAGTTTTCTTTTAAAGCCACAGTGTAATCAAAAAATTATGTTCTTTTACTTAGTGTCACCCTCTGACTCTGATAGATTGCAGCTGAACTAAAGATGAAAATTACTGGATTTCATGTTCAGTGAATATTTATTTTTAAATGGAGAGGAGATGTCATTGTAGCCATTCTTCCAAGGGTTTCTGTCTCTGAAGTTAACTATTGTAATGATGCAGAAGAAGGAAGAACCCACTTTCACTTGAGGATCCCAGGGAGGCCAAAGGGAGAGTGGAAAGCAGAAAATACTAAGCAAACATATTTCCTTAAGTCACTGAAAAAAAAAAAAACAACCTAAAATAAACACCCAGACCCACAAATGACACTGTTGCAATTTGAGGTCTAAAACCTTGTCTGCTAAAATTTCAGTCTGGAGTCATCTTTTTTATGGTCACTTTCAAAAACCTCAAACAGAAGAAATGTTAGAGTGAAAACAATTCCTTTTGGTCATCTCTCTCATTCAGCTTTACTTGATGGAACTTTGTTAATAGAACTTGGTTGGGAGGAAGGAACCTCAAGAGGTTCAAAGGTTTACTACAGCTCAGAGAGCTCTCCTAAAAGTCTGGCAGACACCCTAAACAGAGTTGGAGCTTCAAGAGGCTGCAAAATAAAGAAAGAAGCCTCATCTGCACTCAGTTTGAAATCCAGTGCAAGTAAATATTTGTGAAGATACCCCAAATTTTTCAACACGTTACAAAAAATGCTCTCTGCCTCAGCTTTTAAGCAAGAGTTACAGCAATCCCAAGATTTACTCAATAGACCACTTAAATATCTGGTACTTTCTAGGGGAAGGGTGGCCATGCTCTTTCCCAGAACCACACAAAACATCTTGTCAGACAACACAGGACACAGATGCTCCATTCTGATTCTAAGGGTGGATATGGGGGATACAAGCAAGGGCTGCAAGGCTGATGAGTCTAGATGACCCCAAAACCTAGAATTCTGTGGCTATTGATGTCACACTCCCAAGTTCCAGAGGCTTCCTGGCTCAAAGGCAGGTGTCTATCTTAGTCTTGGATTCCTCCCCTAAGAACATTTTCTCCTTATTTTCTCCCCTACTGATTAAAAGCAAATAAACAAAAAGAGGGGGAAAAAAAAAATCAGATTACCGAAACAGTTATTTATCTGCCTTTTAAGAGTTTAACCAGATTTTGATTATCTGAATAAGAGTATTTGGATACAGTTCAAATTCCAGGGTACACAATTACACTCTGCTTATCATGAATCCCATTTGCAACTGCATATGGTTATCCTAATTACCCAAATGCTATTGTGTGCTCCTCTGCTGACCAGGGCTCACTGTGCTCCACATCAGAACACACTAGAAAAAGGGGGAACCCACAAATGTAAGAATTTTCAGTGTATACAGCCCAACATGCTCACCTGCAAGACACCTTCCAGGTGAAAAGATGTCAGGAGCAAAAATAAGAAATGACCTTGTTATTTTGAAGAAGAAATACACCATTTACCAAATTTTGGGGAAAAAAAAGTAAGGGGGGTGGGTTTGGTTTTGGAAAAGCTTTGGTTTGCTTCTGCAGACAAGAACTACTGCTTCTGGTTTAAACTTTTTCTCTGGCCAAATGAAACACAACTGTTATAAAGCCTCCCCAGATGCAGATACAGCCATGCAGTTTCACAGGAGGCTTTTTTTTTTCCCCTCATGGGAGGTACTAAAGCAACAACTCTGCCCATTGCTAGAGATAAAGGACCACATTAATTAAGGAACCAATTTTTGGGGAGGATATTGGGATTTTTTTCATTTACCCAAGGCTTTCCTGGTACTTTCTACAGGCAGGTGCTCTGGTTTGTTTCCAGCTACAGCAACTGCCTCCTCATTGCTTTCAGTTCTCCTGCAACATCAAACTGGGTGAAGCATCGGGGACTTCCTGCCCTCAGCACTCCCACAGCCTCTGTGCCTCACTGCCAGATGAAGAGATCTCTGTGCACTTTGCATGGCACTTGGATCAAAGCTGCTGCAGAAACGTAAGCTCTTTATCAACAAAGTGTGGGGGGAAAAAATTCCTAAGAAACATACAGGCAGAAGGCTCCACAGCCTCCAATTAATTTTTTTTTCCATCCTCAAGGGACGGCACATTTCGAGGTGTTTCTGTATGTTTTCTGTTTACTACAAAAAGCGTTTTACTATGCTTCTGTAGTAAAAAGCAAACACGTTAGAAAAGCCTGGAAATTCAGCAAGGAAGAAAAAGAAACTTTTTTTGGATAGCAGCAGTGTGTGTTAAACCAGCCAAGTTCAAACCCAGAAACTTACAAGTGGAAAGACAGACCCTATCTTTGGTAGAATGAACACAGAAAAAGCTGCTGGAAAGAAAGAGTCAGACTTTATTTTGAGTTTACAATCTAATCATTTTCATATAGAAGCTGTATATTGGGGTTTTTTAAAGTGGCTTCTTAAAAAGTAATTGCTTCACTTTCTCAGCTCAAAACTGTTATTTTTATGCAGCAGGTTTTATACTGACTGCTTACATGATAGAGGATTTTTTTCCCCACTCTCGCATTTACAGCATGACTATTTCCCCTTTAAAACTACTTTAAAAGACACAAATACCATGAAATTGGAAGGAATGGGAGTGTATAATAAACCAATTTTTGAGAGAGAATAGGAGTTGGAGGGCCAATACCCTGCTCTGCAAGCCTGCAGCACATCCAGAGATTCAAACTTTCTCAACATAAAGGCCAACAGCAGCATCTATCACTCCCACAAACAAATTGCCACCACTAAGCAAAGAAAGAATAGACCCACGTTACTTTTTTTAAAACAAAAGAATTTTATCTGCTTCTCAACAACATTAAGAACACTCCCTGCCACTTCTTAATAGCCAGTCCCATGCACAAACCTATCTGAGATTTAATTTCTTCAGTCTGACGTCAAATAACTCCCCCAGCCCATTTCACCCTGGCACGAATGGAGTTGCTGGTTTGCAGGAGTGTATTCTAACACACAGCAAAGCTGAAAAGTGATACCATAATTGCAGAATGAGATTTGCAAGCTCTGATTTTATATTTCTTCAAACAAAAGGAGGATGGGGGGGGATAGAGGGATAAAGAAGGCATTGGGAAATAAAAGACAAACAGCAAAGTTGAAGGTTGTCAGTTTAAATGCATAAAGACATGGCTCTGTGTGCTTGCCAGACAGACACATACCTATAGATACAAGCTTGTGTGGAATACAACCACAAGTTCGGATCTACGGGTTTGTGGCAACAGGCAGGGAATCTCTTCTGTAATTTGCTAGGTTTGGGGCTTGGGGTGGGGTTTTTTTGTTTTTTTTTTAAGAGGAAAACCATTTCTGCAAATGAAATTTCAGAGCTGTTAGCAAGCAGCAGCCTTCATTCTCCTCAGTCTCAATAAGCTCCCTCATTTGGAAGATTTGGGGGTATGGGGGGAAGAGCTGCTGATGGAGTTTGCTATAACATGAACTCTTGCTACAGATCACCTCACTCCCATGCAACCTTTTGAAAACAAAAGCAGCAAAACAGATTTTGAAATAAACAAAAGTAAGCAGATCTGTGTTTCTTTCCCTCAAGTGCACTGCTGGACAGATTACACAGCACTGAAGAATTAACAGCCAAGGTTGGAGGTACATTGCTAATTGTGTACCAATTATCAAAGAGCAAACTTTTTGGATGTAGACAGAGTTGCAAAAACATGTGCATCCCCCCCTACTCTGCAAAAAGCTGTCTTGTTTCCATTCTGGCAGCCTGGGTAAAACAGACAGAAGAAACAACTGCAGAAGAGTTGTTTTAACTTTCAGAGAAGTCATTACTAGTCTGGGATTCTATTTTAAAAGAAAAAAAGAATCCTTTCACTCTGCTAAACAATCTAGAAGTCTCCCCCATCTCCAGCTCTCTGTTGTTTCATGGCATTTCTTCCTGAAGTGACAAATAGAAAACTTCTTTAGCATTTTTCTATTAAGTTGTAAATAATTATTGAGGAGCAAAGTTTTGCCACAGCAAGCAAGAAGCTTCCCTGCCTTCCCACAAAGCTTCCAAGTTTTCCTTCCTGCATAACTAACATTTCCCATTAATGAAATTTTATTGGGTGGGCAACTAGGCTGAAAAGCAGCCGGGCTATAAGCTCCACAAAGAATTGGGAACAAAATAAAACTGATAAATTGTTGCCTCAAGTGCCATGTTTTCACTTTCTACCTCTTTTCTTTCTTCAGAAGATAAATTATAGTAATGCAAGCTAATTTTATTCTCTACAAAGTGAAACAGTCAACTCTTGGAAAGTAATATCTGCTTAGATATTCTTAGAAAGTTCCCCCCCTTCTGGAGCAGGTTCTTCAAATAAAATCACTTCAACCTTTCCAGCCTGCTAAGCATACAATTAAAACATATAATTTTCCTTCATTGGAGTTAAAGCTCGGGCTGAGTTAGAAGAAACTCCTGTTGCATCCAGCAATAGAGATGTTAAACTTTCACCATCTGTTCAAAGGTTATCTAAATTGATAATCTAAATTTAGATTCCTCTGCTTATACCCTGATACCTACCTTAAAAGCTCTCAGCACCCAAAACTCATACCAAGAACCGAAGCCGTGGGGGGGGTTCAGCATCTTTGAAAAAAATCAGGACAACCTTAATGTTGGATCTTGAAAGCAAATTTTGGAGCAGCCAGAACTGGGAAAGCTGCTGCTCTGCAGTAACTGTGCAGTGGTCAAGGCAAAGGGTCAGGGATCACGTGGTCCTGCAGACAGAACAGAGTCACATCACGCACAAATACACGTATTGTGCACTTCTCTGGAACACAGCAGCAAACGGAATACAACAAATGTTACCCGACCAAAAATAACCCCTGCCCTCCAACTACAAAGCTCATTTATTTCAGGGAACCTAAGACTGAAACTCAAATTGTCTTTTGGCCCATTCTAATAGGGTCTAATAGGCACAATATTAGAAGCCAGTAACACCACTGCTGCCTGTACTGGTATTTCTTACAATGGCCAGGAATTTTTCCATCAGACTTTTTGAATATCCCTTTCAGGCTATATATATTCATTTGGACCCTAATTTGCATGTCTCTGCTGGCAAAGAAAAACTTAATTTTTTCATATGAGAGGAAAAAAGAAATGATCCTACACATGTCCTATATGGAGGTTACATTTTTTACTGGGTTAATGATCCTACACGTCCTATATGGAGGTTACATTTTTTACTGGTTTTTCCAGTTCTAAAAGTTTTTTTTTTCCCCTTAATAGCTCACAATCTCATCCTCCAACCACTAGAACAGTTCAGCTCCGTGAAGGAAACCAAGATGTAACATTTGGGGGGCCTGTACATACCTCCTTGTGGTACAGGACATGATTCCTCAATTCTGACTGGTCTGAATGGAAGTTGAGGGCACCCAATGTGCTTCAGCAACTGCTCTTTATTACTGAGTTATTGCAGCTCCTCTCAGAAACAGAACCCAGCCAGACTTTCTAAGAGCCCATCACATGTTTCTGAGGGCAGCTGTTAGGTGTTGACCTACGGAGAAAATATGCCCTTTATTTAGTTGCCTAAAGGAAGGCTGATCTCGGCTGCTGTTCTGGCCAACCACCACCTCCTCCTCCCTTGCTACCTGATTGGCTTCGAGAAAACAAAAGGCAAGGAGGAGAGCTCATATTCATTGCCATAGCTTCACTTGTTAAAAAAGGAAAGAGAGAAAAAGAGGGAGAAGCAGTAGCCATCCCTAGAAAAGCACCTGTGTGTGCCAAATAAATCACTCGAGCAGGTCCCCACTCTAAATCTGATCGATCACTTCTGCATTCCTGGGAACCCTGGAGAAAAGCAGCTCCGTGGCACAGAGACCTCAGTCAGTGGCACCTGCATGCTGTAAATTACAAGTATCCAGCTACCAACCCACTCCTTTTTGGAGAAACAAACTCTATGGACAATTTCTGAACTTAACAAGTTTTGGCTTTTTAAGAAGACCTGAATTTATTTATATTCTTGAGTGAACACTGCTTTTTTAAAGATGAATTTTACTCCCATTCAGGGAGACGAAGTGAAAGCCACAGATTATACAAGATTTGGGGTTTGAAACGTTTCCCTACATTGATTAATCATACAGCTATTGTACACTTTGAAAACCTGATGAATATACACACAGTGGCAGAAAATCCATGACAGGCGAACAAATCAATCACCTCCACGCTGCATTTGTCTAGAATGCTAAGATTATAAATAAAAAAGTTTCAACCTGTGCATTAAGGATTGTGTTATTTCTATTAAGGACTGGGATGTCATTATTCTGAGGATAGTTGGTTTCATTATTAATATAATATGTCAATGATGACAGGATCAGCAAGAATCTGGTGCTAGAGCTTGGGACAGCCAAAAAGGTAACGGGAATTTGTTAGTTTTAACACAGCAAAGACTGACATTTCACAGATTTATAGCTGAAGGAATGTAGAAGGAAACATGGAGAAATAAAGTCTCCAAAGACATAACACGGGGTTAGGTCTGTGGGTGGTATTTTCTTGCAGACCACAAAGCAGAAATGCCCTATCCAGGAAAATCGATCATTATGGAATGCATTGTGTGCCTGAGTGAAAAGCTGTTTGCAGCCATTTCATACTTCTACCCCCAAAATAAGACAAATAAGAAACACCACTGCTAAATAATTCCTATTCTTTTCCCTCACCCTTTCCTCCCAGTTTTTAACCAATTCAATCTATTTAGGCCTATGAAAAAAAAAAACAAACATATATATATATACACACACAGACCTCTAACGATTGATTTCTGTACCTCAAATGGTTTTAAGAAATCATAAAGAAAAGGAAGATACTGCCTGGAGAATAAATGAGAAACTAAATTACCTTGGTAGCAACATTTCAACAAGGTTTCTATCGAATGTGTGCTGCCATATTGCTAGGCCCAACTCTTCAAGGGATGTGCTCTGGAAGACAAAATATTTATGGATAATTTCATGGCATATTTTCAAGAAATGGATTCTACCTGTATATATACCCAGAGGCTACAGCTTTTGAAGCAAGAGGACAGACAAGATCCTAGGAGATAAATAACTCCCCTCCCGCCTGATACTCCTATTTTGAAAACAATTTTTGGAAGATTATTTGCCACGCTACACCTTGGATGAATCCCCCCTCCTGCCCTCCCCCAGTTAAAAAAAACCCCACAGTTAAATCTGTGGCAATAAAGCACTTTTCATTCTAACACAAACATTTCAGAAGTTTGCCAATTCTATTACCACCAAAAGCCATTAAGAAAAATAAAGCAACATGGAGGGTGCAAGAGCAAACGCATTCCCTGCTAGTTAGTAACCCGCCTCAACGTCTCAAACTGCTTAGTTATTACATCTAGAGATCCTTAGCCAATTAAAGTTGGATAAAACAGAATCAAAGAGGAGCATCGTTACCTGCTTCTGAGAAGGTTCACCAAGCAAGCATTTTTTAAGCTTTTTGACTCTTTTTAACACTGATACAAGGAATAATTATTTCTCTCTGCCGAGGCGATTGTTAAAAGAAGAAGAAGAAGAAACCCCCGATGGTGGTGGCTTCGTGGATGCTATTCTTTTTTGCACCACAGCAGGATTCTTGGCTGCCAGTCCAAGCTGCTTTCACTTGCCAAGTTTTAAGATGCCGGTTTTGCCTTTCATTTTATTGTTCCTTTCGCAACGTTAAAGACCGACTTAAAAACCCATGCACAGCTGCTATCGGGAAGGAGGGGGAATTATTTGAATTTTGCACAAGAATGGAGATGAGGAAGGAGCGTGCTGTGATGTAACCACAACGACACCCACAGAAATATTTCCAATATTGGGTTGG
>VZTY01026118.1:5746-19420 GCA_013400935.1 Turnix velox
CTGAGTCTGCCTCAATCCCTCCCAGTTTCTCACAGTCCATACCAGTCCATTCCAGTCCCACTCTAGCTCCGAGATGCCCCTCCCTCCAGGGGGACATGAGAATGGCTCAGGCAGTGATCCCCTTCTCTGTATCAGCACGGAATGAGGTTGGTGGCCATTCCAGTAATTTCTAGCCTGCTTAGTTCAAGCCCCTCAGCTGGACACTGCCCTGTGATACAGGAAACTGAAACATGATCACAATCATCCCAAGTTTCCCAATCTCCAGCTTGTTCTAAACTAGGACAACACACAAGATTGAGCAACCTGGTGTAGTGAGAGATGTCCCTACCCATGGCAGAGGGGTTGGAACTAGATGATCTTGAAGGTCCCTTCCAACCCAAACCATTCTATGATAATTTCTTCCAAAATCTGCCTAAAAAGCCACACAGTAATGGGGAGTGACAGGACCACCATGAGCAGCATCTCCCAGGGAACCCAGTTCCCCAAATCTTCATTCAGGATCCTACTAATTATCCACCAGGACTAACCCAAGGAGGTGAAACTGCTGAAGGGTTGGAGGGGGGGAGGGAAGAGGAAAGGTTGTTTTGCCACAGGGAGGTGATTTCAATTAACCTTGCAAAGGGTGAACTCATTTTCCCGCCTGCCTGAGGGATTTTTATTTTTTTTTCCCTGCTCCACCTCTTCTCCAGGCAAGTTCTGAGGGCACCAGTTGCCTGCACAAAGCAAACCCAGCAGAGAAGATGCTCTCTGTAGAGCTTGAAAAATTATTATTTGAGGAATTAGTAGCAGGAAAAAGCAACATCTCGAACAAATCCAACACTTCAGGGAAGAGTTTTTTCCAGTTTCACGTTGAAAATTATAATAAAAAAACATTGGGAGGTGTCCCTACCTATGAGAGGGGGTTGGAACTAGATGATCTTGAAGTTCCTTTCCAACACAAAATATTTTATGATTCTATGATTTAATTTTCTGTATTTTCATGGCTATGACAACACAGAGAATCTCTGCCTAACTAGAAGAGGCGTTAAAACAAATAAAACTTATTTAAACCCTCAAGATTTCTTAGGATAACACAACATCATCACAAAGCAAACAGGGAAATTCTCTTTAAATAAAGAAGAGGTTGCAGAGAACACTCCAGAACAAGTCCCTGGGGATATGAGAAGGGAAAGGAATTCCTTTTGCTCTTCCCATCCCTGCTCCAACCACCCTAGGACAACATCTCAGGAAGATGTGGTGCCCAAGCAATTCCTTGGGGGGTAAAACCTGGATTTTGGGAAATCTGTGTTCATTTGGAATTATAGGATTTATGGAGTGCACTTTTTCCTGCATAAATAAGAGGGAGTTTAATGCTATAAAACAAATTCAGACCCAGTAATCAGAGGAAGGGGGAGAAAAGCAAGGTCAAGAAAGAAGAAAGGAAGAAAATTACTGTAATATCTTACCTTTACTGCAAGTATTTTTCCACTGGGGACGTGATATGCCCTGCACAAGGGGGGGAAAAAAAAATTAAATAACTTGAGATGACATAAAAATTACCTCCATACAGATGTGCACCACGTGGGTACTAATTTCACAGAAAAATGAACTTGCAGATAAAATCCACCCATTTCTCCAGAAAACTGATGAAAGCAATGAATCAAGAGAATGTACTTACAATGCTGCTTTAAAAATTGCCTGTTTTGTATAAAATTTACACTTTGAGGACTTGCATGCAGCATAAAAGCAAACTTCCCATTTATCTGCTTGCAGTTTCTTTTAATACAACACAATTATAAATATTACTCAGAATTTTCATGGAAAACAAGGTTTATCACACAACTTTGTCCATCCTAAGGGTATATTTAGTGAAAAGAGAGGGAGATAAAAGGGATATCAATTAAACAAGTTAATAACTAGTACTTTTTACCATAACCTAAGGACCCAGAGAAAACATCAGTGGAAACAACTTTCTGTATTTCTATTTAATATTAGTGCACAGCTATTATGATAGAAAACAATAGAGTTGATACAAACCACAAATAATTTCTCCCATTATTTCAGGAGCTGTTTATCTTAATTTCTGAGAATAAATATCTCTAATTGGCTACTTAACAAAGGGTTGCTCATTCTTATCCATGAAACTCTACTGGGCTCTGGTGAGACCCCAACTGGAGTTACTGGGGCCAGTTCTGGAGCCCTCAACATGAGAAGGACATTGAGATATTGGAGAAGGTTCAGAGGAGGCTACAAAGATGATGAGAGGGATGGAGCATCTCCCTTCTGAGGACAGGATGAAGGATTTGGGGTTGCTGAGCCTGGAGAAGTGAAGGTTCAGGGGGGACCTCATGGTGGCTTCTCAATCCCTGAAGGGGGCTACAGAAAGGCTGGGGGAGGACTTTTTAATAGGGTCCAGGATGGCAGGAGTGGGAGTGATGGATGCAAATTGGAAGAGGGGAGATTTAGGTTGGAGAGAAGAACTTAGTTAAACCTTTCTTCCATCCTCCCTGGGATGCAGACTGGAGGACGTAGATGCTTGAGCCTCTACTGGTTATCTAGAAAGGAGATTAAAGAGAACAGAAAGGATGGGGAAGGACTTTTTAATAGGATAAATGATGGCAGGACAAGGAGGAATAGATGCAAATTGGAAGAGGGGAGATTTAGGTTGGAGAGAAGAACTTAGTTAAACCTTTCTTCCATCCTCCCTGGGATGCAGACTGGAGGACGTAGATGCTTGAGCCTCTACTGGTTATCTAGAAAGGAGATTAGAGAGAACAGAAAGGCCGGGGTAGGACTTTTTAATAGGGTCCAGGATGGCAGGAGTGGGAGTGATGGATGCAAATTGGAAGAGAGGAGATTTAGGCTGGAGAGAAGAAAGAAGTTCTTCACTGTGAGAGTGGTGAGAGCCTGGAAGAGGTTGCCCAGAGAGGTTGTGGATGCCCCCTCAATCCCTGGAGGTGTTTAAGGCCAGGTTGGATGAGGCATTGAGCAACCTGATCTAGTGGAAAGTGTCCCTGCCCAGAACTAATGATCTTGAAGGTCCCTTCCAACCCAAACCATTCTTTGATTCATTTTTCTATGATAACCTCCTAAGAAAAATCAAAAGGTAGGCAAAGAAAAAAAAAAATCTACTAAAAATCCAATGTAATTTTGCATCCAAACAAAACCATTAAAGGTTTTCCTCTTCACTGGTTTTATTGTCTCATACTGATTTATGAGACTGAGCTCAGCAATGTCAAAGATGTGGCACTAACTTTAAAGAATTATAATATTTTGTCGCTACATACCTTTAGCAATTATTACCAGAGGAAAAAAAAACCTGCTTTAATGGCTTTTTTTTTATTTAGGAAAGAAAATTATACACAGTACAAGACAAGACTGTGGTTTAATCTTATTTATTACTCTGAGCAGCGATGTAATTTCTCTGAATTGCTTGGAAGTTCCTAAAAACTTCACCTTAATTTAATAACTCCTGGATAAACATTGAGGGAACTGAATGAGATTTTAGGAATGAAAAAAAAAATCTGTTATTTAATAGCAGTACAATGGGGAAAAAAGCAAAATAATCAGCTGAAAAGAAAAACTGTTATTTAATAGCAGTAGAACAGGGGGAAAAAAGTAAAATAATGAGCTGAAAAGAGAATCTGTTATTTAATAACAGTAGAACAGGGGAAAAAAGTAAAATAATGAGCTGAAAAGAAAACTTGTTATTTAATAGCAGTAGAATAGGGGGAAAAACGCAAAATAATCAGCTGAAAAGAAAATCTGTTATTTAATAGCAGTAGAACAGGGGGGAAAAAAGCAAAATAATCAGATGAAAAGAAAATCTTATTTAATAGCAGTAGAACAGGGGGAAAACAGCTAAAACTGGGGCTGAATCAATGAATCCAAGGGAGGAAATGAGGTTGGCTGTAAATAGGGGTGAATCAAGGGTGGCAAAACATTCTGGGTTGAAGATGGGCAGAAATGATAAGGAAAGGAACAGGTTGAGATAGGATGCTTAACGGCTGTTAGCTTAATATGGCCTGTGCTGGACAGTTTGGCAACTTAATTAGCTTGTCAAGAAAGCTGATCTTCTTTTTTTTTCTCTTTTTTTTTCCATGAGAGAGGTCTCCTGTTTCTGAGTGAATGAAAAAGGGGAAGAGAGACTCGATTATTTAATTATGATGCACGCTAATTCATCCGTGGAAGTTTGGGTTAAATTTCCAGCAGAGGGCAGATACCTGGTTTGGTTTACAGAGCACTGACAGGACCAATTTAACATTTAATTATGGCTGTGAATTGGATGGCAGAGGAGATGGAGTGCCCATGGGTAGAGCGTGTCCAGTGGCTCTGAAAACACTCAGGATACCTGGGAGGGAAGGAATTTGTTTACCCCAGGGGGAGCTGCTCTATTGTCCCCCCACCTTTCCTCAAGACAATAACTGTAAAGTGATTAATGGAGTTGGAAGAGGAGCTTTGGTTACACCAAAAGACAACCCTACACCTCCGTGGTGTTTTAATTAACAGCTAACACTTCAAATTAGGCTGGAGTTGCTGCAGTAATTACCCCTTCCAATAAGTATGTGGGGAAAAGGCTTGTTTTTTGGTGTTTTTTTTTAGATATTGTGTAGAACTGGAAGTTGGAATTGATCATTTTGCTTAGTCAGAGAAGATAAAACCTGAAGATTTAGTACGAAGGGACCTCTTGAGAAGGATGCACTTAAAATCCCTAAAAAAACGTGATGAAAAACACATCTTATGTCCAGACAGCACCCAGGAGTGAGTCCATGGATGTCTACAAGGAAATTAAACTCAAAGAATGGTTTGGGTTGGAAGGGACCTTCAAGATCATCTAGTTCCAACCTCCAACACCTCCCATCACACCAGGTTGCTCAATGACTCATCCAGCCTGGCCTTAAACACCTCCAGGGATTGAGGGGGCATCCACAACCTCTCAGGGCAACCTCTTCCAGGGTCTCACCACCCTCACAAGCAAGAACTTCTTTCTATCCAGTGTAAATATTCATCTATAAACAACTTGAAGCCTCATCTCAAGGGTCAACTCTCTCAGATTTCAGCATCACCTCTAAAAGTAAGTAAATGTCATTGTAGAACTTGTTCATTACTGGAGGCAAAGTAGCAAAAATGCAAAAGGTTCCTCAGCAACTCCACAACTTGGTGAATATGAATATAATCTTCTGGGATGGGAGGCAAATGATGTTCATAGAATCATAGAATGTCTCATCCAGCCTGGCCTTAAACACCTCCAGGGATTGAGGGGGCATCCACAACCTCTCTGAGCAAACTCTTCCAGGGTCTCACCACCCTCACAGCAAAGAACTTCTTTCTTCTCTCCAGTCTAAATCACCCCTCTTCCAATTTACATCCATTATTTCTAGTGCTTCCATCACATATCCTATTAAGAAGTCCTACCCCAGCCTTTCTGTAGCCCCCTTCAGGTACTGATTGCCTAAAAAAACACTTGAAACAACAAGAATTCCTCTTTCTGGGAGCCCATGGAGCAGCACTGAACATTAAGGAAAAGTGGATTTTAGAAAAGGAGGGAACACAGCTGCTAAATTGCTGCTGAAGGACTTAAAGATGAACATAAAGAGCAGAAATTGAATGTATGGAAATGCAAAATATTCAAGGAAAATGCTTTAGAACTCTCATTCCTTGCAGAAACCAGTGCTGAGGGGAAAAAAAAGTTCATTTTCTCTGCTCTTTTTGTTGTAGTTTGAGTTTTTGGGTTTGATTTTTGACCCACTGCAAAGGCTGTAAAAGAGAGGGTTATAAATCATCTTCTGTTAAGGAGAAATCAAAGAGATTCCCCCTCTGCAATGGGAAGTTTCAAAAACCATTTTGAACACTTGATGCCAGTGTCCACTAATAAATTTATAGAAGCTTAGATATAGAACCTCTAGATTTAGGTTTTGCAATAATTTTCCAGCTGGTTCCAATCCCTTTCCCTTCTTGCCTCTTAGTTAAACTGGGAATTTATAGGAGAAATGCCATGACATCTTTTTACTCAAGACAGGAAATTCTTAACAAGTATCAGGACAAATTAAGAATGTATTTTTTATGATCTAGAACCCACCCAGGTTTGCTGCAGAACTGCACCTACCACAAGCTCAATGTTTTATTATAAGAAAAGGAGAGAGAACCACTTCAACCACCAGGGATTTGCAAATATTCCCAGTGGGGGGAAGGCAAATTTAAATCTTTTTCTTTGAATTCCCATCAGGGTTCAACACATCCCTTACAACCAAAGAGCTTCTAAGCAAGACTGGCCCAGTTGTGTCAAATATTTTATTAACCTTGACTATTAACCATGTCCCCAGATATTTAAAGCCCTGAGGGGAGCCAAGAGCTTCAGCATAACTTTGTCTCCTCTACTTTGAAAACCCAGAGTCAGAAAGTCCAGCTCTGTGGCACAAACTGGGTTATTCTGGGGAATAAAAAGAAGATGGTGTGAAGAAAACCCTCCAGCTAAGCTGGAAAAAAAACTTCTGACAGATGTGGAGCACAACACTTCTGCCTCCCCTTGTGTTCCAGAAAATAAAAATCAATATCATGGAAAACTAGAAGAGGGCTTTGGGGGGGAGATGCCAAACCCTCCTCCTCAAGATGTGTTTCTAAAGGAAAGCAAATTAAAAAAAAGAATAGAAAAGTCAGGTTGTGTTTTAAAAAGGAAAGAAAACTAAATTTCACACTGCCTGCTTTGTTTTTCCTCAGGTCTAGTGCAAAGAAAACCAAGAGGAGAAATGCAAGATGTTATTTCTCAACCCTCTTCATGGAATAAAACACAGTTCATCCTAATACTTAATCTTAAAATATCCACACACTGCAAACAAAATAAAAGCAGATTCTTTCTAGGATAAAAATACATCCAAAATATTAAACCATGCTGCAGAAGCCTCAGCATCCTATCAAGCAGAAGATCCTGCTTCCCATCTGCTCAGTGGGATATATTTTTTCTATTTCTCCCCCTTTCCCTCCCCTCAATAGCCATGAAAACAATTTCTAATCAATAAGATCTTCCTTGGCAAGCCCAAATGATTCAAGGGGAAGCCATGACCTGTCTGCTATGCCAATGAGTCAGCCCCTTTCCCTTCCTAGAAATATAACTAGCCTCAGCAGATATGACAAAATGATGTAGTGACAGCACAGCCCCATCAGACTGCAGGATGAAGGGATGAAACGTCCCCTCTGCTCCAGGAGGTACCAGAGAAACTTACAGCTCATGTCACCAACTCACATCTGCTGGAGCTTCACGGGCTCTCACCACCTTTTGGTGAGTCATTCTGCTAAATAAGGGCTTCTAATGGATGGAAAGGTGGTTGAAAGGGATCTCTAAGAGCATCTTAACTAACCTCCCTCTTGAATTCATCTAAACTAACCTCCCTCTTGAATTCAATTATAGAATTACCCAGGTGGGAGGGACCTTTGAGATCATGGAGTCCAACCATCAAACCAGTTCTGATAAGAACCAGACCTAAACCATCTCTCTAAGCTCTGTGTCTGCCCAGATCTTAAATCCCTCCAGGGATGGGGCCTCAATCCCTACCCTGGGGAGCCTCTTCCAGTACTTCAGAGCCCCTTTAGTGAAAATATTTTTCCTAATATCCATCTTAAACCTCTCCTAGTTGAAAGGGAACTGTAGCAGGAGATAAGTTCAGCCATGGTTTTGTCCAGCTCTGCACTAAAAGCCCTAAGGAAGGAAATCCCTCCCACTCTCTCAAGCTCTCTTAGAGCTGCTGCATCATCTCTGTTGCAAACTGGCTTCTAAAGTCCAATATGATCTTTCCTAAGCAGAGGCCACAAATTAAAAATAAAATTATTACAGGTTCTCTCCCCTAAATACAAAGTAAAAATGAAATAAAAATATTGCAGGTACTCTCCCTTAGATACAAAGTAAAAATGAAATAAAAATATTGCAGGTACTCTCCCTTAGATACAAAGTAAAAATGAAATAAAAATATTGCAGGTACTCTCCCTTAGATACAAAGTAAAAATGAAATTAAAATATTGCAGGTTCTCTCCAGTAGATGTAAAGTAAAAATGAAATAAAAGTATTGAAGGTTCTCTCCCCTAGATACAAAATAAAAATGAAATTAAAATATTGCAGGTTCTCTCCTCTAGATGCAAAGTAAAAATTAAATTATTTCAGGTTCTCTCCTCTAGATACAAAGTAAAAATGAAATTGAAATACTGCAGGTTCTCTTCCCTAGATACAAAGTAAAAATGAAATAAAAATATTGCAGGTACTCTCCCTTAGATACAAAGTAAAAATGAAATTAAAATACTGCAGGTTCTCTCCCTTGGATACAAAGTAAAAATTAAATAAAATATTGCAGGTTCTCCTCCTTAGATACAAAGTAAAAATGAAATAAAAATACTGCAGGTTCTCTCCCTTACATACAAATTTTAAAAAAAATTCTTTCAGGTCCTCTCCCTAGACACAAAGTAAAAATAAAATAAGAATATTGCAGATCCTCTGCCCAACATACAAATTTAAAATAAAATTATTTCAGGTTCTCTCCCCTAGATGCAAAGTAAAAATGAAATTTAAAAAATTGCAGGTTCTCTCCCATAGATACAAAATAAAAATGAAATTAAAATATTGCAGGTTCTCTCCTCTAGATACAAAGTAAAAATTAAGTTATTTCAGGTTCTCTCCCCTAGATACAAAGTAAAAATGACATAAAAATATTGCAGGTTCTCTCCCTTAGATACAAAGTAAAAATGAAATGAATATATTGCAGGGTCTCTCTTCTAAATACAAAGTAAAAGTGAAATAAAAATACTGCGGGTTCTGTCCCTTAGATACAAATTTAAAATAAAATTATTTCAGGTTCTCTCCCCTAGATACAAAGTAAAAATGAAATAAAAATATTTCAGATTCTCTTCCCTAGATACATTTCCTTCTCCTTCACACTTTCTTGGGATGTTTCCATTACACACTTTATTAAAAACATCAAGACATCACTTAGAGAATCTTAGAATGGTTTTGGTTGGAAGGGACCTTTTAGATCATCCAGTCCAAACATGAAACCAAGTCTAAAAAACATCCTTAAAACTCAAACTTCACACAATAAGAATCACAAATATTCTCTTGGTTCTCCATACCTTTAAAAGCATCTCTGTAACCCTGCCCTGATGAGTTGGAGGAAGTCCTCCAGATGTTTTCCTCACTTGAGATCAGAATAACTCACAGGAAAGGTCTTTGGGACTGAAAGTAAGTGTTTTCTAGTGGAAATAAACATCAATATGGAAGAAAAAGTTCTCATCAGAGCTAAAAAGTTAACACAAAAAGCTGTGGCTGGAGCAAGCAGCACCTTCAGATGCAAGGGCACCAAACCAAGTCAAAACCCAACATTTTCCCTGCTCCAAGAGAAATAACCCAAAGCAAAACAACTGCATGATGTCACACAAGATGAACACAATCCTCTAAGTGCAGAACTCACCAGCTGCAAACTACACACAGCAAATCACTCACAGATTTGGTTTGTTGTTAATTTTTAAATTTTTTTTCCTCCTAATTTTTTTTTATTCTTTTTTCCTCCTCATTTTATTTTTTTTTTCCCTCCCACTAGTACTGCCACTGTCTGTCACACTCCTGGAGTGACTCAGGCAACCCAGGGACAGTTTTGTCACGTTCTCACATGGCCATCTAAAGAAACAGATTCAAATTGTTCCTAGGAAATAAACACTTTGACAGTTGTTGCCTCCTGCAATAGACATTAGCCTGACTCTCTGGCTGTTAAAACAGGAAATCCAGAGTGCAGAGCAGTTGTGAAAATGAGCCTTTATGGGGTGTGTGACACTTCCAACAGCCATAGACACCAACCTCCCCTCCATCTAACACCCCTCTGCAGATGCTTCAGCACTCATTGCAAAATGATTTGTTGCTGAAATACACCACAAACAAAACCATGGACTTGTAGCTAAATGTTAAACTTTTCAACAGGGCAAAAGTGGCAGCAGAAGCTGCAGAGAGAAAACAACAAGTAGGAAAATGTCTCCTGGGGTGACAGGGGGACATTTTGGGGTCAGCAATGTCAGTCTCCCTGCTTAAAGGGGTAGCAGGACATCACTGTGGGGTTGGGGCATCACTCCTCTTGCTCTCTGGGGTGATAAGGCATCATTATTGGGGCTGGGGGGGGTCAATCCTCCTGCCCCTGATGTCCCTGCTCACTGCATGGGGGTTGGACTAAATGGCCCTCGAAGGTCCCTTCCAACCCTATTATTTTATGATATCTGAGGGAAGGAGGTGGTTTTGCCAGAGGAGAATGAATCCCTCACCTTTTCTATGCTAGAACCTTCTTCTGCCTCCATCTGATACCACTTCCATCACTCTTCCACCTCCACTGCAGCCAGACATTCAAGATCATCTTCTGAAAACCACATGACATGTCTTTATCCTCATGTCATCCCACCACAATGCAGAGAGACTGGGGAAAGGACTGAAGGTGGAGATGGCTTCACTTTGTCACTGGTTGTAGAGTCTTTGGTGCCACCACCACCAACAATGGGTCATGCACTACCACAGGACCAGCTCAGAAACAGCTTTATATTCCAGCTGCTGGATTTGAACTATCTCAAAGGACATGAGACAGCAAAGCAGTCATCAGCTTGGACTGATACAGGACATCATAAAGCCTGCAAGGACAAAGAGAACCCATCACAAACTTTGGAGGAAATCTGAAGAAGAGTGAGCCCCAAAACAATCTTTGGAGGAAATCTGAAGAAGAGTGAGCCCCAAAAGAGTGAGTCTCCAAGTGAAGAAGAATGGAGCTGGTGAGGGGTCTGAAGCAAAAGGCTTCAGAGAGAGCTGGAGAATGTTCAGTCTGGAGAAAAGGAGGCTGAGGGAAGACCTTCTAAGTCTCTGCAACTCCCTGAAAAGGGTTGCACCAACAGAATAGAACAGTTACATCCATTATTCCTACTCCTTCCATCACATTTCCTATTAAAAAGTCCCACCCCAGCCTTTCTGTAGCCCCCTTCAGGTACTGAGAAGCCATTATGAGGTCCCCCCTGAGACTTCTCTTCTCCAGACTGAACAACTCCAACTCCTTCAGCCTGTCCTCATAAGGAAGTTGCACCAGCCCTTTGATCATCTTTGAGGCAATATTTGTAGCCAAGGTGGGTCAGGCTCTTCTACCAAGGAACATGACATGGGAGGTTTAGGATGGACATGAGGAAATATTTTGACAGTGAAAAAGTTCTCAAGCATTGGAAGAGGCTCCCCAGGTTGAGGCCAGCCATCCCTGGAGGGATTTAAGAGCCAGGCAGACAGAGCTTAGAGATGTGGCTTAGGGCTAGATCTCATAGAATAGTTTGGGATGGAAGGGACCTTAAAGATCATTTAGTTCTAACCCCCCTGCCATGGGCAGGGACACCTCCAACCACATCAGATTGCTCAGTGCCTCATCCAGCCTGGTCTTAAACACCTCCAGGGATTGAGGGGGCATCCACAGCCTCTCTGGGCAACCTCTTCCAGTGTCTCACCACCCTCACAGTCAATAACTTCTTTGTTCTCTCCAACCTAAACCTCTCCCTTCCAATTCGCACCCATTCCTCCTAGTCCTGTCATCCTGGACCCTACCCCAGCCTTTCTGGAGCCCCCTTCAAGTGTTGAGAAGCTCCTCTGAGGTCCCCCCTGAGCCTCCTCTTCTCCAGGCTGAACAACCCCAACTCTTTCAGCCTGTCCTCAGAAGGCAGTTGTTCCATCCCTTGATCATTTCATGGCCTCCTCTGGACCAGCTCCAACAGCTCAATGTCCTTCTTCTGTTGAGGTCTCATCAGAGTTGGGTCAATGGTTGGACTCCATGATCAAAAAGGACATGACCCACCTGGTCAATTCTGCATAAACACATGTTCTTCTCTCCCTTGTCATTTCTGATTCAACTGTACAGGCAAAAGAATTACTTAAAACCACCAAGAATCCACACCTATAAGCTTGGCTGTGGCCAGTTCCACCATCTCTCTACTACAAAGAGCTTTATTTGCCATCAAGAGCCAGATGACATTGCCCACATCAGGACAAGCTGCAGAAAAAGCCTCATTTTTCCTCACACACCACTCCCTGGGAAGAAGCAACTGGAATTTTCAAGCCTTGCTATTTGCTTAATCTTCCAAGCCACAGGCACTCACCACAAACAAACCAACTTTAATTTAAGAATCATCCCGTTTCTAATTAAACAGCCATAGGCAGCTGGCTGGACACATTTTAATCAGTTTCAATAACCTATTGATTGTAGAGTTGAAGCTTAAAAATTAAAAGTAAAAAGATGACCTGGGAATTGTCCCATCTCAGAACAACAGTGGAACCCTCTGTAAATAACTCCTCTTTTAACCATCAGCTAAATGAACACTTCAATACCGCCGCAACAAAGTCTTCTGCAAAATTACTTTAACTAACAAGCAGAAATTTATCAGCTTCAGCCAAAATCGATGCTGAAATCAATTTGAACACTGGTTGTGTCTAAAGGGGCTCATTGGCAATTTAGGGAAATTACACCATGTAAATGCCTGTGCTTTAATTGAACAGTTTCATCAACTAGGCTGTGATTGCTGTCCGTTCATTTATTTACTTTCACTGCAGCTCCCATTCTGCAAAGGAATGGGTTTTGTCAGACTTGAAGGAGGCACTTTATCTTCATTTTATGCACTTTTGTGCATAACAACATTTTATGATGCAGGCAAGAAGCAGACAGGGTCAAAAGAAACAAGGCAACAGCAATCACTGGTCAGTCTTGTTTAAACCACAAGGATAAGAGGCAGGAATCTGGGGGCTATTTGCAGCTTAGCCTGGCTGTTATTGTTTCAGAGAGACTGGAAATAAAAGAAAACCAGAGAAACAGCAATGAAGGGAAGCTGGGAAAGGAAATAAAGGAAAAATGCTTTCACAATTTCAACACAAGAAAGCAGGAAGATGCCCCAGGTTTTGTTTTAATGCCCAAAACCCCCAAATCTGTAAATCCTTTTCTCCAAGGCTGGAACAAGCAAGGTGTATAAAACATTAAGGACTGTGTCCAGCTCTGGGACCTCAGCACAAAAAGGACATGAAGCTGTTGGAGAGGGACCAGCAGAGGACACAAGGATGTTCAGGGGGCTGAAGCCACCTCTCCTTTGAGGACAGGCAGAAAGAGCTGGGGCTGTTCAGCCTGGAGAAGAGAAGGCTCCAGGAAACCTTCTAGTGGCATCTCAGTCCCTAAAGGGACTACAGGAAAGGTGGGGAGGGGCTGTTTGCCAGGGCATGGAGACACAGGATGAGGAACAATGGTTTGAAAGTAGAGCAGGGCAGGGTTTGGTGAGACTTGAGGAAGAAGTTCTTCCCCATGAGGGTGAAGAGACACTGGAAGAGGTTGCCCAGAGAGGTGGTGGAAGTCCAATCCATCCCTGGAGACAACACAATGGAGTCCCTACATCCCCTTCACCTCTCCTTCCCTCAAACACAACCAAACATCTGCATCCCCTTCACCTCTCCTTCCTTCAAACACAACCAAACCTCTACATCCCGTCCATCACAACCAAACCCCTACATCCTCTACACCTCTCCTTCCCTCAAACAGAACCAAACCTCTACATCACCTCCACCACCACCAAACCCCTACATCACCTCCACCACCACCACACTCCTACATTCCCTTCACCTCTCCTCTCAAACACAACCAAACCCGTACATCCCCTCCATTTCTCTTCCCCCAA